>VDFB02261234.1:101577-225900 GCA_007258455.2 Sequoia sempervirens | reverse complement strand
ATCTCTATTTTGAATAACTTGAGGGCTAGAAACCTTTAATGGTGTTTTAGTGAAGTTGGGTGTCTTAGTGATCAGAGTTGGATTTCATTGCCTAAGTCAAGTTAATTTGAGTTGGAAAGTGAATTTCTCCACCTTGTCTACATCAAAGTGGTATTAGAGCATCAGGGAGTAGGTTTGTTTGCATTTTGCAAGTTGTGAAGAGCAAGGAAGAAGTGAAGAGTTTAGTATTCAAAGATGCCTCCAAAGAGAAAAGATATGGCTAAAGAGATGAAGGAGATGAAAGACAAACATGCTAAAGAAATCAGAGAGTTGGAGGAAAGAATCATAGCCTTGGAGACTGTTGTGACCTTTTCACACATCGCCCGATCGCTGATGGGGACCCCCAGTTGCCTGCTAGTTTTTAGGGTTTTGTCTCCTTGCAGCGGTTACGAGAGATCACTTTGCTTAGAGTTTCCAGTTAGTTCGTCGAGGGTTACCCGAACCAAGTCATTAATTCATGTTTGAATCAGTGCGTAGACGTCATGGGAGCGCTCAGAAGGCCCAAGAGACGAAGATCGACTGTGAATTCGGCCAATTCTGACACTTCCTATTTTTTAGGAAAAGTTGCTTTTTCGATTTTTCATTTTTGGCATTTTGGACCAAACAGGGTTCCCTATTTTTTAGGGTTGCTTTTTCTATTTTTAGAAAGTTTCTATTTTTGGAAAGTTTCTATTTTTAGAAGGGTCCCGAGTTCTGAAAACGCACTCAGAAGTCCGAAAAACTCACCAGAACTCTCAGAAAATCAAAAAGTAAAAATTTGAAAAATTTGAAAAATTTGCAAAAAAAAGTTCAAAAACATGAAAATCAGACCAAAAAAACGTTCGAAAATCTGGAAAAACCAGTCAAAAAACCAGTCAAGATCGATCAGATCTGAAGGTGAAATCATGAAAATCAATTCAAAAATGGAGAAATTTGTAGAAAATCTGCTCAAGGCTGAAATTCGCCATGGAGGATGAGAAGAATGGATGAAGAAATGTCCTAATGACCAAAGAAGTCCGCCATGCAGCAAGGAAGAACATCCTAAAAGGTCTTAAAGTCCGCCCTGCTCATCCATGCATGCTATGAAGTCCGCCCTTGATGTCCTTGCACTTCATGAAGTCCGCCTTGCATCTTGGGATTCATCCAAAAGACTTCTAAAGTCCGCCATGCATGTGCCAATCAGCTCTAAAGTCCGCCATTCTCAAAAGGGGATGTCCAAAGTGTTAGTGAAGTCCGCCATATGCCAAGAAGGATATCCTTGCACCTCATAAAGTCCGCCCTTGCATGTGCTAAGAGGTCTCAAAGTCCGCCATCTTCAAAGGGAGACATCCCAAAGACCTTCAAAGTCCGCCCTATGCTTAGAAGCTCGTCCAAAATGTTGAGCAAGTCCGCCCTTGAAAAGTGGGACTTGGCTGAAGGTCAAATAAAGTCTGCCTAGGCTTATAAAGTAGAGGAAAATTAAAATTTCATTAAGTATTGATGCCTACCAAGAGGGAAATTTCGAAATATGCTAAGTGTGAAAGCCTAAAAAGGTGGAAGGATAATTTTTGGCCAAACATTATATCATTTCCAAAGGATAAAACGATGAGAATAAGTGCTAAGACATCAAGGGAATTCGCCCTAGAAAAGAGGGACGTCCAAGATGCATATCCAAAGAGGAAGGATGTCCACCATGCACTTGGAAGAAGTTGGTAAAATAGCAAAGACATCCATGACGTCCGTCCAAGATGACAAGGAAGTCCGCCCAAGATGATAAGATGGCAAGATTTTTTTTTTGGCTAAGTGTCAAGGCCAAATCCAAAGAAAGTTCTAAAATTCGCCTAAGTATAGAGGCTAATGGATGAGAAATGAAGACGTTGGCTAGACATCCGGACATTTTTGAGAGGACAAATGCCAAGCTTGAAGGGACAAATGCTAAGGAGGAATGGTGATGCGAAAAGTGTCAACTTGTAGGATCATGATAAGGATAAGAACCGTCAGTCAACCAAACAACAAAGACGATGCGGTTTCACTTGATATTGCCTAGAAAAAAATTCGACCGAGCAAGGAAATATTTGACTTTGGCAGAGGAGAATAAGCTTAAAATCTCGCCTTGGCAAAGAAAAATGAGGATCTGGCAATGAAATTTTCGACGGAATGGCTTGAATTTTGGTTTGGCTAGACGAAATCAAGGACAAAATCGGAAAATACACTCTCAGCCAAGAAAAACGGAAGAACAATCGAGATAGCCATGGGTCCAAGACGAACGGGTTGGAATTAATTAAAATATTTTAATATTTTAATAATTAATTCTCAACTATTTGGAATTTAAAAATACCTTGGACAGAATCAAATTTGCCAGACACAAATCGGAAGAAAATGAAGGACGCCAGGCAAAGATGAAAGCTAGCAAGAAGAAAATTAAACTCACCACGAATTTAATTAAAGATTTAACGTTTATTTAAAAATTCGAAAAATCAAAAGATAAGCATTAAATGAAAAAAATCGAATTTTTGAAGATCAAGGAGATTTGTCCGGATAAGTTCGAGACTGAGCCTTGTCGGAAAATAAAAGGAAAGTTGCCTGTTTGGAAAATGAAAACAAATCGAGGATCAAGAAGAAAGATGGCAGTTGCTAAATCGAATTCAATCCTTCAGCATTATAATGAGTTTCAGCAACTCATTTTTTTTCACACACAGCTGAAGAGAAATTTGATCTTTCTCGAAATCGTCAGGCAATCAATTCATCAATAGGCAAAGTCGAATTGTCCAGAAGGATAAGCAGTGTTATGCTGAGGAATTTTTCGCGGGAAAAGAAAAAGAAAATTTTCAAAGCTGAATTCTTCTTGAAGAGGGGCGCACTTTTCAAAAAAAATCAGATTTTTTAAATCTGATTTACATTTGACGATCCTTCACTGAGGTTTGAGGATTGGTTAATTAAATTTGCTATCTTTTTATGCCCTTTCCTCTTGACGAAGTTCTGGCAAGAATTTTCAACTCCATCAAAGTCACTTTCAGCTTGCTTTTTCGCAATATTTTAATTATTTGAACAGCTAAAAGTTATTATTTTTTCGAATCCAAGGCACGAGGTTTAAACTATTTTAAAAGTCTTTTTATTAATGTTAATTTTATGACTGCAGGTTGACGGACACGGCAGGAGGATTATCAAGGAAGCTGAAAATGAAGTTCGCCAATAAGGGTGCCCAAAAGGAGACCAAGGTCATCTCAAAGTGGAAGAATGTTGTAGATACTGACCTCGGACATGTGGATTTTGACGAATTCAAGCAAAGAGTATACGGTCAGAAGGGACTTCCCACAGCAATAGCCATAAGAATGGTCAGAAACGGGATCTTCCAAGCAGCTGGATTCCCACCGGCCATGGATTGTGCTGAGTTAATGGTGGAATGTGCTCGCCATTATGATGCTCAAAAGAGACAGATCATCGCCCCTGACGGACGAGTCTTGGCACATTTGAATGAAGTTGTAATCCAAGAAACCTTTGGCATCCCTGAACATTCAAGAACGGTCTATAAGACCAAAGAAGAAACCAAAATGCTATATGACAGCAAGGCAGATTTGTGCGCCACCACAGTCAACAAGGTATGGATGGACAAGCCAAAGCCATCAATCAAGAAGATGCCCAAGAGACCTCGTCGCACGGATTTCAAGGAAGATTTTGGAGATATCGTGCTGATGCTGAACAGGATCGCAGGCAATCCGCAAGGCGCCTTCTTTGAGAGCTGGATGTACTACTTCATCGACGAGGTCACCTCCGGAGTTAAGATGTTCAACTGGTCACGGATGATAAGTGACAACCTTCACGAGCAACTGATCAACCTTGAAGAGACTAAGTCTTTTCACATGAGTTCATATGTGATATACCTATTGGCCAGATCATACAGATATCCAGGACTGGTCTGCAAAGGCAGAATTGGCAATGGAGAGAACGAGCTCAGGCCTTACGACTGCTATCCTCAGCTCCAATTGAAAGAAAAGACTCACTTCAGGAGGGTGCATGATGCATTCCTAATGCATATCACCAGAAAGCTCCAAGGAGGAATACATCAAAGGTTGAGCCATGAAGCAAAAAGCCTTATCAGCAAATACGGGTCTTGGTTCATCCAATTCCCGAAATTCACATATATCAGGATCCAGGGATTTACTGGAAATCCCTATAAATTGCCTATCTATCCGACTAATCGGATGGTATTGCTCGAGGTTTTGAGACAATTAGAAGAGTACCATAATATTCAGAGGCCGACCAAGAAAGTGTCCGTCACATTCCCTTTTTTCATCGGGAACATGCTAGAGTACTGCCCATCCGCCCAAGCAGCTGAGAGTGCACGGCTGGAGATCCAATGGTACCCTTTCACGGCATACAAGTCCAGGGTCAATTATGACCCACATCATAATATCCGGACAGTGGAAGGAAGGAGATATAAGCACAGGGCAGAACTGGAGGATTATTGGGCAAATGCTGCCGATGAATACGAGATCAGACGAAAGATGTGGTCCAGGATGTCCGTAGATTTCATGAGAACAATCGAGTTCTGTCGAGTGCCTGACCAGCTACAAGACGATGGAAACCATGTCCAGCCTCGCTTTGAGGAAAGCAGACCTCTCCCTCCAGTGAAGTGGTCAGAGCCAGAGCATGCAGACCTAGCCACCCTAATGAGGCCAGTGACGAAATATTCTCAATGGTGGGTTGATGATCATGTTCAGGAATTGAGACAAAAAGGAATCACGCTCACATATGATCTGTTGAGCGAATCAGAGTCATATTCCTCTAATGTCGGGGCATCCCATCAAGACTTGGTTGGGATTGGAGAGAAAAGAAAAGAAATGGTGCCAAGTGCAGAACCTGTTTCCAAGAAGCATAAAGGAGGACCTTCTCGGTCAGCGGCGTCCAGGAATGTTGACCATTTGGTGGCTAATATAGACGACTCCTTGGTTGAGATGCTCGAACCTCTTGCAGCTCAGGAAGTGAACAATGAACCTATCCAATTAGATGATGAAGAGCCTGCATCACCAGCAGGCACAGAGATTTTAGGTTCAGACAATGACATGGATGTCCGGGATAATGACTTAGAGGAAGGAATGATTTCCGCCCTCAGAGGAGTCATGGATGTTCCAAACGAAGACGAGGTCCAAGTAGAGGATGGCATTGAACAGTCAACCATTCCAGACTGGCTATTAGAAAGAATGAAAGTTCAGGTGCCTGCTGAGGCTCAACAGGAAGAAGAGGACGATACTGCCGATTTCTTGGCAAGATTAGAACAAGTTGCTACCAAGAAGCCCGCCAAGAAGTTTTCCACCATCCAGAGGAACGAGACAGGCCACCGTTCCGTGCACATTGCAGTACCTACAGTGGATAAGCCACAGGACGAAATCACTCCGCAGGAGTATGCTATCACCACTGTTGACCTTGGTCCGACTTCAAAAGGTCAGGAAGTAGAAGAGTTAGATAATTCCGTCTCGACCATTAAAGCGAGACTGGAAAAGGAAGTGACCAAGAAGAAAGAGTATAAAAAGGAGGTCAAACGTCTCAAAGAATATATACAACATTTGACCCAGCCGCTAGATCAAGGCAATGCAACTGTTCCTCCTCTCCTCAATTCATCACAGGAGATGACTCAGGAAGTTGAGCATGGAATGGTGACAGCCAGGGAAGCGCAAGACTGGATGGCAGGTGAAGGCATGGAGGCTGCCTTGTTCATGGAGAGGTTGGCGCTTGCTTATGGACGAACCTCTTCGTTTCTTTCTAGGTTGATGGATATGGCAGAGACATGGGATGGTATCCCGGATATGCAAGAAAGGCTTATTCCGAGCCTTAGAATTTTGAAAAGCACTCCGAGGGAGGAGTTAGTTGATAAAAAGGTGATTGCTGCAAGGGCAGCATATGATTTTCATCACTGGTTTTGGGCAGTGACAATAAGAGAAGAAGTATTGGAGAAGGCGAGAATCGATGGGCTTGGAATTGAAGAACAGGTCAGGAAAATCCAGGAGAAGATGTGCATGATAACTACAGATGTGTTCGACCGTGAAGTCATCCGGGAGAACGACATGCAGTTAGAGAGACTGAAGCAAAAAGTTCAAGAAACTTTCTTCCGACCGCTGGACCATTTTCGAAGCAGGACTTTGCGAGAGTGGCAAGACTCTCATCCATTCGGAAAGATTTTGAGAAGCAGGAGACAGATTGGGAAGGTACCTTTGCCAGATGCGCCGAGAAGTTGGACGGACTAGAATTCCGGATCAGCATGTTACCTCCTGTCACGATGGACGAAGTCATTGCCGTAGTGTCCAGATTCGCCAAACACAATGCCACTCGAATGGATAAGGACGCCTCTCCTTGATTATAGCTGGAACTGCCACTTTTCTGATAGTTTTCTGATGGTTAACTCTTGTTGTTTTGGGAAACCCTAATTAGGGTTTGGTTGTAACAATCTGGGCCGTTAATCTTGTTTAAATCTCGGCCGTCTATTTCATTTTTGGAGCTCTATATAAACTAGTGCTCTCTCATTTTCATTTTGTGTGGAGACTTGTTATGTATATTGTCGCATTGAGACTATTTTGAATGATAAAAGCTCTTGAGCATGATTTTCCTTGAATCACTTCTTATTGTTGAATAGTAAGCGAGGTTACATATTATCTTCCGCCATAGATTAGAATTAAAGTTAGATTAAATAGAATTTGCTTTGAAAAGTTGTTAATTGAATGAAAGATTGATCGTATCGACTCATTGGTGAAGTGTAGCTCATACTTTCTTCGGATGAATGATTTTCATCCGATGCGTAAAGTTAGCCTGAGCTCCTAAGTGTGGAAGCCTAACTTCAACCTTATCCGAGGTTTGAAAATTATTCTCACAAACCCCTTGAAGATTGCACCCACTTTGTGTATGTTGTCCTGCAGGAGGCGAAACAAAGTGTGGTTTATTTCGCTTCACCAAGTCCTTACTGTCTCTTGATTTCTTAGGTTTAGACTAGATTTCTTAAACCCTATTCTTTTTGCCATTTTTTTTGAGATCCACAATTGAAAGTCCTAATTGAGAACCTACAAAGATAAATTTCCTAAGTCCCTAGCTTGTGCAGACTTTCTACGTAAGTCCCCTTGTTTATTACCAGCATTATCACAACGACCATTGAGCTTATCCACACGTCGAGACCCGACTAAAGAAACCTTGGAATCGCCTATGCAGTGGTTTTTCAAGAGAGGATAGAGTGTCTTTGGACATTTTTATTCTGAATGTTTGGTGGATGATAAAACACACATCAACAGAGACAAAAAAAAGGAGAGATGTGGAAGAGAGTGAGTCAGATGAAGAGGAAGACAATGAGTTTGAAGATATGGAAGAAGAGCTTGACCCAGACGATCAAAGCATTGCAAATTTCTTGAAGGCAATTAAGAACGACAAGAAAAAGGTAAAGAATGATGTTCAAAAGTATGGTGGGATTCTAAATGATGAAGAGTTACTCGATTGAATTGCTGCATTAGATAACCATTTTGAATGTGGTGAGGTTCCTGAGGAGCAAAGGGTAAAGATTGCAAAGAAAAAGTTGCAAGGCCATGCTTTGGTATGGTGGGACTACTTTCAATCAGAGAGGAGAAAGCAAGGCAAGTCTAAAATCACCTCATGGGACAAGATGGTATCAAAACTCAAAGGTAAATTCTTACCCAAGGATCATCAAGTTCAAATGTTTAAGAAATTGTAAAGCTTAAGGCAAAAGGAAATGGACATTAAGTTTTATACTGAGGAATTTTATAAACTAAGTTTGGGGTCTGGTCATCATGAGAATGACGATGAAAAAGTTTCTAGATATATGGGTGGTTTGAGGTTTAACATAAAAGATGAATTGGTTTTGGCTAACCCTAGGAATTTAGAGGAATGTTACCACATGGCAATCAGGGTGGAGAAAATGAAGAGAAAACAAGACAAAGCAGTTAGGGGCAGAGGTAATGCATCAAGAGGTAGAGGATCTATGCCTAATCCAAATCCAAACAATGACAATCAAGAAGATGCCATGAAAGGACGAGAAATATGATTTCAAAGGTGGATGTAGAGGCACAAGGGGCAGATTTGGAGGAGGTAGCAGTTCCAATGTGTTTTCAGGTAGATGTTACACTTGCAATGAATTTGGCCATCCATCGTACAAGTGTCCTGAGAAGTTTGGTGCTTCATCAAGTGGAAGTAAAGGTGATAAAAGAGTTCAACTTGTGCAAGAGGATGAAGAGGAGAGCATTAGTTCATCAAGCTGTCCTGCAAACCCTGAAGTTGGAGAAGCTTTGATGCTGCAAAAACAACTTTTGAAGACTTCCAAAGAAGTAGAACCATTGCACAGGCAGAGCCTTTTCAAAACCACTTGCAATAGCAAGGGAAAGGTATGTAAAATTGTGATTGATTCTGGCTTAACTAAAAATACGGTGTCATGTGAAATGGTGAACAAGTTAAACTTGCAAAGGATTCCTCATGAATTGCCTTATAGGGTATCATGGTTAATTGATGGTCAATCTTTGTTGGTGAATGAGAAGGAAGTGGTTGAATTCCATATTGGAGGTTATAAAGACAGTGTTGTTTGTGATATCCATTCAATGGATTGTTGCCACATACTCCTAGGTAGACCTTGGCAGTATAACAGGCATGCCATGTATGATGGAATAGCAAATGAGTACACTATAATGAAGGATGGTCATAAGTTTGTCTTGACTCCTTGGGTGGAAGATGAGAAAGGTAAGGCAAACGTCATTATGTGTGGAAGAAAAGAACCTCTGAGTGTTGTAAGAGAAAAACAAAAAGGTAGATCCTAATGTTGCTTTAAGGATTAATAATGTAGGGACAGCAGATGTGAAAGCAAAAACAAGGGTAAAATGTGATTTGATAGAGAGTAAACAAGAAGGTGTGATGATTGGGACCATTGTATGTCCTTTGGTAAGCCATAAAGGTGAAGGTATAGATGCAAAGGTTGTCAAATCAGGGGGTACAAGAGCACAAAGGTCTGACAAAGCAAAGGGATTGCTGGCAAGGATGCAAGGACAGTGTGGACAGAGATTTAGAGACAATCCCTCTTGTGGAGATGAGTTTAAGGTGAATCAAGTTCTAAGGCATCCTAACAATTGTTTCTCTGCAGGTATAGGTGAAGGAAGGCAGATGGAAGTAGGTAAGAGACCAGTGACAGGTCTAAATGTGGAAGAGAAGACACATCCAATGACAAACATGGTAAAAAATGCAAGGCAGAGCATAAGAATAGAGTAGCATGGAGCACAAGGCATGGGTCAATGGCAATGGCCTATGGATCAGTGGTGTCTTACTCAAGCTTGGGTATGGTGGTATCATACCCCAACTCATGGGGCATGACTTTCTTTTAGGGGGGTTGTATGATGCAGGGACACCTACAACCATGTTCCATAATTTGCTTTGGTGACATTTTTTCATAAGGAACTTTCGATGAATTTAGGGTAGTTGGCAAAACAAGGAAAAACAACTGAGAGGGGGTGGTGAATCAATTGTCACATAATATTCAAAATTTTCAAACTATACTTAACTTAATCTCAGATCTAATGAATGAACAGTAAACCATGAAAAAACAACACATCAAAAACACAAAGAACACCAAGATTTTCTACGTGGAAACCCTATTAGTGGAAAAACCACAGTGGATGTTACTCCACAATATTATACCCTGTTAAAAGTATAATGAAAAATAATGGGAATGCACATGCATTTAGGCACACTGCCTAAAGCTCACTGCTCAAATACAGGAGGGCTCACTGCCCAACAATACACTGCAATAAGGATTAGATCCGCAGGGTATGAACTGAGGAAATACCTTCTTCACAAGCCTGATTACAGTTCCAATTAAGCACAAAAAACCGTCTTCACACTTTGCTCAATCTTCTTCTCACTCTACTCTGCAATCGAATGATTTGGACACTATTCACACATCTGCACTTTATCTAGCATACATTCACTCTTACGCACACACTAACTTTGCTCAAACAATCGCTCTTATATATCCAAAACATGGAATTGCATCAACTTAGTCGGCAAGAAATATAAAATGTATTTTCAATGTTGGCCCAAATTTACAAATAAATTTTCAATGTGGATCAAACACCATCAACCAATACCATAATGTGACCCCAAAAAAAATCCTCAAGTGCACCAAACATTCAATTTTGAATCTTTAAGGATCCGCAACACGCCACAACCATCATGTCATCCAAGAACATGAAAACCCAAACATACCAAGAAAAATCTTTGACCATGAGCACACCGATCAAAGCAGACGTGCAACAAAGACAGAGCATGATCTAGAAACATCCACGAGCACCAAGAAACAATAGAGAAACATCTGCAACAACTAGAATTATCAAAATTATACCAACTTTAATCAAGAACACTGACATAACCCACAAAAATACTGTCATAACACAAATCTTCATAACTCGAACAAATCTTTACGCGGACCTCTGAAACTCCGAGTGGATGGACTAGATACACTCAACAATAAACCCTTTAGTCTATAGCAGTTGATCTTCAACGTACAGAACAAGACACCTTCATGACCTTCACAATTCCACTGGGAACCTAGAACTCTTTCTTTAACAATTTTAGCAATATCCTCGACATCTACAACATTCAATACATCAAATGCTAACAGTGTTGACATCAATGACAACCACATATCAACAACACAATCATAGCATCCCATAGGTCTTAGGTGTTTTAACACAGCATTTATCCTAAATAGGGTCTATAAAGACCATATGTAATGTAATTAGGGAGTTTTGTGTGGTTATTTGTGTCTATTAGGCAAAATTGCAAATAATAATAAGTGCAAATCAGAAGTTATTAAGACACTATTTTAGCAAGATATGAAGAGTTTAGCCTATTAAAAGACAGTTGAGGAAGTTGGCCATTGGGTTTTGGATTTAAAATGTATTTAAATGCTTTTCAAAGGCTCGAGCAGATGTTGAAGACAGTATTGTATCACATTTTTCTTAAGCAATACAACATTCATTCCACAAATTACTGTGTTTACCCTATTTCCTGAACCTTATACATTTTGTACAACCCGTATAGGGTTGTGATCACTTGAATCTGTTGAAATTTGGTAGGAACATTCTCTAAGTTTCTTCTGAACCCATCTAGATAGATTTCCATCAATTTTTGAGGAAGATCTCGTTGATTTTATGAAGTTGACTGGTAAAAACCAGTGAAACATTGTTTTGTGATTTAAATTTGCAAATGGCCATTCCTCTTACTGTTTGACCCTGTTTCTCAGAGGAATGGCTTGAAAAAGGGTAGGTTAGGGATTTTTCATCTTTTGGGAAGTAGAAGAAAGTGTTTAGTGTGGTTGGAATCAAGCCCTAGGGCTGGTAACAGTGAATTTTCTTGTGAAAATGATGGTTTCAAGATGGGATTTTGTGAATTATTGATGGATTTGAGTTTGTGATAGTGTAGAATGTATGTACAGACCTTAATGAAGTTGTTTGATGCATTGGTTATGTCTGGGAAGCCTCGATATTGTGAAACATACAAACCCTAGGTTTTTTGTGTGTAATTGGAGGGTTTACTGGAGCAGCACCCTAGAGGCCTTGTATTGGTGAAATGTTTAGAAAATCTTAAGTTATGTGTCTCAATTTAAGACTTTTTGTAGAGTTTTTGTGATTATAAATTATTTCGAGGGTACTTTGTTTGTAAAAATGGTAATTTAGTAGCCTTCTTGAAGGGTCAATTTACTGTTTCTCCATGTTGTTGCAAAGAACCTTTGTGAGATATTTTAGGATACTGTTTGGGGATCTGTGCTAAAGCTTGGGTGATGATTTGTTGGCCTTTGTAAGATCTTTGAAAAGGAAAACTCTATTTTGAATATCTTGAGGGCTAGAAGCCTTTAATGGTGTTTCAGTGAAGTTGGGTGTCTTAGTGATCAGAGTTGGATTTCATTGAGTCAAGTTAATTTGAGTTGAAAAGTGAGTTCCTCCACCTTGTCTACATTAGGTTACATTGTTGATCTATAGATGTTGTTGGAATAGTTTGAAAGGATATTATGTTGAGTCAAATGTCCACAGAAGTCTTTGTTTGATGACTAAGAAAATAGGGTATCCAAATAAGTTTGGGGAAAAGAACTTATTACAACAAAAGTTAGGTGTGAGAGTTATAAAAAGCAAGTTAAAATCCTCATTTGCTACTTGTTGTGACCTTTTCACACATCACCCCATTCAAAATGGGGACCACTAATTTTTGCTCTGTTCCTCATCTTTTGGCTTTGGTTTTGTCTCTCTCTCTCGTTGTCTCTCTTTTTGTTGACTGTCTTTCCAGGGTGTGCCCGCCTTTGAGCTTAAATGTGAGATTTTGGATAAGTCTATAGAATTAGGGTTTTGAATTTTTTGATCAATTTGAAGTCAAATGGGGTGAATAAATTGAAATTTGAGCTTCACGTTGATGTCAGTATGCTTTTAGCAGGTTTCCAGCAAAATTTCAGTGAATTCTGGCAACTTCCTATTTTTAGTAAGTGTGCAATTCAGGGCGTTCTCTCAGCACTTTTAAAGTTTTGATCATCACACTTCTTCCAGAACATGTCAAGCTACTCATCTGTAGGTTTTGAGCCAGAACGGACAACTGTCTATTTTTTAGCAAGTTCAGCTTCCGAAGCAAATTTTAGGGTTTATATGCAAAATTCTTCAATGCATGTTTGGAGATTCCTTCTGGGTATTATGAAACCTACGCAGTGATATAACATGCAAAATGAAACAATGACTTTCAGTATTCAGCCTTTAGAGGCTATTTTTAGGGTTTGCATGTTGAAATTTTCTTTGCATGTTTGAACATTGCTTGTGGGTTTTTTGAGACCTTTGCAATAGTGTAACATGCAAACCAAGATCAGAACTTTTTTCAGGAGCTGCCTTTGGAGGCTATTTTTAGGGTTTGTATGTCAGAGTTTTCAGCGCATGTTGAGTGATTCTTTGTGGTTTTTTTGAAAGCTATGCAGTGGTGTGACATGCAAAGTGAGATGACCAATTTTCAAAGACTTACTATTTTTAGCAGGTGCATTCCAGCAGCTGCCCAGCGCATCAGAACCACAAACAGGGTGAAGTGCAACAAAAATGAGGTCAAATGGAGGTCATTTGATATACATGCAAGTCAAATTAGGGTTTCCAGCTTTGGGATCCAAAATGTGATGGTGTGGAGCCTGATTAGAGATGGCAGATCTAACAATTAAATGCAGATTTAATTAACAAAACAGAGAAACTAAAACATGCACAGAATAAATCATAACACAGAATTTAATGAGGTTCACCCAATCTGGGCTACATCCACCAAACCGCAGCCATCCAATACTTTTCTTATCTAGTGAAAAACCTATTACAATCTTGCGAATAATCGCGTTTTCATCATACTGAAATACCCATCCAAACCCCCTTTTTTACCAAGCTTAGAAGCTTCCAGATTTTAGGGTTCTACAAAATCAGATTTTTCCTTTTTCATTGATTTTTCCCTTTTTTGATGATCACGCGAAAAATTCGGATGTACAGTATACCCCAACAAGGTCAGGGGGCCAGGATGTACAGTATACCATGGGCTATACAGTATAGCATGATCAGTCGCCACATACCAACAATCTCCCACTTGGAGACTGATCGGGCTCCACACCATCACAACCTCCCACTTGGAGGTGATCACGGACAACAACTGCTGCGCCACGGCTCCCCGCTGGACCTTGGTATCCACTGCATAGCTTCATCGCCAATATTCGATTCACCAGCATCAGTTAACAGAATAGTATACAAAGAGGGAAGAATCTTTCTGGAGGTCTACTTAACCTTGAAGATCGTCTAACGGAGTTTGTGGTATTTGTTGCTGTTGTTGTTGCTCAACATGAGGAACCACTGAAACATCATTGTTGGGAATATCGTCCAAGACTACATAATCATTTTCTTTCTTCTCATCTTTGCAACAATAGATCTTTGTACAACACTTTTTCATTGAATATGACATCCCTACTTCTCACAATTTTCTGATTTTAAAATCCCAAAGCCTATAACCAAATTCATCAATGCCATATCCAACAAATACACATTTCTTTGATTTTGCATGAAGCTTGGTTCTATTTTCAGAATCTACATGTGCAAATGCTTCACAACCGAAGGTTTTGAGAAAAAAATAACTCACCTTCTTACCTTTCCATGCTTCCTCTGGAATACCACAACCCAAGGATTAGAAGGACCTCTATTGATTAAATAAACAGCAGTGTTTACAGTCTCTGCCCACATTTTAAAGGCAGCCCAACATGCAATCTCATAGTCGTGCACGCTCCATTATTGTCCCTATTCATGCGTCGACCACTCCATTTTCTGGAGTCCTTGGAATCATTTTTGCCTCTGAATACCATTAGAGGAACAATAATCTTCAAACTCTTTACTGCAATACTCACCACCATTATCGGATCTGAGACATTTTAATTTGAGACCATCTCATTCTCAACCAAGCTTCTCCAATTTTTAAAGTTTCAAATACATCAGATTTCTACCTAAGGAAATAACTCCAATGTAACATAAGACAATTTCCAGAGAAGATAACACGAAGCTGGTCCCCATACATCCGGTATGCAAGCTCATTTTCATCTTTCTTTTACTTAGCATCCTTGAGAAAACTTTACTCTCTTTTTGTTTCCATACACACAACTTTCAGAAATCCATATTAACACATTTTAGACACGGTAAAACATTATTTGAATGAAGTAATTTCATACCTTTTGCACTCATATGCCCAAGTCTATTATGCCAGGTGTGATTCGGGAGTCACACAGCTTTGTATGATCTTCTACCTACTTAACTGACAGCTGATTTGAACATTGACCCCTTTTCCGTAACAATTAAAGTGAAGGAGCGGTATGACACGTACAAAGATATAAGGTGCCTACTTTCACCCGGCACTACTACTAAGGCACCCTTTGTGACCTTCCAATTTTTATCACTAAAAGTAACAACACAACCTTCGTATAGTTGCCTGCTGAAATTAAATTTCTGCTTACTTTGGAACGTGCTTACCTCACCGTGGTAGCCAATGATTCCCATTCTGCAACTTAATCTTGATTCTTCCCTTTCAACAATGCGGCGGGGTTCATTATCTCCCTAAATAAACCATAAAATCCCCTTGGACATAATCAAGAAAATAACTTCTATGGGGGGTAGCATGAAATGAAGCCCCTGAATCTAACACCCAAGAATCATCAGCATTATCAAGGGAAAGAATCAAAGCATCCTCATCAGATTTATTACTTACCACATTTGCCTCTTTACTTCCTTCCTTTCTGTCTCCTTCTTTATTTTTCTGAGACTAGCAATCTTTCTTAGATGACCCGGCTTACCACAGTACCAGCAATCCCTCTTGTCTCTAGATTGAGACCTTTTGTCCTTTGATTTTTCCTCTCTTCCCACGATTTCCGAATTGTTTCCTCTCTCCTTTGTTACTACCCCTGCGCATTCAAAACACTACCTGATGTGGATTGTTCCACAGAGCTTTTTCCTACGGATTTCCTGGCTCAAAATAACACCAACAACATCATCAAATTTCAGTATTTGAACCCGAAATGTAACAACCATTACCAAACTATTCCAGCTTTCAGGCAAAGAACACAGAATCAAAAGAGCCCTAACTTCTTCATCAAAGTTTACTTTTACGAAGTTAATTGACTAGTGACCGTATTAAACTCATTTAAATGATCAGTAACTGACCCACCTTCTACCATTTTCATATTAAATAAGCGGCTTCATAAGAAATACCTTATTCGCGGAAGGCTTTTCATATAACTTTCTAGGGTTTCCATCAACTCTTGAGTTGTCTTTGCTTTTGTATTGAGCATGCTTGTTTGTACTGGGGCACAACGAATCCGCCAAACCTTTCTATCAAGATCCCGGTCCTCATCGGTGACATTGCTGCGGTTTCTTGGTTTTCCCTTCAATGGCAGCCATAAATCCTTCATAGAGATGGTCCTCCATCTGCATGCTTCCATAACGATAGTTCTGCCCATTAAACTTCTCAACCTTCTACCCTGTCTGCACATTGCTCCCACTCAGCCGTGAGACTTCCCCTCACGTGAGATCTTCCCTAGGCGATAATCAAAACACAACTTGCTCGATACCACTTGTAAGGAAACTATGCAGCCATGAAATGACAATTTCCACATAACCCAAATCTAAAACATGCAAGTAAAATACTCAACATCAACATGCAAGAGAATAGACAACATACCCATCAAAGATGACACAAGATATACCCTGGAAAAACCCTCAAGAGGGAAAAACCCAGCCTCCAAAAGCATCCACACTCCATGTATTATTCAACAATGAAAACCCATTACAATACATCTGCAGAGACTCCATTAACACTTCTGAAGCACAAGCTATCTATGCATTCCATGTGACCAAGCATGAATCCACACATCCCATGCCATGCTTCAAACCCTCACACATGCACAAGCTCAACCTGCTAACCTGCAGCAAACTGTCCAACCCTAACCAACTTTTGATCCAACCCTAAACAACTACCCATGTGGTTGCTTTTATAGAAACAAGCTCCCACAAAACCACCAAGTGGTATTACATAAACCATCTGCCCAAAACCATACAACATCATGTGACCCCACATTTAATATTGGGTACTTTATTATTTTTATTATTCCCCAATATTAAATAATTACATTTTACAATTATGTCCCAATGATACATACAACAAAGTGTCCCCAACATTATAACTCCTTGTGATGCACATTCACCTAGAAAAACCTTTAGGTGCACCACACACATAATAAATAAATAAAACATTACAAACATTATGCAAGGTTTACAACACCTAATTCTAACACAAAATGAGGGGTAAAATGTCAAAATTTTCGAAAACCGGTGTATCCCACTACGATAAGCATATTTCAAGCTATCCACTGGTAAAATTTGAAGGCAAATGGAGCACTTACTATTTATAGTAAGGTGTTCAAGAAATAGGCTAAAAATAGTAAACCAACAACAGGCGCCAGTGTGAATGGGCAAGTCATCCGATGAGGAGCATGTCTTTCAAATTTCAAGACAAACGGAGTTGTGGAGGTCTCAGAATTAGGCAGTTGCTATAAATAGTAAACCACCTTCAAAAACATGCCATAAATAGCAAGTCAGCTTGAGATGGCAGTGTGAACAAGCTAACAAGGTCATGAAGATCCAATGTTTAAAATTTCAAATCAATCTGAGCTTCAAAGATGCAAAATTCAAAGGACTTGCTATATATAGTAAGGCATGGAGAAGCTGGCAGAAGGAAGGAAAAATGGCTAAGTGATGAAGTTTATCCTTCTCCACCCCCTAAATGCGCCTTCAAAGAGAAATGAAGTTTGATGGAGATGAAATTGTCTAAGTCTGAAGTCCATCCTTCACCACCCCCTAAATGCGCCCTCATCCTCAGCTGGCTGGCAGATGGAAAAATTTTCTAAGGCATGAAGCAAATCCGCCTCACCCCTCTAAATGCGCCCAAGTCAAGATGGAGAAGTTAAGAAAATTTCTAAGGCATGAGATTCATCCCTCACCACATATGAAATGTTCCCACTTCAACGAGGTTGGTATAAAAAAATTCTAAGTGTTGAAGTTATCCACCTTGAGGTCTTAAATGCGCCCATGCTAAGTCAAGGTGATGAGTTGCTAAAAATTTTCCAAGGCATGAATCTTATCCTGCTGACCCCTCCAAATGTGCCCTCACTTCAACTAGGAAAAGACAAATTTTAAATCCTCTTGCGCATGCTAAATGTGCCGAAGCTTAGAGGAGTCAAAAGAGGTCAAAGACGTTAAGAAGTTAATCCTTCACCACATAAGAAATGCGCCCATCCTCCTCCATGCATGAAATGTGCCCATGCAAGAAGAAGGGTCAAGGCAAGTCAAAGGCGTTGAAGGAAAGTGAAGATAAGGCTAAGAAAAGACAAAAGGCATTGTTAAGTCCTCCTTGACCCCTTGAATGCGCCATGCAAGATGAGGACAAGTAAAAGATTCCCTGGCATTGTGCACGCAATAAGAAATATTCCAAGGCGTGATAAGAATTAAATCCTCCTACACAGGTGAAATGCACCCAAAGTGCATGCTAAAGGTAAGGATGAAAAAGCAATTCAAAGGCATTGAAGTCAAAATCCACCTCACTATGCAAAATGCGCCCATGTGTAAGCAAAGTCCAGACATATTCTAGGAGGGTGTAGAAGTTAATTTCCTATTCAACATGCTACATGTGCCAAGTCTAAGATGAGGAGTGTTAAGTGAAGGTGAGATGAATAAAAAATATGCTAGGCGTTGAAATAAAATATCCTCCATGACATACAAGATGCGCCCAAGGTGTTAAAGGTAATGTGCTAAGTATTGTGGAAATTCTTCACCCTAAGGAAATGCGCCAGGTAAAAGATGAATGGGAAGCCATGAAATTTTCTAAGTCAAAAATCAAATTCCTCCTTGATAACTATATGTGCCCAAGTTGATAAAAGGATTTAAAATATTTTTCCTAAGTGTTAATATTTAAAAATTTCATCTTTAGGAAAAATACGCTTGAGCTTGAAGAAGTGATGAATTTTTTTGTGGCATGGATGAGTTGGCAGTGGATACGTCAAAAGGTGCCAGCTTTGCGAAGATGATAAATAATTTCGAGTCAGAGCAAGAAAATACGCCCAGAGATGAAGAATGGAAATAAATTTGGTTGAAAAATGTTTTTTCTAAGGTTTAAAAATTCAAAGAAATTAAATGAACCCCTTCGTTCAGGGACACCTAAATTTGATGCTTTCCGAACGAAATTTTCTTCTAGGTATCGGACGTCTGCAATGAGGAATGGATTTCAAAGTTTTCCACAACTTGCCGAGGATTCCAAGGTGAAGATTTTTGATGGCCACAAGATCAATGAATTTCCTAACGAAAATTTGAAGAATTTTCTAAGGCAAGGAATAAAATGTGTTGTTGACATAAAAATGCCTTGGCGGATGAATTTGAAGTTGGGTGCCTAGATAATTTTTTATCAAATTCCTGACGAAAACATTTTGCTCAAGCCAGAGTTGGATGAAATGTCAAAGTGAATGCCTCAGCTAGGAAAGTGAATTTCTTGAAGAAGATGCAGTTGAAGCTAACACTTTCAAAAGAGGATTTTAAAAATGCATCTCTTAAATACGCCCTTGAGGAAGATGAAATTTTTCTAAAGCATTGAAATATGATGTACAGTGTTATATGCCCCAACCTACAGATGTCAAAAAATCATGAAGAAAGCAAAGTTGACTAGAGAAAATCAATGAACCCTTAGACGTTAAAACATGAAAATCAGGTAAGTAGGGTGATTTTATATTATGAAGTGTTTTGATGGTCTTCTCCTTGCTTGTTTTGCAGGAGGAACGTCGAGACCAGGCAGTGATGACTTGAAGTGATGAGGCAAATAGCCCAAGATGATAGAATCATGAAGCGAGTACCTCGAAGAAATGGCGAAGTGTTGAGACCTAGTATGTACCCAACTCAAGTGGCAAAGAAGAAATACTTTCAAGGCTTTGCATGGAGAAAAAAATGTAAACAAAAGCATGTACTTCAAAATTGAAAAAAGACAAGGGAAAATCATCATCAAGCAAGAAAAGGAGGTTGCCACGTTAAAGTCAAATAGAGAACGTGCCTGCCATACTAGTCCAAAAAGTTGAAGCAGTGTGAACGTGTCTATGAAGAGGAATCTTCTAGAAGATGATGGACATTAATGGCTCATTTATTACCCCACTCCTCCTGGTGGTGGTTTTTAGGGTGAATCTTGTTTAGGGCTGAGGTGGCACAATCTGGGCCATCCAGCCGATTGTAATCTGAGCCATCCGTTGGACTTGGCCAGCTATATAAAGGGGAATCCCCCCTCATTTGTACAATAGTAGAGCTTAGAGATCAGACTAGAGAGTAGAGCAGAGAGACTTTAGTTGTAATAGCTTAGCATAGCATAGTTTGAAGGAAAAGGAAAGTTTTCCCTTGAAAACTTTGTAAGAGATTGTTGTGAAAACTATTATAATAAAAGATCTTTCATTGAATGGTGAATTCATCTTTGTTATAAGCAGCTAGCAAGGTTTCTTCATCCCTTCTACTTCAAGTAGCGTAAAGTAGCATAATTTCATTTTCATGCAAGCAGATGTTAGCTGTGGATTTGTGGTGTTAATCAAGACAACTTCGTTTTAGTCCATACCACTAGCGGTTTGCTGACTAAAAGTTTGTCTTGTGTGGTCAACTGGAAAACATTGCAAACTTAACTTCGATTGTGATTCATGTGTTTGTATGCGTCTTTCTGATGGTACTTACATGTTGAGTTGTAATTTGAAAACCTCTCGTCCCTCCCTTGAAGATTGCACGGACTTTGTGTAAATTGTCCAACGTTAGGCGAAGCAAAGTCTGGTTAAAGTCTATCGAGATTGATCCCACGTCTCCTCCTTAGATAGAACATAAACTTCTTAGGCCCTACACTCATTTAAATTCAATTCATTTTTGGTTAGTATTAAGAAACTTGTGCTTACCTTCCAAATCATTCAAACCACGTGAAGCCCTTAATCTTCCTTCTATTGTCAGCTGCCAAACAATTGTGTAAATCCCCTTGAAATACCAGCAAAACACATCGAGCCAACTGAGGGTATTCTATTGCATGAAGGAACCTTGGAGTTAAATGCATGATCTATCTCGCAATCTTAGCATGCAGGAAACTTTGTTCAAGAGAGGATAGAGTATGGTTTGGGAAACTTTATTCTATGTTGGTGCGGTCACGAAAATCACATCAACACCACTTTGCATTGAAGAGAAGGAGAAGGAGAGTATTTTGCACCAGAATTCCAAAATTTTGAAAGCGTGAAGAGAATTCGGTGGCGAAACCCTAATCTATCAAGTACTTCTATTGAGAAATTTGAGTTTAATTTGGTGTGCGGTTGAAGAACTTATTTTCAAGACATGTGTACGAAAGGGAAAATGGAACAAATCAAACAAATGATAAAACTAGATGAGTATAGGAGTAAGAAGATTAGAGTTGAAAGAAACATGTTGTCACACGATGAATTGAAATGGCTGAATGAAGCAAAGCACAAAATCTTGGATATTTGCAGTAAATTTCCCTATTTCGGAAACATAGAAATCGTTGAGTTTATTCTAGACAGATTGAATGATGATATTTCAACTCTAGATAAACCCTACCATATCTTGAAAGAAGTGATTGCAGATATAACTAGCTTATACAAGGTTGGAGATGTGTTGAGAAAGAAGTCAATCCAAAATAAAGAAGTCAAAACCCTAACTAGAATAACTGGAGATCAAAGGGCATTGATAATATCCCCGATTAAAGAGTCAGTGACAAGGTACATTGCACATGGAATATCCTACAAAGTTCTTTTCAAAAACAGAGAAGGTGCAACTTTGACAGGTGTTGTTTACATTTCACACAAGATGATAATGGAAGATTGGGATTTTGATCTTTGCATATTGTTGAAAGATCAAATGATGGAGAACGTGCAATTGACAAAGAAGATAAATTACCCTTTCAGGTTTGATAGTCTTGTTATATTCCTTTTGATGTATTTTTGGAATTACTTACCCCTGAACAACAACGTAATATGGGAAGAGAGTGAGCTAGTTTGCTAACAGATTTACATATACTCTAACAATTTGGGAAATTGTGATCAAGTATATGAAAGTTTCTTTAAGGGTTTGCTAAGAAATTTTGGGTCAATTACTATTTCCATTCTGGAAAGAGCACTTGAATTTGGTTCCTCCTCCGGTGAGATGGAAAGAAAGAAGAAAAGAGAAAAAGAAAATTGTTGTCTATACTCTGCCAACATGCAAGACTCCAAAAGTTGAAGGGTAAGGAAAAGAATAAGTGATTGTGGACATACCAGATGAGGAATCTCATAAGGAAATTGAGGACACCCTAGGAAAAGAACTGGAAACAGTTGAACCAAAACAAGAAAAGGAAACAACAGAAGGAAGTGAAGGAGAAGGTTATTTAACCAAAGAAGAGCTAATGCAGCTTATTCAAGAGGAAGAAGGAATGCAGAAAATTGGGAACATGTTGTCTATCAGACCTTCATATGAGAAGGACATGATCTTAAGCGTACTAAGTGCTCATCTTATGCACAATCATATCAAATTGGAGAGTTTGCAAAATGAGTTGCCAGAAGAGATGATTGAATGTATCAAGGAAATCATGAACTCTGAGTCTCAGAACAACAAAGAAGAAGTCATCCTACACTTGAAGAAGCAGTACAAATTGTCACTCACTAAGCTGAAAAAGGAACATGAATCAACTAAGGCAATGCATAAGCACAACAAACAACATTTATAACTACTGTCTTCGATGGCCTCATGCAATCAACAAGTACAAAGAAAAGGTGGAACAAATTGAAACAGAACTTAACAATATTGGACAAAATTTTAACATATCTTAGGATCATCATGGTGCAATCAAGAAAAGGATTCAAGAATTATAGACAGAGCATACAAATGTTCAAAACACTAGGAACATAATTGTTGACACCTTTTGGAAAGTGAAAGACATAACCGAATGCAAGCTGGAACAATTGATTGAGATACTGAGGAAATGAGAGATATTAGAAGAAGCCTTCACCATTCTAGAATCCCTCATCAAGATTATCAACCGGACATCCGAAAACAACAGCATGATCATAATCATCGGGATTGCAGTAGAAGCATGGAAGAAGTTTCTTCCAGATATGAAAGAAATTACAAAATAGTCTTCAAATAGCGGTTGTATTTCTTCAAATTTTTGAATCAATTTTTGAATAAGTATGTTTTTGGTTACACTTCATAGGGGGAGAAAGAAAATACTTTATTATCTTTCTGTCATTGATGTCAAGGGGGGGAGAGAGCAGTAAAAAATTCCTTATCAAACACAGGGGGAGTTTTGTTGAGTTTTGTCAAGTTTTGTCAGCTATGGCATTTTGAAGGTTCCGACACTTAGTCATTTTTCACTAAGTGTTGCCATCAATGCCAAAGGGGGAGATTGTTGGCATATGGCTTCTAGTGTTTTCATTGATGGCAACCTAAGTCATTAATCTGGTCAGCACTTCAGTATCTAACCATACCAAAAGATAGAGTAGAGAACAGGGTATTTGTGTTAGACTTTTGACATGACAGATTTGGGGCTTCTCCATTATTGTTTGGGTATTGAGGTTTGGCAGACCACTGGTAGCATTTTCATCTCTCAGTCTAAATATGCCATAAGTCTGCTTGACAAATTTTGGATGCAGGACTGCAAACCTGCCTCCACACCTATGGAGAAGGGGCTGAAGTTGTCAGCCAACTCTGATTCACCTCTGATTGATAAAACGACATTCAGGAAACTAGTGGGCAGTCTCATCTACCTCACTGCCACTAGACCTGACATCAGTTTTGCAATGAGCTACATTTCTCGCTTCATGATAGCTCCCAATGATGATCATTAGATTGCGGCGAAGTGAGTGCTAAGACATGTTAAGGGCACTTCAGATTATGGCATTTTGTATGGCAGATGCAAGGATCCAAAGCTGATTGGTTATACAGGTTCAGATTGGACAGGTTCAGTGGATGACAAAAAATCCACTTCTCGGTATGTATTCAGTTTGGGTATAGGTGTTGTAACATGGGCCAACACGAAGCAACAAGCAGTGGCTCTTTCCTTGATTGAAGCTGAATATCAAGGAATTGTTAAAGCAACATGTGAGATAGTTTGGCTCCGCAAGATGCTTTCTGACATGCACATATCACAAGCAGGACCTTCTTCCTTGTACACTGATAATCAACGGGTGCTCAAACTGGCCAAAAATTCAGTCTTCCATGAACGTACCAAGCATGTCGAGCTTCACTGTCACTACATTTGCAAGCTGGTAGAAGATGGATCAGTTCAGCTATAGTATGTTCCAATAGCAGATCAGACTGTAGATATTCTCGCCAAGTCTTTGAGCCCGGATAAGTTTGTAAAATTCAGGGGGCAACTTGGTGTTGTTGACAGATTGACCTTTAAGGGAGGGTATTAGAATATTAAATTTTTCTATTGTTAATGGTCAATGTTATTTTGTATTAAATTAGATTAGTTTTCTACTTTTTCTACAATAGTCTGTAGGTAGATAGACATCATAAATGTCTACAATAGTATTTTCTACTTTATTTATTGTAACTTTTCCTTTAGTTAATATAGGTAATCTTTTATGCAATTACTAGTTCTTTTACCGAACATACCCTAATTGTAAATTCATATATGGAATTAAATTTTTCATGTATAAGGGTTGGAATTCATTCAAATTGAGCAAGCTCATCTAGGACAAGTTGCATATTTTCTATATACCAATGTTCTACGAATATAATCTATTTTATTTTCATTCAAAGTTTAAGTGACTTTGTAAGATTCATTTAGTAAATCAATATAAGACATCTTCAATGTCATTAATTATTGTCTCCATTGTTGTTTAAATGACTCAGGGAATTCAAGGAGTTCCTCAGTTCAATCTTGTTGTTAGTTAGTTTGCATCTAAAGGGTGCAATGAAATTGTTTTACTTTGTGTGGTTTGTGCAAGGGTAAGAAATATTTCTTGACCAATATGTGAAGCATTTGAATCAGCTATGGATTATTAAGTAGAGTTGTATCTCTTGGGTAGAAGGGTGTTTGAGAGTGTAAGCTCTACAAGATAAAGCCAAGAAAATAAGACTTATTTGAAATTTAGTGTTTGCTTGGTCATTGAGGTTTTATCTAGATTTGATTATGTTATAACAAGAATAGCCATTGGTTTGGTAGTTGAAGGTTGGCCAAATCCAAACCCATGAATGAAAAAAACATTTAATGAATAAACTCTTTTTTATTTTATTTTCTTCTTGTTCATGCTTGACCATTAAGGGTACACGGGGAGCATATGAATGCGCCATATTTCAAGAACACTTGCCTTGTATTTATGAATAATTGATCTAATAGTCAATGTGTCGAATTCCTCTACCATAAATGTATTGTAGTGAATATTGATAGGGCTAACACTTAGGTCTTGCAAAGCCTAAAGTGTAGGAGAGATCCAAATATCTCTTGTTCATTGACCCATCCTCTTAGTGATTCTAATCATAGAGATTTGTAACCTCTTAGGAAGCACTAAAAGTAGGTTGGAGAACCAACATACCATTAAAGATATTTAAAACATTGAACAAATGGAGGCAAATTGATGATTCAATGTTGTCTTTAAAGTTGTCTTGAGTGAAAGAAATAAGTCATGTATGAAGCAAAAATACAAGTGGATGAGCAAATGGTATATTGACTTGAACACTTGCACTAGTTATGGCAAGGAAATAAACATATCTATTCTAGATAAGTTTAAAAACTCTATGTAGGAAAAAGCATTAGGAAGAAAGAAGAAATATTACCTTTAAAAATTTAACCCCACTTCCAACCATTAACAAATAGCCTATTTAGAGGCCAGTATCCCTTTGAGAGCAAAGATTCTCAAAGCTCTATTAAGAACTAACTCACATCGTCTTTGGTGTGAAACATATAGATGGAAAAGACCCAAAGAGGCATGGGAAGACAAAGTTTGTAACTTTTGCATAGCTAGGGAAGTGGAAACATATAATCACTTTGTTTTAGAATGTAAAGCTTCTTACACTGACATACGGATCAAGTACACAAATAATTTAGAAATCAATTCATTTCAATATTTATTAAACAAAGAGATGATTGAAAAAATGAAAAAATTCATTATCAAATTGAATAACAGAAAACTAACACTTCAAAAAGTTAAAAAAAAACACCATCTACCATCTTATAAACAATCTTTGACCTTGTGGCATTCTATATTCTATCTGGAATTCTTAAAAAACTTTCACCAATCAATCAAACAATCCTTTATAGTGAAAACATGATTCCCTCCACCTAACGAGTTTTTGAAATAATATTTTCGCTCCGAAATACTTTCGCTTTTCCCGCCTGGTTTTAAAATTTGCTCATTCTGAGCGGGTATGAGGTACCTACTTGAAAGTTTTATTGAAGGCCGCGTAACAGAACCTTCTCTGCATTTGCGCAATGATGGCATGCAGATCTAAATTATAAATGAGGTAGAGTATAGCAAACCTTGTGAATGGCGGTACAAACAAAATGGCTAAACGCGACATGCACTTGATTGTTGCCGTCCTTCCACGCTTCTACCTTCTACTAATTAGGAGCCAGGAATGTCTGTTCCTTTATTTTTGCAGAACTCATAGCCACAATATAAATATTTTTTTTCTGGTTCTTTGGACTTAATTTTATTAGACATGTGAAATGTGTCTATTTGTTTGGACGAGTTTTTAAATCTCAAAAAAAAAAAACCGAACTTTCGAAAAAGAAATAGCATGTAATTTGCCATAGGTTGCAGACTATAATCCAGAGGGAAAAAGGAGGTTCTTACCTGGGGCTTGCAAACTCGTACAGCTTCCCCGTCTGCGAGAAAATGATAAGCCCAACTTCAGTCTCGCACAGAACAGAAAGCTCCTCAGCCTTCTTCTGCAGCCCCCCCTTGCGTTTGGAGAATGCAACCCGACGATGTACAGGGTTTTGTATCTTTTTCAGATGCACCTTTCCCCTCACCATTCTTTTCTATTCGTAGAAACAGCAGTTCGCAGAGTGCCAAAGACATCACACAACTGGCTCCGCACCACTCAAATCACGATATGACTAGATATGCCCACTTGTATGATCCTTTACATTAGGAACGTGGATATCGTACTTTTAAACCTAATTAAAGAATTCCAATTTGAAGTCTGTACATTGCAGTTTTCGGACATATCTTGTGCTTATGGTTCACGCGGCATTCACGAATAGCATGCCCACGAGGTTAAGATAGTCCACTCGTATAACAATCGTACAAGAGGTCGGTAGGATCTTACGGAGCTCCAGCTTTTTGTTTTAACTCTGTGAGCGCGGCTATTACTCTACAGAACGGGAACCTGCGGACAAGTCGGAGATTATATTTGACGGTCGTCTCTGGCCATCAACGAATTCGTGAATGATGGCTACAGGATTTAATTTGAGTTGGCGATCATTTCAATTCTTCCTGGACCACGCTTGTACAATTTCCAAATCTTTAATAGAGATATACAGTTGGCGATCATTTCCATTCTTCCCTGGACCACGCTTGTACAATTTACCTATATTACCTAATTTTAGGTAAGAATGATGTTATATAAAAACCAAACTTTAAAGTTAGAGAAGTCAAAAAGTGCGAAGTATTAGGGGAATGAATGAATGCATGCTTATAATTACGTCCACGAGACCAGCTGGCCTATGGGACCCAAGATACAGAGCTGAAACCGCATTTTTAAAACAAATAGAGCAGCCGCCGACCTCACTAACTACTTCATGTTTCCCTCTAACTCTTTGCTGATTTTATTTCTTCTACTGTGTATTTTGATCAGGGAACTTGTTGTTTCAGCAATCTTCTCCTCTTCAAACAAGGCCTCTAACAATTTGACTTTACGCAAATCCGAGTAACTGCACATGATGTCCTCATAAGCCTTACACTGCATGACGTAGTGCCACTCTGTTTCCACTAAACCCGACGAGCAAAAACGGAAAATCCTATCTGCCCATGCCTCCTTGGGTATTTTCCATCTTCTCGTTTCACACCTCAAACGGTGAGAGCTAGTTCTCAACTGAGCTATCAGCATTTTAGCCTTCCACTTTATATCTGCCCCCACGTAATACTTTTGCTTGTGATCACAAGTGTGGTTAAAATGCAAAACATAGTATTCTCTTTTTCGACCAAGTTGTTTTGACCACATGATATGTTTGACTTTATCTTTGACATACCTTTTAATTTCCACATTTGTGTTTGGACACTTTTGCATGCTTATCCCCCACTTTCCCATCCACTTGACATTTTGCCTCATCCACGTGCTCTTCCTTCTAGTTATATTTTCTTCCACCACAATTTTGGGCCATCGATGCTCCTCCATATTCTCAATTCTCTTCAAATAACCTAATAAACAAATTAATGCTATCATTTCCATTAGGAAAGTCCACCTCAGCTAGAACAATCTCATATGGAACTGTACTTTTTATTTTGAAGTTGCTTGTGATTAGATGCTTTTGTAATCTTTCTATTTGCCTCCATTTTAATGTTGATGTGTTGCAGCCCCAAACCTCACAACCATATAAGACTACAAGTATAACAAGCAGCCCAAATAACTTCTTCTTTGTTTTCCAGTCCCATAACTCAGCTGATCGACATCTGTTTTGAAGCAAATAGAGAGCTTTCCAACCCCCTTGAATTCTTTTTATCCTACAAGTCTCCCAACTGAGATTGCTACAGAAATCAAGACCCAAATACTTGTATTCATTTACCACTTGAAAAGAACTTCCCTCAAATTCAAAATTTAATTGCTTCTTAGTTCTTTTCAGCGTAAATATCATGACCTTGGTTTTGTTGATGTTCACTTGCATCCCTACATCTTGACAAAATAGCTCTAGAGCTTTTAGATGTTCTTGAAGACCATTTTCTGAATTTGCCATTAAGGTGAGATCATTCGCATATAGCAGCAATTTGACCACATAAGTGGCCAAGAACACTCCATCACCTCCACGCTTCTCTAACCACTCTTCTAACTTGTCTATGTATAGCCTAAACAAGGTGGGAGACTAAGGGAAACCTTGCTTGACCCCAATGTCGCTCCCAAAACATTATGAAAGACCCGCCTTTATTCTGATTTTGGCCTGGACCTGATCATAAAGTCTATGGACAGTAGCCCTATAATTTTCTGGAATTCCAAGTTGCTCCATTATGTTCCAAAGTTTGCTTCTAGGGACTGTGTCGAAAGCCTTTTTGAAGTCAACAAAGCAGCAAAAAACCTCATTACCTTGTTTATCCCAAACTTTTTCAACCATGTGTCTGAGAGTGATGCAGTGATCAATTGTAGAATGTTTCAGTCTAAAACCGGCTTGCCCTTTCGCCCTTTTACCTTCCTTCTCAGCCCAACAACTTATTTTGCACTCCACCATGCTCCCAAAGAGCTTCCCAAAAAGGGGATTAATCATTATGGTGCGGTAGTTTGACGGGTTGTTGACATCACCACTCTTGTGGAGAGGGATAATAACACTAGTTGTCCAATTTGTTGGGAAACCATGCTGAATGACCCTATTGAAAATCTTCTTGATATGCGGTGCCAAGAGCTCTAAACCCCATTTCAAATATTCAGCCTGTAACCCATTGATGTCCCGAGCCTTCCCCACTGCCAAAGCTTTAATACCAACCTTGATATCCTTTGTGGTGAAAAGTTTATCATTATTGTTAATGGCTGGAGGTAAGGTTTTATCTTGGTCTATTTCATACAATGTTTTTGCATATTCTAACCATTGAATATCTGTAATGTTATTCTCGTTGGTACCTCTAGCCTGTTGCAATACTCTCCAAAAACCCTTCGGATTGTGCCTTTCAAGAGAGATTAGTTCTCTGCTTCTTACTATCATGAATTCCTCTTTTTTTTATCTTACTAATTTCTCATACATTTTTTTGTTTGCATGTTCATTTCCAAAAATTTTCAGACCTCTTTTAGCTGCCTTACACTCTTCATCATACCATGGATTTGTTGGAAAACTGTTTTTGGAATTTCTTCTACCCTTAACTCTTTTGCATGTTGTGAGGGCTTCTTGAATGATTGACATCAGCTTGCTACTGTTTATAATGTTTTGGTTTTTGTTGAGGCTGCCAATGTTTTTTATTTCTTTTAATTGTTTTTCAAGCCTATTTTTAAATATGTCTTGATTCTCTGAGGTTAGACGGATTTTACCTTGAAGATCTCTACTTTTGCATGGGTGCAGACCGGTTCTCTGTTGGGCATTTGTTTTCATCCCAAATTTTATGTAAATAGGGCTATGGTCATATTTCAACTCTATTGGGCAGCACCCTATTTCAACCTCAATTATCCTTGGCATAATACTTTGTGAACCAATGACATAGTCAACCACGCTTTTCCCATTATGAGTATGACATGTGAAGGCCCCTAACCTCAGCAATGTATTTATGCAATTACATATGATTAAATCATGAAGGCAACAAAACCCCAACAAGTTTGCACCAAAAGACGAAACACCACCTTTTGATTCCTGAGATACCCTTTTCCACCTCTGATTTTCTTCTTCTTCTAACCATAGCGGATTACTATTTTGTCCCTCTTCCTTACTATAACACAAAGTTTGGTTATTTGTTGTTCTTGCATTAAAATCTCCAAGCAAAATAATCTTGCCTGTGGCACCGTATTTTGTTATGTCTATTTTTAACGCTTCATACGGGTCTTCTCTATCCAAGCTCCTGTGGAAAGGATCTAGGAGTTGAGCATGTTCTAATAGTTGTTATTGTATTTGTTGATTTAATATTTAATATTTTTAACAACATTGTATCAATAGTTGTGACTTTAGAGTTGTTAGTGTTGATGATGAGTATTCATGGTTGAATGAAATGTATTCTTTAGATCTAAAAAGCAACAAATCATGTGATGCCATATCACTGCACTAATAAAACATGACTTAGCACAACTTTGGGTCTAACATTTTTTTACGCATTTTTGGAATGGATTAAAAGAATGTGGAAGGAGGGATCTAAAGATATTTTTTAATATCAAAAGATTTTGGATATGGATGTTACTAAAGCTCAAAATAGGATTTGGATTTAGCTCAAATTAGGATTCAATTTAAGCACATATTAGGATGATTTGGAAGGTATCGTGGGAGGGACTCTTAATGTTCAAGGATTCAATTAGATTGATGAGGTGATTGTTGGATGGGCAATTGATAGTATCCTCTCAAGTGTGGCCGAGATCCTACGTCAAAGCTCAATTAGATGGATTTCCTACTTGAGATAGGCTAAGTTCTCAAGCAAGAGAAGATATCAATGCAAACTATACCACTAGTTCGAAGTGAAATAGCTTGAATGATGTATTACTAACTTGGGATAGGCTAAGTTCCCAAGAAAGTATTATGATGGATGATTGATTTAGGATTTAGGATCTCAATTAAGTATCTAAGGTTGGATTTTGGATTGAGGATGATTTGGATGTCCGTAGGATGAGTTTAGTTGAATTCTTGTTCAAAAGGGGATGATGTTTTGGATATATTGGTGGTGGTCAATGAAATGAAAGTGATTTCTTTGGGCTAGATATAGACTAGAAAAAATATTGGATTATGGTTTTGGGCTTGGGAGGACACTAGTTATCCGTGATAGGAAGTATTTTCTCTCTGGATTTTGTATGGGAAATAGGTCTGCCCAAGAATAGTATGAAATCGCCCAAAAAAAATAGAATCATGCAAGAACAAGGTGGATCTACTCAGGTAAAGGTGAAATTTCCCATCAAGGATTTCTAATGATAGGATGATGTCCTAGGCAAGTCCAGCCAAGAACAAAGTGAATTTTCCCAAGGGTGACTAGATAGAGATGAGATGTGACTACTTGGGGATCTACCTAAGAATAGAGTGGATTCACCCAAGAAAGAATGATGGGTTAGACTAGGGATGACAACCTAGGTGAAGTCACCCAAGAGAGAGTGGATATTCCTCAGAGAAAATTGGAGTCACCCAAGGATGACTGAACAGATACGAAAAAATGACCAAAGACTACAACCAAAAAGACAAGATAGATGATGACAAGATGGATTGAAGATATGCACTAGTAAGAACGAGAAGACATGCAAAAAAGCACAAACCTCTTACTCAAGTAGATGTGTTAACTTAGTGTAGACCCACCAGCCAAAAGGCTAATATCTCAAGATCAATCTAAGGCAACTCTCTTTCAAGAGTCAATAGATAGTGATCTAGTAGCACAAGGGATCACCTTTTCCCTTTTTGGAGGTCTTGAGACCTTACCCAAAGAGTTCCTATCTCTACTCAAGGAGATATTGTTGAAAGAATGAAGAAGAAACCCTTTGATGTGTTGTCATTGATGCCAACATTGATTGTTGATAGTTTTCTCAAATCCGATGAATAGAGTGTATGCATCTATAATGTCCCCAATTTCGTGAGCATCTATTTCAGAGGGCTTAGCCTATTCCTGACTCTCATAGGTTAAGGAGCTTGGTTAGAGGGTCTTCTTCAGGCAGTTACTTAGTCAGTTGTTGGTTTCTTCTCTTGGATTCAGTAGTTATAAGGAGGTTTCCTATGTTGGAAAACATAATGTGTTATCAGGATGTTGGAAAACATAATGTGTTATCGAGATGTTGGAAAACACGTGTTATCAAGATGTTTGAAAACATAATGTTTTGCCAACATATTTGCATTTTATGAATTATAAAGTTATATTTTAATATTATTATAAAGTGCAAATAAAATAAAATTAAAGTGGGAAATATATCTTTTATCCCACATTGGCAAGAAAAGTGTGTGAGCTCTCCTAGGAAAAGTATAAAAGAATCTTAAGGGCTCATTTTTAGATATCCAAGATATTTGATACTTGACTTGTTATGTTGTGGAGAAGCCTAGGGTTTCTGCAGATTATTCCATTGGTAATTGGGAAGGATCACTCCCTTTGATTGTGCAACTTTGAGGTTGTCAAACTATCAGCTGATATTGTTGCCAGTTGTAGACTTCATTGTAGGAGTTCAACATGTGCTTTCATTGCAGCGTTGAGAGGGGAAGATATTTTCAGTCTTTCTCATTGAGCTTCATATTAGCTTTCATGGAGGTCGACTATATTCAGATTATTGTTCATGTGGCCTCATTTGGGTGTTTTTTATTTGTGGGTATTTGAGCATTCATCTTGGGAGGACTTAGAAATCATTTTCGAGTCTCTTGGAGGAGCTATTATCTTGTTGATAATTAATTCTAGAGGTCTGATATACTGTTGCTAGGGCATCATTGGAAACATTTTTTTGTTCATATCTTCACTTAGAGGCATCCTTTGGTTGTGGGTTTTTGAGCAATCAACTGCTATTGACAAGGCAACCATTTCAAGGAAAAATTTGAGGAGCTTAGAGGTTGTATTTATTTTTCTAAAATATTGCCAGGCAAGCAAGAGTGGTCTTTTTCAAGGAGGGTGATTTCTTGTGCAAAGGGCTTCAAAAATTCTATAAAAATTCAGAGATCATTGGCCTTGCATTTGCTATTGTCCTAACCAAGTTTTGAGCAATACTTCTCATGTTTGCATTTTTATTTTTGAGTGCATAATTCTAAAAATTCATGGCAGCCTTTAGAGTATAAATGAGATCATTTTGTAATACATGAATCAGTTATCATTGAAGGTTGTAATTATGATTTTGAGGACAGTATTTCATATCAACAATAAATAAGTTTCAGACTTGCACATTCTGAAGCATGCATGAAAAATGTTTGATGAAATGTCCAATTCAAATTTAAGATGTATTTTTATGCTTTAATGATATGTCATTGCTTGAAAATCTCTTCTATATCAATTACAATCAGTTTATTGTTGAAATTAGCTTGCATACAAAGTGTTTGACAATATTCCTCGAGTTCAATTCCATCTTTTTCACACATATATCAACAAGGGGTATTACAGTGGTATCAAAGTGGTTTCCTGCCATCCTTTGGGTTAGAAATCATCTCCATTGATGCACCAAAGTGACCAATACAAGAGGTATACAGATAGAGAAGAAAGGAAACAAAAACAGTGGCCACAACATCCTGAACAAGACACTTTATCAGCTGCTATAGCAGCAAGGCAGCGAGAGATTGGCTCATCCAGCACTATGGGGGAAGAGGTGAAGGGATTCCCCTCATAAATATACGAAGAAATGATGAGGAACGAGAAACATGGGAGATATTCAAGAAAATGGCTACAGGGCAGTAGAAAGTAGCAATGGCTAGACAGACACTTATGACATAGTTACAACAAATGAACAATCAAGGGGGAAAAAACCATGACCTTGATGATAACAAGATTGTAGTTGGAACACCTAGAGGCCAACGAACACATTCTAGCACTGCAGACAGGTCTACACGCCCGACTTTCTTAAGAAATGAAGGGGAAGAGGAAAATGTGGAAGAAGAAGGTGAACCAACATTTTCTAATAATCTCATGGCAGCAAACGATGAGTGGGAATTGTTGACACCATAAATTAGAGAACGCATCACTTTTGATATATTTTTAAGCCAAAGAAGAGAACACTACAAGGAAAGACAAAATCAAAGACCAAGGGGCCAAAACAAGGAACTTAAGCAGGCAACTAGCAAACTCACATAGCCTACCTTTGATGGCAATGGGAAGATGATAACTCAATCATCGGTACACAAGTTAGACACATTCTTGAAACTTTGACCCATGACAAAAGAAGATGCAATCAAGTATGCCACCTTACATTTGGAGGGAGTAGCACATGAATGGTGGTATCATGGATTGGTCACACTGCAACATAGTCGCATTACTTCATATCAAGAGTTTGTTGACAGGCTACTTGAGCACTTTGACATGAAGGACCCAAAATCTTACTTCAGACATTTAGCCCAGCTTAAGCAAGTTGGTAGTTTGGAGAATTACATTGGATATTTTCAAAAATTGCTAGTGATGGTTCCTAATATTTTAGTGAAACAATTGGTGGTGCTATTCATTAAGGGCTTATTGGAGCCTATGAGAGGATGGATAAAATCCTTTGATCCCTCTTCACTTCAGGAGGCTATGAAGAAGGCTAGGAGTATGGAGTTCACAACACCAAAAAGCAAGAGCTCACATAAGGATGTTCCTTCAACCAACAATGAGGATTCTCAACAAATTGTTGATAAGAAAAAGAAATCAGCAACCATGGTGGAGGAGGAGTCACATGAGGATTTAAGAAAAAATAAATTGTGCTATTGATGTAAGGAACCATATAACAAGGATCATGATTGCCCCTTGAGACCTGAGGGTAAATCAAATCGTATCATGTGGGAATATTATGAGGATTCAGATTCAGATCAGCCAAGTTCATAGGATCATCAGGACATGAGGACATCTTCAGAGATTGGTGAGACCACATTCAGATTTAGAGGATTATTTGGGGGACATAGTTACATTTCCATGCTTGATGCGGAAGCAACAAATAACTTTATTGATGAAGGATTTGTGGCTAGATATAGAATTCAGACTAAGGATTTTGATGGATTCAGAGTCTGAGTTGCTGATGGTTATACCCTCCCATGCACCAGACGGGTAAATAATCTCACCTTGTTGATGAGTCGTTATGAGTTACGGACTGAATTCTATGTGATCAACATGGGTGAGATGGACATAGTGTTGGGCATGAAATGGCTCCAAGACTTAGGAGTATTTACCCTCAATGTACCTAAGATGGAGATGAAATTTGAGATTGATGGAAAGAAATATATGTTGAGGGGAATCACAAAGGGGAGCTTGTGTTGTATCTCTTCTTGTGGGAGCATGGACAAGAATAGAAAGACGAAGGTGGTTCAGGAGGAGCATGTGATGATCAACAATCCATTGCTCGAGCTTGATGTTGCATGATCATATGACAATCCACTTTTCAAGATCAATGTTGATCATTCACTTGATTCCAGTTTTGAGATGAGCATTGATGGTAGCATTTGTGATCCTTCTAGTGCATCGAGATTGCAAACATAACTCAGAGGATATTTCAGAGGTGTACATGGTGAGGAGCATGTACAACTTCACTTTTGATCCTCATGTACATGACTTATTTTAGATGCACAATTTAGTGGCACATGTGTTGGACAACTTGGATGATAGCTTATCTTGTGCAAATATTGGAAACAAATATGATTAGTCCCTTGAGTTAATCCCTTCTAAGACTCCTATTCCTGTGACACTTGATGGTGGGATGGAATTGCTTTAGCTGGTTCAGTTAGTTGTTCTTGTGATGGTGTTAGAAGAATTGTTTGGAGGTAACAGGGACATTATGCAATTCTTCTTGTGGGATCCAGGTGGAGTGATTTAATTGCTTGAGGACAAGCAATTTCAGGAGGGGCAGACTGTAATGTTCCCGCTTTGGAGGTAGATTAATTAAATTAAATTAATTAATTAAGTTGTCTAAAATAATGATATTTCATGAGGATGACTAATTGATTATTTTAATTAAATTAAAAAGTGGTATTAAGTTAATTATTTATAAGGTTATCAAATAAATCAATATTATAAGGTGATCTTATATTTAATTAATTCAATAAAGTGACTTGAATAAAATATTATACCATAAAGTCACTAAATAAAAATAAAATAATATTCTAGAAGATTCTTGAAGAATTGGAGAAAAAGAATAAATAGAGGGGTTGGTTGGGCTTCTAATCATCCAGTTGTTGAATATTGTTTTGGTTGATTTCATTGGGGAAGCCTATGCTTTCTGCAATTTCTTCATTCCATCATTGAGACCGAAGGCTCTCTTTGATTGGAAACTACGAGGCTGTGAAACTATCAGTTGATATTGTTGCATTTGTTGGAGGTGGCATTTCAATAATTTCACTTGGGAAAAATTAGTGGCCAAGGGCCAATTTTGCATGATACAATTTGGAGGATTGTTGGAGATAGTTTATGCATTACAACCACATCATTAGAGGGTCGATTTACATCATCTTCAGGTCTGATATTTTATTTCAATCAGTATTACTAGCACATAGAAGGTTCAGTTTTGCTTGGAGATTGAGGTGTTGCAATCCATGATAAGAGGCGTTGATTTTTTAAGACATTGTTCATTGTTTGAAGCTGCCAATAAATTGTTATCTAAAGATTTATTCCAGAGTAGGGGTGCCTCTCTTGAAGGGGGCAATTTTAAAAGGAGGCAAATAAAATCTAAGAAAATTCATGAAGCACCGTTGGATGTCTAGAAGGAAAGGCCCTGCATTGTAGAATCCAAAATCATCGCTTGCAAGGAGAATCGAATCTTTTCACAAGGCAACAACATTTTCAGGTTTTACTTCAGTCATTTGTATCACAATCCATTGACATTTATTTAGCATATTAGTATTGCAAGTCAATCAATTCAACATTGTAATCTCAGTCCTACATAGTTGCATTGGAATGCATGATAATATTTGTCATGATAAGGTTGTTGTTGTAGATGGATGTTTACATCAGATTTGATATTGTAATTACATATAATTTGTAAGCCAAGAGTCTTGGCGTTTTCTTAGCATCATTGTAGTTGGGATTTGCATTTCAAATAAAGGAGTTATAAGTTGGGTGTCTTAGTTTTAATGTAATGATCATTTTGACTAGCATAGTAGTATGCATGCCAAATGTTTGTCATAATTATAGTTGGTTGTAGGTGCATGTTTTTAATATTAAACCCCACATTTATGCATTTCCAAGACAAAAAAAGATTGCATCTTCATATTACATCATTGTTAGACTCATTTGTGACAAGTTACAAGCATTTATAATCATTGAGACCAGTTCAAACAAACGGAAAAACATAAAGGCAACAAGTACAACATTCACATTCAAACTATTTGGAAAAATTACAAGGGAAGCCAGTGAAGAGTTTGAGTCAGCCTAAGCAAGGTGAATTACAACATCTTAATCTGATAATTTGGTCCAGAATTTCTCATGTAATGAGATCGACTTATGAGGTTATAGTATGTTATTCAGGACTACTAAATGCACCTATGCTCAAGATTTCAATACTCTATTTATTCCAGATGGCAAGTGATTAAGTGATTAGATGGATCGTTGGTGTGTGATCAGTTGGCTTATTTTGTGATTACATCTAATTCCTAGTCGACCTAATCCTTGATATGTGTTGAGAGAATTAAATATGTATTTGTGAATGCTATTGAGGTCTATCTTAGGTCCATTCCAACCTAAACTAAGTGTTGCATGGTTGATTTGAGCGTGAAGAAGTATTTGAATCAAGTATGAAGCCAACAAGGTAACTTTGAATTAAAATAGGGCTACGTCTAATTAGGCTGACCTAATTGATGTATATAGATGTAATAGTGTATATATGTAGGACATTGTTAAGTTGTGGGATGACATATGGCATATAATGAGATGTGTGAAAGATATGATATTGTGCGAACAAGTGAATTTAGATGTGAGATCAAAATAATGGAAGAATTATTAAGCGACTTCTAAATAGAGCAGAGTTTTGTATTCATAACTTCAAAGGAATTGAATTCAGCACAAGCAAGGTGCACTTTGTATAAGTTCACATTTGGTTGTATAACCATTTTTGTTTTGTATCTATTTCTAGTTGTTATTCTTAAAATAAGAGTGTGCCCCTATAATATCTTATAACCGGTTATAATATATTGTTAGCTAATCCTCGTTGTGATTTTCCCTTTTTGGGTTTTCCACTTAAAAATCTCGATGTTCATGTGTTATGTGATCTTGTGATTCCTTTCATGCTTTCATTCATAGTTGTGGTTAGATATTTTTTGATTATTGGATGGATTATGATTAAATGGTTTAATAGAGTACTAATTCACTCCCTTCTCAGTATTTTGGGTGTTCAAAAAATACATGGTGAGTAGCTTTGTGCATGATATTGTACCCTGCACTACACTAAGTGACAACAAAAAGGTATTAAGCTAGGCTAAAACAGGAGATCTAGTGAGTCCTCTAAATATTAGGAGGGTGTATGAGACACATTCGTGGACACTAGCCCATCACAAGTGTGGGTTGAGAATGCCAACTAAGTCATTTAGACCACCATGCACTCCTAATTTGGTATACCCAAACATCAAAGCTTTGCTAAACACGACGTGACTAGATTGGGGTACAACTTTTGTTCTCCCCTTTATATACCCTACTAGTTCACATAGTTAATTTCGTCCCTTGGGGTGATGAAATCCCTAAGCAGGCCTCCTAAAGGGAAGGATATACTAGGAGTTTTTGATCTCTAGGCTCATACGAAGCATGAGGAGAGAGAATATGCGTAAGCTGGCACTCTTAGGATATACTAAAAGACTTAGATTACTTTTTGGTTTTTGATCCCCAATCTCATTGAATGATGCAAGGGGAGAGCATACACCAACGAAGAATCCCAAACAAAGAACACAATAAATTGACCCTTTAGAAATTGAAGTGTGCTTTGATTAGTAATAAAAAAATTCTTTGACTACAAACTTGAAAAAAGATGTACATTAGTATTTTATGATTTTTAATCTTTGGGAAGTGATATCAAGTTGCACAAGAAGATGATTAGATGCCCAAATTGGTCAAAATAAAGGGAATTTTGTCTCAAAGGGGGTTGGGAAACCTACCCCAACGATCAAGAGATGTAAACACAATTCACCTAAAGCTAATTTTTTTATACCTTATGTTGTTAGTGATGTACAAAGTGAAATCGCCCAAGAAGTCATGAATCCATCCAACTGTGTAGTCTCCAAAGAACAGAGCATATATTCCCAAGTAGTGGTGTATTTTCCTATGTAGAGCAGGATCACCCAAGAGTGGATCCGCCTATGTAGAGTAGGATAGCCCAAGAGAGGATCTGCCTCTATGCAAATGAATTCCCCTATTTATAACAGGTATCCCCTTCTATAGTAAGTTCACCCAAGAGAAAGATCGCCCTATGCAAGTGGATTCACCCTTTTGGTGTGGATTCAGTCAAGAAAAAAGTCGCCTTTGTATGAAAGATTTGCCTATCTAGAGAAAAATAACCTTTGCAGAGGTGGGTCTACCTATTCTTTGGAACATGTATCTTGATGATGAGGAGCCAAAGTGCAACCACCTCTATAAGAGAATAATCACCCATTTATAGAGTGGATTCACCTTTCTAGAATAGAATCGCCCCTATGTGAAACCAAAAAATAACACTAACCAAAAAATATTGAAATACTATTAGCAGCCCCATGATATGGGTCCCATCGTGCCATAGTGTGTGCAGTGAACTTTGCATTCAAAGTGAATGATTTAACTATTAAAAGCCAATAAAAACATAAGAATCAAGGCAAAACTCAAGATAAGGCTAAGAAATCTCAAACCAACATGATAAGCCTCTCATTGAGTAGATTTGGCCATGATAATCAATTGGATGTGTGCTCACTAGAAATTTCAACAGTATAACGATGCTCCAAGTAAGAATAAGCAAGGTATCTTTGATAAATGGTTAAGGGTTGGATATATAGGATAGGAGGAAAATGGAGGAAGGTTTGAGATTTGATCTTGGGATCAAGAGTTGAGATGAGAGGTGATCTCTCAACTGATGAGATAGTGCCAAGTGGCACAATGAGATGAGTTGAGAGGGATAAGGGCACTATGATAGGACAAGGCCCATGTGACTTGGTACAAAGGTTATGCCACATGTACAAAGAACCATGTTTTTGATGTGATGGAGAGATTTAACCCAATAAATCATGGATTAAGTGTGTGCAAATGCTTAGTGGATAGGTTAGGTGGGGATTAAGATTAGAATTAGTGTAAGTGGGGGTGATGGAGGACGTGACATTTGGAGAGAGAAAAATAGGAATTACATAATTAGATTTAACTCTTGAAATTAAATAAATAAGGGTATTTATTCAATTTAATAGATGAATGTGATGGAACTAAATAATTAAAGGTAATTATTTGCTTTAGGCAAGGATTTAGGGATAATAGAAGAAATATATTAAGATGAATGTTGAGATAATTGAATATTAATAAAATAATAGAGTATTATTTAATTAATATAGAGGATATGGAATTTGATCAAATTATGGGTAAATTGATCGAACAAAAGTGGTCAATTTTAGGTGTCTACAATTAGATATCCCTTAGAGGATGTTACTCCTTTACTTTTTGAAACTTCATGAGTATCATTTTGTCAGGTTTCAACTCATTATTGAAACTTTGTTTAGGTCTCGTAGCATATGGGACATTTGATCAGCTGATCCCCGATGGTTTTTAGCATCAAAGTCTTTGTTTCATAAAAAGGGCCCCATCATTTGTGTTATCAAAAAGTCGCCTTAGTTGGAGTTTTAGCCTATAATATCTTGTGGGATACAAACCTAATTTTAACCCGATTCCTCGATCACCCAATAGTCCAACCTCTGATACTTGTTGGATGTTGTGGATGTGTTGTTGATATGTGCTTGTCATTGATGTCAATACTATTAGCATTTGGTGTATTAGAGGTTGTATATGTCGATGATATTGAGAAAATTGTAAAAGAAAGTGTTTCAGGTTCCCAGTGGAACTGTGTAGGTCATGAAGGTGTCTTGTTATGTATATTGAAGACCAATTCTTGTGGATTAAATGGTTTTCTGCTAAGTGTATCTAGATCATCTATCGGAAGTTACAGAGGTTTGCGTATAGATTTTATCATGTTATGGTATGAAAGTGTTTTTGTAGTCCATGTCAGTGTTCCTAAGTAAAGTTTGTGTGATTCTATAAATCTCAGTTGTTGCAGATGTTTCTCTATTTTTTCTTGGTTCTCTTGGATGTTTCTAGATCGTGCTCTATCTTTGTGGTATGTCCACATTGATCGGTGTGCTCATGGTTGGAAATTTTTCCTACATATGTTTAGTTTTTCTTGTTCTTGGATGACATGTTGGTGGTAGCATGTTGTGGATCTTCGAGGTGAAATTAATTGAAGTATTTTTGTGTTGGAATTATTAATTTGGGTCTCCACTATGTTTTGGCTGAGCTTGGTGGATTCGCTTTTAAAAAATTATTTGTAAATTTGGACCGACATTGAAAATATGTTTTATTTTCCTAGTTGACTAAGCTATTGATGAAATCTCATGTAGTGGATATATAAGAGCGATTGTTTCATCGATGTAATGTGGGTAAGTGTGTGTTGGAAAGGTGTTGAGTGTGCTCTTATGTGTGTATATGTGAATATCATTCGATTGCAGAGCAGGGTGTGAAGAAGATCAAGCGAAGTGTGAAGTAGTTAGTGAAGGAGTTTTATGTGCTTAATCGAAACTGTAATCAGGCTTGTGGAGAAGCTATTTTCTCAATTCATATCCTCTAGATTTTAATCCTATTATGTATTGTTGGGTAGTGAGCCCCTTCTATAATTGAGCAGTGAGCTCTAGGTAGTGTGCCTAAATGCATGTGCATTCCCCTTTATTGATTTCATTATACTTTTAACATGGTATAATCTTGTGGACTAACATCCACCATGGTTTTTCCCCTAACAAGGTTTCCACGTAAAAAATCTTGGTATTCTTTGTCTCTCTGATGTGTTAATTGCTTATGGTTAATTGCTTATTCATCAGATCTAAGATTAAGCTAAGTAAAGTTTGAAAAGTTTATTATTCTATGACAACTAATTCACCCCCCTTCTCAGTTGTCTGTCCTTGTTTTTCCAACAAGTTAGTCCTTTGGAGTTCAACAAAAGGGGGTCCTCACAAGTCCATAATATCAGTCGATCACACTTTTCGGATAATATTGCACACACCTAAATGGTTCCATCCTTCAAAATTGTCGATCTCCCAATCTTTTGATAGGAAAGAGGGGTTTAATCCAAGGCACACATTTGATGATGGCAGCCGACAATCTAATTTTTGTTCAAGATTGGCAAAAAAATAAATTGTGTTTCTATTCAAAATGATTCTAATGAAATCACTGGGATTGCACATTCATCTGAAGATCAATAGAAGAAGAATATCAGGAGTTCTATACAAGCTATTGAAATGTTTGACATATTAGGTAAATTTCACATGATTTCAACTACTTTAGATGTTACTGAAACTAACATGTCACTACCTGTGAGTGGGAGATAGAGTGCATACGGTATTGCATCTACAGATGATTCTAGTACATGTGAATGTTTGGAAAATAAATCAATCTTCTCTTGTATTGAAGATGGAAGCATGTTGGTTGTTTGTGGTCACAGCAATGGTGAATTGGTGTTCCCATCTCAAAAAGCTAGTTGTAATACAATCTGAAGGTTCTCTCACATATTTGTCATACATAGCTCAAATGACGGTGTTTACTTAAAATTTTTATGGACTTCAAGAAAAGACTAAACAAGCCAAAGCTTAAATCTAGTGTCTGAGGTATTTTGTGGTAGTGTGAGTACATGGATATAGCTCAAAATTAGAGTTGGGGACTGCACACCAATTTTGGTAGCCTAAGAGAATGCAGAGTTGAACACTAGCCAGTTCCCTTAATCTTTGTATTGTGTCAACTATTATTGTTACTCTAATCTTTGATTCCTATGAAGGCAAGCTAAGTGTATTAAACAAGTAACTTAATGTACTTTAATCTATGTGAATATATGCTTTATGATAAATTGAGTAAGTATGTGGAAAGTGTGCCACGTTAAAGTCAAGAAAGTGAAAAGTCATTAGAAAGGATTAGGATAATACCAAAGGCCATCAAGAAAATGTTACGGGAATGAAAAGAAGATTTCTTTTGTAACTGATTTTTCAAGAATCTATTGTGATGGAAAGGGGAAAGTCCTAGATAAACTCATTGGAGGCTTACAACAAAAGGGATCTTTTTCAGCTATTTGGGAATGGGAGAAGCAGGGGCAGTTAGTTTTTCTTCTCATTCACAGTTTGTTGTACAGGGGTGTTGAGTATTTGAACTCACATTTTTGTGTTGGAGAAATAAAGGAGATATTTATGATATGTGCATTTGTTAATGTTTTCTTTGATTACAAATGAACTTTGAGTCTTTGTAATTATTCTTCAATGTTTTATCTGTTATATCATATTGCACATGTGTTTATTCTTGAAGCTTTGAATTCAGATTAACTCATCTGTTGAGAGAGAGTATGTTGTTCATTATATTCCTGAACATAATTTGTGGGTGTGGACAAGTGGACTTTGAGTCATTTTTTCTCATCCATTCATTTTAAATCAATCTTTCACGTCTATTTCACAGCTATGGGTAGATGGTAGTTATCCTTTTCTACTTTCTGGTGAAAAGCATACCCTATGTTTTCATTCATTGCATATCATTCGAAGGTAGCTATGCCTTGTAAAATAAGAAGAGAGCACTTGTGAATACCATTGCAAGTGACTCAATTGTTGGTCAGATTGACATTGACATAGGCGAAAGAGTATAAAATTGAAGTGACAAGTCTATTAACTAGCACATTTTTTGTGACTCTATTTTGGAAAAGAATCAAAGTACTGGTGTCTTCTTTTCTCATAAATTTAAAGGTGCCTCCCCAAGGACGGAGGCTAGTGGCTCTATGAAGTGAAATGTACCCAGAAGCATTACATTCTAGCAAAAACTTTTGTTTGGTTTATTTTTCAAAATTGCATTATGGCATTGATTTATTCCCAGCCATGGGGGAATCATTTTGGGCCTCTTTCTTTTCCACTCTATTCTCCTCTACCTAAAGGATCAAGAAATAATTTTCCAAATTTCAGTGAACAAGGCTCTCAAGATGCAAAAGATCACATTCTGGCATTCACAGTTGCGTGTGGAATTTAGGGGGTAAGTGAAGAAAATGTTTTTGTGCGATTATTTATTGAATCTCTCATTAGACATACAACATATTGGTTTTGTTATTTGAAAAATAAGTGTATTACCGATTGGGATTCATTAAAGACTAAGTTCTTGGGAAGATACAAAGGCCCTATTGATGAATTTGCTTTACTAAGTCAATTTTTTAACATTTGAAAGCAAGAAAGTGAATCAATTAGAGAGTTTGTGGATAGGTTCAACAGGATGCTCAAAAAGATTCCAACTTCTATTCAACCAAGTAAGTAACTTGAGCTTTGCACCTTTATTTCCTCTTTGCACCTAGATGTTCAGTTTTCTTTGAAAAGGAGTAAAGTAAATGTCATTAAAATTGCTCAACAAGAGGTTGTCAAAATTGAGGATGATATGATTACAAGTGGTTTATGGAAAACAAGTCAGGTTATGGATAATTTGAGTATTGAAAATATGAGGAAGCCTGTCATACACAAACAAGATTTTCAGCCTATAAGTTTCCATAATACACAACCTCCTCTTGAATGCTCTAATCTCACCGTTTTTAATTTGAAACACCTTTTTGGAGATGAAGTAAGCAATATAGAAGTGAAACCTCATATGGATAGGAGATTTGAAGCTTTTTATTTGCATTATGAGGAAGACAATGATAAATCTATAAGTTTCTCATATGGGTTAGAAAATGAACAATCTTCCTGTGATACAAATTATAAAGGTGATAGTGCATATGGTATTGTATTGGCCTCCTTATCTGCTATAGAAATGAACTCATTCACTTTTACTAGCAATGAAGACCAATTTGAAGATAGACAACATAAAGATGAAATCTTGAATGTCTTCTCTCTTGATTGCAAGCAAGTTGAATATGATGCTTCACTTTCCTTGAGCAAAATGACACTAAGATACCACTGCAAGAAGAGTTCAAGAATGATTTTATCCTTGAATCTTTTCGTTTTGAAATTTTGGATGCCAAAAATTTTAAACAAAATTTGGAAGATAATGCTATGAACAACCATAATAGTCTTGATGAAAGTGATCAAATGAATGTATGTGATGAGCCTCATATTGTTTATATTCTGAACTAGTGTCTAAATGCATCAGAGGATGATTTTTTGCATGGAGAAGAGGTTTTTGTGACTGGTCTGCAAAATATAGACAAGGATAATGAAGGGAATCATGAAAATATTGAGTCAAATCCTATGGAAAAAGAGGAAATTATTCCAACTTGGGGTGATTCTAAGTCACATGAAAATATGATTTGCAATACAAATTTACAGCCTAATACACTTCCAGTTTTGTATAGGGTTGATGATGGGTCTTCTGATGATTTGAATGATTCTTTTCATATAGGGGATATTTCTTTATTTGCTACCAAAAGAGTTGATTGTATGCAGGAACATGGTGAGGCATATGTCACAAGTCAAGATTCAAAAATTTTAAACGATGCAGTCATCTACACATGTAGCACCAAAGAGGGGTCTTTATCTGATGATTTGTGTGTGGGATGTTTGATTCAAGGGTTGTTTTCTCCTAGTTGGCTAAATCAATTGCATCATGATGTCACACCTGGTGCTATTCAGATAGATACTAGTGATCATATGATGGGAAATACTGATATGATTCATTTTATGTTAGAAGTATACAGTGAAGAATGGCTTCTTGGGCATCAATTCATATCCATAGAGCTTTTATTTGATGCTAGTCTTATCAATTTGATCAAGATGGTCGCCAATTGGTAGGTGATTATGTACTTGCTTCTCATTCATCCAACATTATTTTGCACAGGCATCTATTTCTCCCAACCTTTTAATGGAATTTCATGACCATCTTGGATCCATCTGAGGTAGGGTCTTCCTGTCATGTACATATTAGGAGTTTTTGTTGTGCTAGTAGTTAGTTTTCTTTCTTGTTTTGTCATATTTTAGTTTGCTTTGGCTCCTTTGTCCCTTGTGTTGTCTGACTCTGTTGCCCAATGGATTTATGCACTATTCCATGCTTGAGATTCTAGGTCCCTTGCTTCATCCTTGTAGTCCTTGTCCCTGGTTGGAGCCTGTTGTTACCCCTTTAATTTTTGAAACTTCATGAGTATCATTTTTTTTAGGTTTCAACTCATTATCAAAACTTAGTTTAGGTCCCATAGCATATGGCACATCTAATTGACCGATCCCTAAAAGGTTTTTAGCACCAAAGTATTTATTTCATAAAAAGGGCCCCATCCTTTGTGTTATCTGAAAGTTTCCCTAGTCAAAGTTTTAGCCTATAATATCTTGTGGGATATGAACCTAATTTTAACCTGATTTCTGGATCACTCAATAGTCTAACCTCTAATACCAGTCAGTCCTTTGGAGTCTGTCAAAGGGGGTCCTCACAAGTCCATAATATCGGTCGATCGCACTTTTAGGATAATATTGCACACACCTAAATGGTTCCATCCTTCAAAATTTTTGATCACCTGATCTTCCAATAGGAAAGAGGGGTCTACTCCAAAGCACACATTTGATGATGGCAGCCAACAATATGATTTTTGTTCAAGATTGGAAAAAAAAATTGTTTCTATTCAAAATGATTCTAATGAAATCACTGGGATTACATGTTCATGTGAAGATCAATAGAAGAAGAATATTGGGTGTTCTATACAAGCTGTTGAAATGTCTGATAGACTAGGTAAATTTCACATGATTTCGACTGCTTCAGATGTTACTGAAACTGACATGTCACTACCCATGAGTGGGATACATAGTGCATATGGTATTGCATCTACAAATGATTCTAGTACATGTGAATGTTTGGAAAAAAAATTAATCTTCTCTCATATTGAAGATTGAAGCTTGTTGGTTGTTTGTGGCCGCAGTAGTGGTGAATTGGTGTTCCCATCTCGAAAAGCTGGTTGTAATACAATTTGAAGGTTCTCTCACATATTTGTCATGCATAGCTTAGATGAAAATGTTTATTTGAAATTTCTGTGAAGAAGGACTTCAAGAAAAGACTAAACAAGCTAAAGCTTAAATCTAGTGCCTGAGGTATTTTATGGTAGTGTGAATACATAGATAGCTCAAAATTAGAGTTGGGGACTGTACAACAGTTTTGGTAGTCTAAGAGAATGCAGAGTTGCACACTAGCCAGTTCTCTTAATCTTTGTATTGCATCAACTATTATTGTTACTCTAATATTTGATTCCTCTAAAGGCAAGCTAAGTGTATTACATGAGTAACTTAATGTCCTTCAATCTATGTGAATATATTATTTATGATAAATTGAGTAAGTATGTGGAAAGTGTGCCACGTTAAAGTCAAGAAAGTGAAAAGTCATTAGAAAAGATTATGAGAATACCAAAGGCCATTAAGAAAATGTTACAAGAATGAAAAGAATATTTCTTTTGTAACTGATTTTTCAAGAATAATTTGTGATGGAAAGGGGAAAATCCTATATAAACTCATTGAGGGCTTACAACAAAATGGATCTTTTACAGCTATTTGGGAATGGGATAAGTAGGGGCAGTTAGTTTTTCTTCTCAGTCACAGTTTTTTGTACAGGGGTGTTGAGTCTTTGAAATCACATTTTGGAATTGGAGAGATAAAGGAGATATTTATGATCTATGCATTTGTTAATGTTTTCTTTGATTACAAATGAACTTTGAGTCTTTGTAATTATTCTTCAATGTTTTATCTATTAGACCAGACTATGCATGTGTTTATTCTTGAAGCTTTGAATTCAGATTAACTCATCTATTGAGAGAGAGTTTGTTGTTCATTCTTTTCCTGAACATGATTCATGGGTGTGGATAAGTGGAATTTGAGTCATTTGTTCTCATCCATTTCATTTTAAATCAATCTTTCATGTCTATTTCATGGCTATGGGTAGATGGTAGTTTTCCTTTTCTACTTTCTAGTGAAAAGTATACCCTTTGTTTTCATTCATTGCATATCATTCGAAGGTAGTTGTGCCTTGTAAAATAAGTAGAGAACACTTGAGAATACCATTGCAAGTGACTAAACTGTTGGTCAGATTGTCATTGACATGGGCGAGAGAGTATAAAATTGAAGTGACAAATCAATGAACCAACAGAGGATAAAATATTTCTCATTTTATTTGAACTTGAGTTTAATAGATTTATATTTTTAATTAAATTCACCTTATGAATGTAACCATTGTATACCCATTACTATATGTATTTCTCCCAAGATAAAAATATAAAAATCATCATACACCTTATGATCTCCTATGGATAGAGGGAGTTTCCAAATTGCCTTGTTATAAGGAAAGGTGAATCTATTCACAACAATAATATTGAATCTCTCAAAATATTATACCTTCAATCCTTATTTGACCACCAATCCTACAATTGTAGGTTGCCCCACTATCTATGAGAACTAAAATCCACTACCTAGATAACATTCCACATTCTTTGAATGTGTGTTATTTGGGTCCTCTTGAAAGAGTTGAAATTTTTTCTTCACTCCATTCTTCATTTTTTTATTCCTTAGTTACATGATCTTTTAAATCCACAAAATCCTCAAGCTCATATAAATTTGAGTCCTTATTTGACACTACCTCAATTTAGTTCACTTGACCCTTGCCAAGGCATCTATGACCTAGAGTCCAAGGTTCTCTATAAGAAAATATATTATATTTCTCTTGAACTCAGTTTTTTTTGTCTTCCTCTAATTTATTTTGGGTAACTTGAGGAGTGGTATTTTTATAAGGTGTACGGGATCCCTTTATATGGAAGTTAGTCTCAAGTTATCTAAAGGTAGGTGTCTTGGAATGATAATAAAATTTATTCTTCAAGATAGATGGATCTAGAGTCATATATCTTTTGATAGTGTCCTATAATTTTGAGGGAATAAAATCCTTGAAAAGAACTTTCAGGGGCTCCAAGAGTCCTTCAACAACAACAAAAATGATTCTCTTTTACAAAATATTTGTCACCATAACAAAAATCTTCTAGAAGATGGCTACATAGGAACTTACTATTGTTTTTATCTTGATCTTGGAGAGTTCACTAAAGTATTCTTCTCCATCTTTAAGCTCAATTATATCAATTACTATTTGGTATAATTTCCCAAATGTCAGTATTTTATTATGTCCTTGTGTGATGTGTCTATGGTACCACCAGTCATATATGACACCTTCAAAATATAATGAATAAAATGTAATTGTATATTTTTCCTTCATGGGGTTGAGGGTGAAGTAGATTTGTAATTTATACAACTAAGCCTATGATGAAATCTTATCACTTATATAAAATTTAGGTGCAAAATTTTTATTCAAATTATTCTTCAACTTCATGTTTTCCATTTTTTGCATGTTCAATGATGCTTTCTTGTAGAATAGAAATTTTCTTACGATGTCAACATATTTTTTAAATAAAAGGGTTTCCCTTTAGAATTTTGATTGAATTTTATATTTCTCCATTAATCCATTTATTTATTCCCTATAATATTCTTCATTGGAGGTGAGGGGAATTATTTGAGCTTCTTCTTCTTCCTATAGAAATGTGTGGCTTGAAGATTTTAAGATGGTATCACCTATCATTTTATGATCAAATTTGGGGTTTCCTCTTCCATAAAGATTACTTATTCTCAAATATTCAACTAGCTTTTTCATTTGTTCATTCAATTATTTTTGGCCTTGATCTAGAGTCTAGAAAGTCCTCTAGAAAAGCTCATATTTATCCTCATCTATCATTTTCATTTTTTTCTCTTTCCTCCTTCAACCATAACTTCTCCTATTTTCAAACCTTAATTGTTGGATCCTTTAACCTATGATTTCTTTTGTTTCCATCTTAGGTATATATCCTATCTAGCACAAGGAAACATAAATAATTTAAATACCCTATAGGATGGCATAATCTTTAGTACTAATACCACTATGGTATCCTACCCAATTATTTTGAGGGTTATAATTTTTTTATTTAAATATTTAACCTAAAAATAGCAAATTTTTAAATGCTAATTGTTAAACTATAATAATCCTAACATTTATTTTGAAAAAATGAGTGGTGGGTTCATTTATTTTAATTAGATTTTATAAACCTAAAAAAATTCTTCACAAAAACCTTAATGACTAAATTTAATCATCAACTATTAGATTTAGTTATTCACCCAAGCTAACAAATTCTCAATTATATGATCAATTGTGACAATAACTAGTACAATCGTGGCAATAACAACAAATATGACTAAAATACCCTACAATTTTCTTATATTAGTTTTTCAATATAATTGAAATGATGTGGATAAAATCCATAACCATGGAGTCATTTTTTGACCTTTCAATGAAGACATATCACCACTTGAAGTGGGTTTCATCCTTGGGCTTGTAGACCAAAGGGTTTTTGTCATCTAGTTCAGTGTTAATTTGGAAGGTTTTCTCCTTAGGTCTAAAATTTTTAACAACACATTCTCTAAGAAGTTTAAATTAGTGTTTTTACAGTAGAATATAATGATATTGTATTTGAATGTGTCTCTCTTCAAATATCCTTGAAATTGATGACAAATAAGGGCTCTTGCTAAAAACCTCAAAAAACATGTACGTAAAATCTCAAAAACAAAACTCTCTACCCTTAAAGAAATTGAGACTAAGGGCAGTGAGACCAGCCATGATTATCTCACCAAAAATAAAGGAAATAAAATTCAAGTTTTCCACATGAATTTATTGAAGGGGACATATTACATTATTGTGCCAATATGAGGGAGAGTGATAGATAGTTTGCATGGGGTCCATGTTTCTTAGCCCAACTCTATAGGAATATGCACATTGCTACATATTAGGATAGGTGGAGCATTGGTTCGGTGATACTACTACAGGTTTTGTATTGAGAGAACATAGTCATGCTAAGGCCTATCTATGACAAAATAGATTTAGCATAGGAAGAGTTATATGTGTTTTATTATAGCAAAAAATTTAGTACAAGCATTTTGGATACTTGTATTACTAGAAGTAGGTCGTGGATGATATACATGTAGTGGTTTGGAGGTTGTGGGTAGGATGTGAGGAGTGGCTCTTCCATAGATCTTATCGTGAGTTTGTGTAGACACCCTATTATATTAGTAGAAAAGAACCATTGGTTGATTGAGAGGAATATGTCATATAGGGTATAATTCAAAATTATGATAGTTCTAGTCACAATTAATAGGGATTGTGCTCCATTTTATGTACTATTATGAACTATATCCATTTTAAATATATATATTAACTCTTAGACTCTGTGAGACCTAATGTACTCTTTTCGATGATATATACATACATATATACATATCTATAAATGGGATATTTATACCATAACTTTTCTTCTATGATGAGCATGATTTTATGGATGTATACATGTTTATGATTTATGATTAAATATGTTTATTTATGGATGTAATGTATAAATTTATACTTATGGATGGTTACTCATATTTATACTCACTTATGCTTGATCATGATTATGTATGATTATATTTTGTGTGATGATGCAATGCAGGAGCAACAACTAACCAAAAAATCTCAACTCAAACAAATTTTCACTTGTCCTTGTAATAGGACTCAACCAACCTTCACAAAATTCTTGATTTCAACCCACCAATATAGAGATTAGGCATGAAACTTCTCATTGAATCTTAAAAATACCATTAACAACATCAATTTGATAAAATCAAACACTTTCATCAACTCATACAACTCAAACATGTAAACTTTCAAAGGATAGTTATATTGTGCACTAGTTTTACTAGTCTTTTTCTCTATTTACAGACCTAAGGATCACTTGAAACTACCGTAAACCAATCCATAAGTCTCTAAAACTTTGGAATATGTTAAAGCACATATTAAACTAAATACACACCAATTTTGAGGATATTTTATCAATTAAAAATTGAGAAACATAATTTTGAATACACTCTGCATACCCTAGATCAAGGTTTAACCCGCCTGTAGAAATTTTCATACAACTTTCACCATACTTAATGGATTCAAATGAAATAAATAGTAAATTAAAGAGGATTCATAGGGATATTATCAAAAATGGAGGAGGATAGGATTAATGCTCATAATATGGCCGTACAATGGCCTGAAAACCAGAAATTATAGGAAAGTAATAGAAAAATTGAACTTTGCATTAATTTCCACACTCCTGCATCACACCTCAACCTTCCTCGTGATTAATGAGGCTAAAAAAATCTTTAAATAAACATACCCACTGCCTAAAAATAACTGTACAACTTCCTGACCCTTGGCATTCCATGATTTTACATTTTTTTGCATTTTTACAAAATTGTCTTGACAACATTTTGTCCATTTTTGCAACCTTAACATTTTATGCCGAAATGACTTTAAAATGACCAAATAGGACTTATTATATGCTTATTGTGGTCATTCCAACCTTATTACACCAAGATATTAGCATTCCTAAATAAAAGCTTAAAGTTGCTTCATTGAGGCATGAATTTGCAAGGGTGCACCTGCACCATTCTCTTAGGCCAAAAAGAATTCCAAGTCCTCTTGGATCATATTATCCTCCTTGTAGTATCTTATGCCCTGCCACTTTCATGTTCACTTCCAAAAGGACACAAGACTTCCCTTTCACAACTCTCAACTTGCCACTAACTCTTTATCAACCAAAGGACATAGGACTGTCCTTTCTCATTACCTTTTTCCAAGTAATCTTTCCTCTTTTCAACAATTCATCCTTGACCTTCTCTAACCAATCTTCTTTTCATCTTCTCATCTACTCCCATCAGTGGATTAATCTTCAGGTTGCAACCTCAAGTTCTTCTTTAGACAGGTATCCATCTTTCTTTACTGCCTCACCACACAAACTCAACAAACTTCTTTGCCTCACCTAGGTGTTTCTGCTTTTCTCTCCCTAGTCTCTTGGAAACCAAAAACCAAGTTCTCTCTTAACCTACACAAAATCACAAACACACAACCACCAAAATCTCTCTCTACAACTTAGATGGATCAAGCACTTGCAACCAACTCAACAAACCAACTTCAGCAAACTACCAATTCAACAAATCCTCAGATCATGATATATATGTTATTATGAGATTCTATGATGAATAATTTTTTTATTATGATACAAGAAGATGATGTAGGATACATACATGATCAATAAATGATAAACGTGTGATATATAAATTAACAATGATGATGCATGATATGATATGTATATCTATATGACAAATATATGATGTATAGGTGAGTTAAAAATGATGATGTAAATGATATATGCATAATATGATAGAATATGATGTATATGATGATGGTTGTTTTCATTCATGGCATAATTGAGAAGAAAATGACGAGTACATAATAGATGGATGAATTAACAAACTAACGAATCAATAAAATAATCTAACTAATAATTTTATTAGTTTGTGTCATGATATAGAAGGTAATCATGGATATGGATAAGGGATATAATATTTAGATTAATGAGTGGATGGATATTTTAATGTAGGTATTATGTTGACATGTGGTGAGAAACCTAACTAGATATAGCAATGGATATTATGCACAAGGTTATAAAGATTGAGTTGTCAGTGTATCAAATACATAAAGGACTAAATTGTGAGCATACAACAAAAAAAGGATTCTTAAGCACATAAAAAGGTGATTGACAACCTTTTTGGGTCTTTTGTTGGGACAATGAAGAAACATGAAAAAAAAAATGGACCATTCCTCAATATGTATTGATCAATATATACCATGATATATAATGATTATGGTGAGATTGAGTAGTTATATTATGCATCAAAATATAAATAAAAGTAAAAATCAACATTCACTCAACATATAGAGTGTTATCTCTTACCAAAGTGTTGGGAAAATATTAAGATAATGATACTTTATAGGCTACAATATATCCTACAAAGGAAAATGATGGGGTGGGAGTATTATAGTGGAAAATGACGTGATTTCCACATGTTATCAATATTGATTTAGAAAGTATTAGTTTTAATTTTTAGCTTAATGTTTAAGTGTTTTATTTGTGGGTTGGCGATGAGTGATGCCAATGTTCATGCAAGTGTTTGAAGTTCAAGAATTGGAATAGTATAAAAATTAGTTTTTGGATAGGTTATAAGCTTAGTATTAGGGATAATGTGAAATGTATAGAGCTCAATTCTAGGTACTAATCAAAAAATTGAGCATGGATCAAAAAAAGTTCTAAAGTCAGTTGTAATTGCCTACCCCAACATAGAATAAGGTCACATGCAAGGTATGCAAGATGTGATTGGTATGAAGAGTATCACATGAATTTGTTTTTTAGGACATAGATTAATATGATATGAGAGGTTGTGGATGTCATAGATTGTATGGATACTTAAATAAGGTTAGTATTGTCTAAATTTTATTTATAAATTATTAAGGCAAGACATAGTAGATCATGGAGCGACATATAGAATAACACTAATGTGGGAAAACTACCAATATTAATTTTAGATGGTGGTGTGGGATAAATATTATAGAAAGGTTAGCTTAATGTTTCAAGGTATTGAAGGGATCACATAATGGATAGAGATAATAGCTTGATGATTAAAATTAGTAAATGGATTACAAAAAGGCTAGGGTATGAAAAGATACTTATGGATGGAGATAAATGGAAGGAGATAGTTTTAAAAATGAACAAGATATTGAAAACCCTATAAAATTCAGGTTGTGGATATGGATGGATGAAGATGAGGAAATGAAGATAACAAAGTTTTTTACTACACATAGTACATGCACGCAAGTTTTCACCATGGTACTTGTCCAAGGCACCACAAGGAGTGGTTTTAATCAAAGGATAATTTTCCTCTTTAATTTTTATTTATTTATTTATTTATTTTGGATAAAATTTTAATTTTATTATATTTTTTGATTAGGTTACTCGTTGTATTTGTTGAGAAGTTGTTGAGATGATTTAGAATTTTTGTCATTGATGTCAAAACCTGGATCCAAAAGGTTGAGCTCTAGATAATATACAAAAATGATCTATCCTATTGTATGCTTTGATGTTGTGTAGTGTGGATGTTATCTTTGATCTAGATATGGTAGTAATTCGTTTTGGGACATCTGTGGAAGATAGTTGATGCAAAATAATGAAGTCTAATATTTTGATGTTGGTTGATGTGCTCAAAGCTTACTCTAGGTAACCTTGCTATCTAGAAATTCATGTAGCATGTTACAAGTTTTGGTATGTCAAATTGTGTTACTTCGATTGATACTGAAATTGATGATAATCAAGATTTGGTCTTGATTGTGGCATTCCCATTAGCTTCAAAATATATTTCATGTAATTCAAAGTTTTTTATCTTTTGATAATTATGTTATGTAACGAACCTATCTTATATATGACCTATTTATGGGTCCCTTGGTAACATGGTAAGAAGATCTTTTATGTGCAACCTATCTTTTGGGTTTGGTGCTAGCGTGCAAGGCCTTATTGAATATTTCAAGGTTGTTATTCATGTTGACATGTTTTTTTATGATCTAAATTCAAATTGTGCTTGGCTGAATCAGAAGACTATGGATACATTGTGTCTGGTTGACCTAGGAGAGTATGAAGGCATGGAATGGTATAAGTAAAAGTTGTTTTTTTTCGATGAAATAAGAAGTGTGGTGTATGATGTGTGCGAGCAGATAAAAGGGTGTGAAGGAAGAAGTAATCTATTTTGCAAAGGTTGTACGAGGAAGGTGTGGAGAAGATTCTTGACCAGGTTTACTATAGCCAATTAATATGCTCTTAATCATAATTGAATTCATGCATATATAGATGCAACTTCATCAGTTCACTTTTTTTAGTGAGACTATTTTGGAATAAGATGTATTAATCAGGCAGTGAGCCTTACCTATAGTGAGCAATTTGGTAGTGAGCCTTTGTAAAAATCACCTTAACCGATCGGCGTCACCTTAATCGGTGTTCTATAATTGAGAATTAACATTCTTCTTTGTTTTTCACTTCTTGGGTTTCCACGTAAATTTTTGTGTTCATTGCGCATGGTGTTGTTGTCTACATTCATGTTCATATCTATTTTATTATTTTCTAATTGATATATGACTACTCTGGATTAATTAAAGAAAATAATTTTTTTTATGATAATTGATTCACCCCCCCTTATAGTTATTTGGATTGTTCAAAAATTGGTATCAGAGCCTAGTCCCTTGGAGATAGAGCTTAACCGCTTAAGGGAGATCTTGATAGTTTGAATAAATGGTAGGAGCTTATCACTTTGAGGAAGAACTAAAGATAATGTTAGATGATACATAAAGCACGAAATTTGAAAAATGAAGAATTGAAAGAAAACCTCAAGGAAGCAAATGCTTGTATCTCAAAGCTAAGGGAGCAAATCTAGAAATTCAAAGCAAGACACAGAGAGGTTAGCGAGGAATTAAAGGAGTCAAAGGAAAGCATTGTAGATTTAAAGCAACAATTGGATGAATGCAAGAATACTGAAGAAAATCTCAAAAATACTATCGAACAAAAAATGGAAGAATGGAAGAAGAATGAAGAAAATCACAAAGATACCATCAAACATAAATCAAAAGAAAATGAGAAGTTTGATTAAGAGTCAAGAAGGTTGAAAACAGAAGCAAGAGTACCCATTTTGGGTCAATATTTATTTTTTGCATAGTTTTTTCTCATTTTTTCCCTATTTGCAAATGAATTTGTAGTCAATTTTGGCCTCTTTATAGGTTTGTTATTTGGTTCACAATTCTATGGCTATTATTATCACAGGCATACTTTCCATGAATAGTCACAAGAATACATACCATTGTTACTTGATTCGGGTGACATTATTGTTTTGCACTGATTAATTAGTGAGGATCTTTCAAAGGAAACCTCTACCCACACAACTCCTATACTCCAGCTTGAGTGACCACCAACATTGAATAATCATGGTGTGAAGGTGGGATGATGGGAAATTTCTATTGGAAAGAGGTTGAAACCCCTTGAATTTGTTTTTGTGGAGTGGTTTTGATGTTTGGGTGATATTCAAATCTATTATTGGAAGCAAACCTGCAATCCAAATGCCTCTCCATTCTAGAAACCATCTCTAGCATTTGTTGAGTCAACACTCCCAACACATTCTCATCTTGAGGTAGCACATAGAGTTGTTCATCTTGAAGCTTGCAGTGATTGTTGGTAATTATTTTTTTGTTGTTGTTGTAGGCACCATATCCTCCATAGGCCTACGTGGCTTCCATACAGTCAACCCAATGTTCCAACATAGAGACTACATTTTCACATGCCTTTGACTTGGTCTAAGTATTACCTCCACACATGGCACCAATGGTCTCCCTTTTGAACTAGTCAAAACCACAATTAATTTCCTCCCACATCTTTGCCCCTTCAGCACAAAAATTTGTTGCCACACAAATGCTTATTGTTAGCATTTTTTGTTAACTATAATATTTATTGTTAATTGATACAAATTTATTATTTTCACTATCTTAATTGCTAGTGGTCAATTACCAAGTAGTCACATTTAAGTTAGTGTTTTGAAGCTTCATCAAAACTTGTAAAAGGGAGATTTTTTCTTTTGGCATATCTTGCAAATGGTGGATTGAATTTTCAAGTGTGAATAGTTAACATGAAGTTGGTTCCATCATTGTCATTTTGGCATTGAGACATTTTAGATTTGGTGTTGTTTATTATCATTTTTTGGCCTTCAAATTCATTATTGTAAACAAATTTTGACGAGGCATAACTTTCACCTCGTTTATCAAAATTTTGTACTTTTTTGACGCATATCAAAATTTCACAAGAAATTCATATTTTCTTATATTTTTCAGATTTAGATTTTCTATTTTTCTAAAATTTGTAAAAATCACCATGCACTATAAACAATTGATTTGGCATTCATTCTTCATACAATTTGTAATTCTCTTGCACATTATTTTGGTGGGCTACAATCAACACTAATCATTCTTGAGGGGCCTCTCTATTTCAAGGGGGGAATATAAGTGTTTCTACTTTTGAGTTTATTGGTTCATGTGATCACGTCTCTCACACTAAATCCATTTCATTTGAGTATTCTTCGAAATACTCCTAATAAATAGAAAATAAAGTGTGGATATTGTGGGATGAAAATGCATACAAGAAAAAATATCTTCAACATCAAAGTGCTAAGATGAAGTAACTTATTCTCAATCATGGAATTGATTTATCAAATCATCTAATTCTAACACATGTAAAAACACCATCCAATCTCACTAAGCCATCTTATGAGACACTATCATTTGGGGATGAACAATGTAGTCACATGGCTTGCATTGATATCTCATCTCCCATATCACCTATTGGTACATATGAATCTAGTGTTGAATCTTCCATGAGTTCCAATGATTCTTTACATTAGTAAATTGCTATTGTTATTCCAAATCCACCATATTTGGATGCATATCTACTATACATCATATTTTTGTTTTTAGAACCCCACGTTGAAGATTTCAATGACACTATTGAGGACATTCATCTTCTCTTTGATGTTATCTTCAATGAAGTTGTATCACCATTTCCATATTTGTAAATTGCTCTTATCTTGCCTATATTAGCTTCTATCATGACAAATTGTGTATATATTCATGAGTTGATCTACCTAACTCAATCATCATCTATTTTAACATGATCTATAATAGAACTAGTGTCTCATCGCTCTATTTTTCACCATACATCCATGGTCCCTATTCCTAAATCTTATATGGTACATGATCCATCTTATCAACATTTGTCACACATTAGCATTGCCTTGGATATCTTTGAGCATCATTTAAAGAAATCATTGGTATTATTTTAGTCTTTGGATCATGTGTGAAATTCAAAGACATTGGTCTTACTTCCTGCATATTCCTATCTAGAATGGGAAGTCATTTTAAACACATTTGTGGTATTTTTTCTTCCCAAGGGGAGAAATTTTGTTCAAAAATTGTGGATTATCTTCAACATCTAGTTTCGAGCATCTATCAACACTATAGGTCCTATGATCTTATGTGGCCTCCATAGTCTCTATCTTTCTCTCCTATGGGGGGAAAAATTCTTGTACTTATCTAATATAAGTAGTCCTTGTGGGGTCATCATGATACCTTCTTCTATCTTCTTCACTTGAACAATTTATTGCATTTGCATCATTTCTCTTTTGGAGAGGGGTTTTTATATCCCACGAGGTTTTTATCCTTTACTCCAATTTATGATAAATTTATATATGAATATCTAACAAGGCCTAGTAGTCAAGACTCATTATATTTCATATATTACTCCCTAAGTTACACTTAGTGTAAATAATTTCTTGATCTATCTATATAGGATATCACCTTTCTATTATTGACCTATTCACTCTCATAGATTAAGTTTCCTTAGGTTTAATGTGATTTTATCTCATTCCATAGTATTGATACATGTGTCCTCATCACTTGAGACATCTATTGCATGCATACTTACCAATTTCTCACACACTTGTCAAGTGAGCTCACAAGTGTTGCATCTTTGGAGGGAGAGTTAGAGTTTAACTCATACCTTCTCACATCCTCATCCTTTCCTATATATGCAAGGTTACTCATTAAATTTACACACTCTCATTTGTATATTGATAGATATTCTACTATGCTCATATTTTTTTCATTTTTGGAAGGTTGTTTCATGCTTCCAAATCATGACATTCTCCAACAAGACTAGGGTCATATCCTATAATAAGTATCAAGCTTTAAAATGTTCCTTTATATTCATTCTAGGATGACCTAATTTGAAACTTTGATGAAGCTAATGTACCAAACCCCTTATTTTAAATATTTACTTATTGTTATGCATAGATGAAAAAGTTTGAAAGTTTGATAAGAAGAAAAATACTTATAATAAAGCACAAGGAAATGGCCAAGCCAAAACTAGGACCTCAAAATAAACCAAGGGAGCAACCAAAGAAATAAAACAAAATAAAGGGGTATTTACTTTGATAAGTCAAAATGGGGTGTGTGTACAAGACACAACAATAGGTTCAAGCTTGCATCTATGGATTTAATCTTTGCATGTGCTAAATTAAATTTTATACATGTAGAATTTAATGCACTTATAAGAGTGATATGATACAAAAACATTAAATTCTTGTGTGCAAATTAACTAATTGAATTCAAATGACTAAAATAGATTTAACTTTATTTACTATACTTGTGTTAACAAATTTATGTTTAAAAACACTACCTAGGGACTTTCTAAGTAATAACATGTTCTCCTTAGTCAAGCCCTTAGATGGATTGATTCACTTGTAATGAACTAAAATAGAAAACATGTAATATGCTCCTAGGATATTGATGTAATGGTTTTTAATCCTTTTTTAATTAAATTATATCTATGTACAATCGATTCTTTATAATTCCAACACAATTGAAATGAATCAAGGTTATTCTAAAATATATCACCTTGGTTTTAAATTTAAAATAGAATGTAATTTAGTTGGCTTATAATAGCCACTAAGGTAGGGAAGTTGGTGCTTGGTGTAGTCATGGATGGAGGGTCCAAAAAGGACTATCTAACCATGCATATTAGAGTTCAACACAACAAAAACAACACAAGAAATGCTTAGAAAACATGAATAATCATTGATTACTAAATTCCAATCTCACATGCATCATATGCCTCATACGCGAAATAACTAGGGCTCACAGGCTTGTCGCAAGGGAATTACAAATATTATAATTAGTGCAAGGCCTTATTATATTCTACAACCTAGAAGGATGGATTGAACTATCTAATTCCTAATAAATCACCAAAAAATTTCCAATGAATTATAAATTATCTTAAATATGAATATCTAGCTCCAATTGTGGTTTACGTTAGCCTCAAGGGTTTACAAACCCAATGCAAGATCAAATGAGTAGGTCGGCCTCAAACACAAAAAGATAACCCATCAGTGAATGAAATTAATTGAGGATCTCCAAGAAAGTTCCCCTTGGACTTAAAATTCCTTGTATGATGTTCCATTATGCTTCACACACTCCAAAAAAGGTATGCACTACCAATCTGGGCCAGGTCATCCCTAAATGCTCTGACTAAGAAATGATAATCAAATTATAAGAGCAATAAATTTTTGAAAATGAATGCAAATCTCCTAAAATTTGGATATGTTGTATATGGACTCATGTAGAACCAATATCATGCTCTATGTGTTGAGAAGTGATAAAATGATAAAATGCGGAAGAAATTGTTGAGACAACTATAGACTGAAATGCAAGAAAATATTTTTTTTGGTTGATATAGGGTTGATTTACAACCAGGGATGCTCTTGCATCAAAATCATGTGCTCAATTTAACTAATTTAAATTTAAAATTCTATGTTTCAAAGCCACACACATGGAATGATATAAACTAAGGCGGTAAATAATAGATTTAGTAGGTGATTCTAAACTGTTGGGATGTGTAGAGATGAAAAGATATTGTAATAAAGTTATTTTCCAACTTTCATACAAAAACACACCATTATATGCACTAATTATTATATAAAGATAACCTAAACCTCATAAAGCCAAAATATGCATTAAAAGGACATTGATACAAGAGACTATAATAAAGTTAGTTTCCAATTTTTGTACAAAAATACACCATTATATAAGACTAATCAATATGTGAAGACAACCTAATCCTCATAGACTCAAAAATTAAATAAAAAATGATATTGATACAAGAGAATATAATAAAGTTAGTTTCCAAATTTTGCACATCATTATACACACTAATCAATATATAAAGATAACCTAATCCTTGTAAAAACATAAATAAAAAGGATATTGACCTACAAGAGAATATAATCAAATTAGTTGTCAACTTTTGTACAAATATATACCATTATATACACTAACCAGTATGTAAAGATAACCTAATCCTCATAAAACCAAAACATAAATAAAAAGGACATTGATACAAGCGCATATGATAATGTTAGTTTTTAACTTTTATAAAAAAATATAAAACATTTTATACACTAATCAATATGTAAAGATAAACTAATCCTAATAAACACAAAACATAAATAAAAAGGAGATCAATACAAGAGATTATAATAAAACTAGTTGCCAAATTTAATACGGAAATATGTCATTATATATACTAATTTCAATATGTAAAGTTAACCTAATCATCATAAACTCAAAACATAAATAAAAGGGTATTGGTATAAGAGAATATAATATAATTAGTTGTCAAATTTTGCACAAATATACACCATTATATACAATAATCAATATGTAAAGATAATCTAATCCTCATAAACTCAAGACAAAAAAAAGACATTGATACAAGAGTATATGATAAAGTTAGTTGCCAAGTTTTGTACAAAATATACACCACTATGTACACTAATCAATATGTAAAGATAACCTAATCCTCATAAACCCAAAACATAAATAAAAAGGAAATTGATACAAGAGACTATAATAAAGAACTAGTTACCAAATTTTGTAAAAGATAAATTATTATACACTAATCAATATGTAAAGACTATTGGAAGGAAAGAAGAACCCCTCCGGTGTGTTGTCATTGATGCCAACATTGTTTGGTGACATTTTTGTCTGATCTGGTAAACAATGTTTATGTTACCTTGATCCAATAATTTGGTCTAGAATCAATCATACTAAGATATTGTCCTTTTTGTTTTTAATATGTTATTCAAGAATGTTAAATGCATCTATGAACAAGTTTTCAACAATTTTGGTTTAATGGGCTGAAAGATATATTTAACAGAAGATCAACATACAATTTTCTACTCAAAGTTATGCAAAGTGGTATGAGCCTTCCTTTGGATGACATGGATAAGTGACCTATGAAGATTAAGTGGATATTAAAGAGATCCTTTTTAGGTTTGTGCCAAATTTATGCCTTGCACATTTTGTTTAAGCGCGAAAGAAGTTTTGTTGAGCTAAAAAGTTATTTTTGAATTATATATGTATGCATCTAATTAGGTTGACCTAATTGATGTGTAAGGATGTAATAACATATATATATGAAAAATTTTTATACCAAAGGGATGATACATATGTGTGATATGCGACAAGTAATGCGAGATAGTGTGTGGAATTATATGTATGAGTTTTGTATCAAGGAAAAATTGTAGTATATGTTGTGAACCTGAAAACTGATGCATGCTTTTATATTCTAGAGCCTGATTAGAATTGAACCCAACACATGAAAGGTGTACTCCATCAGTTCAATTTTTGGCAGTGAGCCACACTCCATTTTGTAATCATTTTAGGCCGTGAGCCTTTCAAGGACAATGTGTCCTAATAGTATGCCCTTGTAATATCTTATGATCAGTTATAGTATATTGTGAGCTAATCTTCATCATGGTTTTTCCCATTTTGGGTTTTCCACATAAAAATCCTGGTGTTTATGTGTTGTTTGGTGTTATGATCTCTTTCATATCTTTACTTACAATTGCATTTAGTTGTCTTTTAAAATTTGGATGGCTAATAGTTGAATTGTTTAGTAGAATACTAATTCACCCCCCCTCTCAATATTTTAGGTGTTCAACAAAGACAACCTAGTCCTCATAAACCCAAAACATAAATAAAAAGGAAATCACTACAAGAGACTATAATAAAGTGATGCAAGAGCATCTAGTGGTGTAAGGGAAATCTTGCATCACCCAAAAATATGTTTTCCTTTATGTGTCCTTTTGTTAGCTTTTTGTAGACATTTTTGCATTTTTGGATACCCTTTTCGTCGAATAAGAGTTCCCAACTTTTAGAATTGCATTTCTGCTTTTTCTACTCAATTTCTATTTTTAGCAGTTTTGAATTTGAAGGCGCGAGGAGGAAAAAATATATGGGAAGCTTCAAGATAGAAAAACAAGCACTTTGGTGAAAGAATCAGGTCAAGATCATTCCCGGTTTGAAAGTTATTCAAGTTTTAGTTTATGCTTTTTGCCCTGAAAAATCTTCTGAGTCCAGTTTGAGGCACTAAACAGTCCCATACGGGCCCAAAAATACTAAAAATAACAAAGTTGGTTCTTAACACATTCTTCACTCCAAGACCTTTCCAACGGTTCAAACAATTTGTCAAACAGAGTCTTGGATCAAAAGTTATGGCTCTCAGAAGTTGGTGCATTTTAAAAAATGTGAAAATTTTTGAATGTGGTTTTAAATTTTGAATTTCAAATTGTAATTTTTGGTGCCAAACCACTAAAATTCATTATTCGAATGTTGTTTTGTCTCCAAAACTGAAAATAAGTTATTTTATGGGTGGGGTTTTCTAATTTTTGGTAGCTTTTTGGGGGAAAAGATCGCATACTGTGAAAAGGGGAATTTTTGTAGTTTCTATAACTGGCATGTATTGTAGAACTCGAGGATTTCAGATCCTCTACATGTAATATTTTCATATTCTAAATAATAATAATATTCTCTTGTTTGTGTGTGATTTTCTATGTCTCAGGTTAGCACCCTCGTTAGGTGGTATCAAAACAGGTTTTCTTGAGCGTGTGGACAGATCGCTAATCATAAGGCAGTTCACAGCAGGAGCATGGTTGTGGGTTCGAGATATTCAAGATGCCTCCAAAAGTGATTCCTAGTAGGTGTGGTGGTGTCAAAGGTGGAAGAAATGCTAGTGGAAGAGATCCATTTGCGATTGAGGGTTTTAGAGCCCTCCAAAGACAAATTCATGCATTGCAGGAATAGATGAGAAGAGGGTTAAACCTGAGAAGGAGAGAAGAAAGCGAGGATGAAGAAGAGGTGGAAGATTCAGATGTAGAAGAGGAAGAAGAAGCGATTGATCAAGATAAAATGCGGCTGATAAGGGCCATTCTGAAAATCAGAAAAAGACCCAAAGTAGAAGTTCCTAGTTATTTCGGAAGTCTGAACTCGAAAGAGTTGATCGACTGGATCAACGAGCTAGAAGAGTATTTCGAGTGTGAATAAATAGAAGACCCAGATTGGGTTAAGTTTTCAAAAAAGAAGTTGAAGGGCCATGCAAGAATTTGGTGGAAAGACGTCCAATTGGAAAAGAATTGAAGAGGAAAAGACAAGTTTGGCAATTGGGATCGCATGGTGGAGAAACTGAAGAAGTAGTTCATACCAGTGGACGACGATTTAGATCTGCTAAAGAAATTGCAAGGGTTGAAGCAAGGAAATAGATCTATGAAAGAATACACAAAATATTTTCACAATGTGATCATCAGAACAGGCCATGCAAAGGCCAACAAGGAGAAGGTAGCATGTTATCTTAATGGGTTACGACCGAGCATTCAAGAGGAGCTAAGCCTGGTTAGAATGACCACCATTGAGGATGCGTACTAGTTTGCTCTAAGTCAAAGAGAAGTTGAACAAAAGATTTGACAACAAGCAAAACAGACGAGGAGGTCAAAGCGGAAGGCGTAGTGGAAGATCTTCTGGAAGCCAAAATGAGGATGAGGAGAAAAATGGAGATGTGGGTACCAGTCGAAGCCAGAAGAATGATAACTTCTATCACCCTCGCAATCAAAATAGTGGCAATCAAAGAGGTAGAGGATGAGGAAGATCTGGACAAGGACCTGGAAAAGGCAGTTTTAAAGGAACTTGTTCCCAGTGTGGTGAAGAAGGGAATCAAGCCTATTAATTCCCACAACACCAAGGAAGGACATACAAAAAGCTGAAAGGTCGTGGAAGGGTTGCACATGTAGATGAGGAGGCTCAATCCAAGCATTCAGATGATGTTGAAAGGGGAGAAGCCCTAGTGGTTAGAAGAGCCTTGGTGACTGAAGAGAAGGATCCAGAACAGAGGAAGAATCTATTTCGCACAAGGTGCAAGTGTGAAGGAAAATGTTGTGATGTCATTATTGACAATGGGAGCACTGATAATCTAGTCTCAGAAGAAATGGTTACAAAGTTGAAGCTGAAGAGGGAAAGGCATCCACATCCGTATTGGATTGTCTGGTTGCAGAAAGACCACAAAGTTCTGGTCAATGAGCAGTGCATGGTGAAGTTCAAGATCAGAAGCTATCATGATGACGTACTATGTGATATCATCCCCATGGATGTGTGTCACATGATGTTGGGGAGGTCATGGCAGTTCGATAGGCAAGCTATACATGATAGCCATGCAAACACTTATTCCCTGATGAAGGAGGCCGAAGAAAAGGTATGCAATAGTGCTAGAGTTTGTTATGTTGATGGAAGGAAATTTTTAGAAGGCATGAAGCATGAGCGTATGTGTTATGCATTGATCCCTATAATGGATAAGGAGGATAGTGAGAAGGTGCCAATAGAAGTTTCTGTATTATTGAATGAGTTTTAGGATATTGTTTATGATAATGTACTTGAGGGTTTACCACCAGTGAGGAATATCAGTCATCAAATTGACTTAATCTCTAGAGCCAGTTTGCTAAATAAGGTAGCTCATAGAATGACTCCTACAGAAAATGAGGAGTTGAATAGACATGTTCAGGAGTTGTTGAGAAAGGGTTTGATTCGAGAGAGTCTGAGTCCATGTGCAGTACCTGCAGTACTAGCACCAAAGAAGGATGGGGAGTGAAAGATGTGTACAAATTATCGGGCCATAAACAAGATAACAATCAAGTATAGATTTCCCCTGCCAAGGATGGATGACTTGATGGACTGTTTGAGTGGGGCTCAATACTTCACAAAGATCAATCTGATGAGTGGATATCACTAGATCCAAATTCAAGAGGGAGATGAATGGAATACTACCTTCAAGACCAAAGAGGGCTTATACGAGTGGTTAGTCATGCCTTTTGGACTAACCAATGTACCAAACACATTCATGAAGCTCATGAACGAGGTATTGAAAGAGTTTCTGGGAAGTTTTGTTATTGTGTATTTAGATAATATTTTGATATTCAGTAAGTCACTGGATGATAATTTAATGCATATTTGTAGAGTCTTTGAGAAGTTAAGAGAAGAGAAATTGTTGATTAATCTGAAGAAGTGTAGTTTTTTGAAGGAGTTAGTGTACTTGGGGTTTGTTGTCTCGGCAGAAGGTCTCGAAATGGACCCAAAGAAGGTGAAGTCTATTTTGGAATGGCCTACCCCAAGAACTGCTATTGAGGTGAGATATTTCCATGGTTTGGAAAGCTTTTACAGGAAGTTCATTAGAAACTTTAGTAGTATTTTTGCACCCCTAACTGAAACAATGAGAGGGGATAGAAAGGAGTTCAAATGGGGCACAGGGGCAGTAAAACGTTTTGATCTGTTGAAGTAGAAGGTGACAAAACAACCTGTTCTAGCCCTCCCAGATTTCAATAAGGTGTTTTAGGTGGATTGTGATGCCAGTGGTTGTGCTATTGGAGGAGTGTTAAGCCAAGAAGGTAAGCTCATTGCCTACTTCAATGAAAAGTTAAATGATGCAAAGAGAAAGTACTATGTATATGATCAAGAATTTTATGCAATAGTTCAAGCATTAAAGAAATGGAGGCATTATTTGTTGTCGAAGGAATTTGTTCTATATACTGATCATCAAGCATTACAATACTTGAATAGTCAAGGAAAATTAAATTAGAGGCATATGAAATGGGTATAATTTTTGCAGAGTTATACCTTTGTTTTAAAGCATAGGAGTAGGAGGTCGAATAGGGTTGCAAATTTCTTAAGTAGGAGGCAAACATTGTTGATAGAGATGCAAATTGAAGTGGTTGGGTTCATTGAACTCAATACATTGTACCCTAAAGATCCTGATTTTGTAGAAGCTTGGAAAGCTTGCAAGGAACCTGTTACAGTTGACAGGACAAAGTGGTTGGATTTCATAATCCAGGATGGCATGTTGTTTAAGGGAAGTCAATTGTGTATTTTGAGGAGTTCCATGAGGGAGAACTTGATAAAGGAAAATCACAATGGAGGAATGGAAGGAAACTTTGGTCGGGATAAGACCATTTCCATTATTAGCGAGCATTATTATTGGCCTCAGTTATCACAAGATGTGAAGAAGTTTGTGCAGAGTTGTAGGGTTTGTCAGATGGCTAAAGGAGTGAGCCAAAATATAGGGTTGTATCATCCCTTACTTGTACCAGAGAGATTGTGGGAGGATATAAGTATGTACTTTTTTCTTGGTTTGCCAAGGACACAAAGAGGGAATGATTTGATGTTTGTGGTAGTTGATAGATTTTTGAAGATGGAGCATTTCATTCCATGCCGGAAGACCCATGATGCAGTCCACATTGCTGACTTATTCTTCAGAGAGGTGGTGAGGCTACATGGTCTTCCAAAGAGTATAGTATCAGATCATCACACCAAATTTGTTGGATACTTTGGAGGACCTTTTGGAAGAAGTTGAAAACGGAGTTGAAGTTCAGTTATGCACACCATCCACAAACTGATGGGCAGACTGAGGTTGTGAACAAAAGTCTGGGCAACCTATTAAGATGCTTGGTAGGAGATTAGCCCAAGGGATGGGACCTAATCTTACCCCAAGCAAAATTTGCTTATAACAATTCTGTCAACTGAAGCATGGGAAGATCACCATTCCAAATTGTGTATGGAGGCAGTCCCAAGACTGCTCCAGAACTGAGAAAGATGGACCAAGAGAAGAAGACAAGTGCCGAAGCTAAAGACTTTACAGAGTATGTCAAGAATGTACATGAGAAGGTAAGAGAACATATTAACAAGATGAATATGCAGTATAAGGCTAAGGCATATCACAAAAGGAGGAATAAGGAGTTTCAGATTGGTGATGAAGTGATGGTCCACTTGAGGAAAGAAAAGTTTCTAGTGGGAACCTATAACAAATTGAAGATGAAGAATTTTGGGCCCTGTAAGATTTTTAAGAGGCATGATTCAAGGAATGCATATGAGGTAGAGTTGTCAGATGGAGTCAACATTTCCCATGTGTTCAACATTTTAGATTCAATAGAGTATCATGAAGGTGGCACATAGGAAGTACCAACAATGGAACAATGTGGCATTCCAACAGCTACTTCAGAGAAGGAGGAGATTGAAGCAATCCTAGATAGTCGTGTGGGAAGGAGTACTAGAAACAGGCAGTATGAAGAATATATGGTGAAGTGGAGAGGAAGGCCTGTGGAAGATTCATCCTATTTGTCTAAGGTAGAGGTTGACCGTTTGAGTTTTTCTCAACCATCTGATACGTGACGGGGTCACTTCTCAAATTACCCTAGGTGTTTGATGCAAGAGCATCCAGTGGTGTAAGGGCAATCCTGCATCACCCAAAAAAATGTTTTCCTTTATGTGTCCTTTTGTTAGATTTTTGTAGATGTTTTTGCATTTTGGATACCCTTTTCATTGAATAAGAGTTCCCAACTTTCAAAATTGCATTTTTGCTTTTTCTGCTCAATTTCTATTTTTTAGCAGTTTTGAATTTGAAGACGTGAGGAGGAAAAAATTTATGGGAAGCTTCAAGATAGAAAAATAAGCACTTTGGTGAAAGAATTAGGTCAAGATCATTCCTAGTTTTAAAGTTATTCAAGTTTCAATTTTTGATTTTTGCCTTGAAAAATCTTTCGAGTCCAGTTTGAGGCACTAAACGGTCCCGTGCGGGCTAGAAATCATCAAAATTGGCAAAGCTAGTTCTTTGTGTGTTCTTCACTCTGAGACCTTTCCAACGGTTCAAATGGTTTGTCAAACGAAGTCCTGGATCAAAAGTTATGGATCCCAGAAGTTGGTGCATTTTAAAAAATGTGCTAATTTTCGAATGTGGTTTTAAATTTTGAATTTCAAATTGTAATTTTTGGCGCCAAAACAATAAAATTCATAATTTGAATGTTTTTTTGGCTCCAAAACCGAAAAGGAGTTATTTATGGGCGGGGTTTTCTAATTTTTGGTAGCATTTTGGGGAAAATATTGCATATTGTGAAAAGGGGAATTTTTGTAGTTTTTGTAACTGGCATGTATTGCAGAACTTGAGGATTTGAGATCCTTTGCATGTAATATTTTCATATTTTGAATAATAATAATATTCTATGGTTTGTGTGTGATTTTCTGTGTCTCAGGTTAGCACCCTCGTCATAAAGCTAGTTGTCAACTTCTGTAAAAAATAAATAATAATTTACACCAATCAATGTGTAAAGATAACCTAATCCTCATAAACATAAAACATGAATAAAAAAGATACTAATATGAAATACTATAATAAAATTAGTTGTCAATTTTAAAATAAAAATAAATCATTATATATATATTAATCAATAAATAAAGATACTATAATCCTCTCAAAACTAAAACATAAATAAAAACATTGAAACGTAAAATTCAAAATTATATTTTAAATAGTAAAAGATCTACAAAATTATTATATCGAGAGGTGTAATATTATAATGGAAACACAGGCGCCTACAGGGGTTAGCACATCTGTCACAAAACAAAAACAAAATAAAAAATAAAATAAAATAAAAAATTGGAATATCTACATGATATCATTTAAGAGTTTTAAATGATTTGATTTTTTGTAAATAAATTTTATCTTTTTATTTGTTGGAATAAAGCTGCCAGTTCTAGTCAACCTTTGATTTTATTGCAACTATACATTAGATATTGTTCTCATTCTAACATCTTTGCTCACATTTTCTAGTCTCATCAGCTAAGAAATTGGCAATGGATTTATTTTGGTTTGCAAAAAAGTTAGCAACATGTTGGGGTATTGAAGAAGCGATTATTCATTGGAGTGAGGTTGAAAACTTGGTGAGAGTTTCAATTTGCTTCAAAACCTTAATTTTTTCTTCATTTTGTCATCAGTTTTATCATGGTTAGAAAAGACACAACAATGGTTCTTATCTCAAAAATAATATTATTCATCTCACCAGTTGAAGAGGATTTCAATGGTCAATAAAGGTCTCAGAGGTATTGATATGTTTAGGGTTTTATTTTTAAAAAAAATTTGAATGTTTTAATAATGCATATAATTGAAAAAATACAAGCCACGACCTATACAATGGGCCACAACCCATATAATGGGCCACTACCTATACAATAGGCCACATCCCATTACAAAGGTTGTGAGCCTCTATAATGGGACACAACTCATTACATAGGTCACGACCTCCGTAATGGGTCGTAGCTCATTACAAAGGTCGTGAACCTTTTCAATTTTAATTTTAGTTTTTATGAAATTTATATTAATATTTTTAATTTTTAAATATTAAATTAATTATAAATGTTATTTTTAAATATATTTATTTTTTATAATTATTTTTGTTTAAAATATTATTTTTAAAACTAACATTATTTTTTTATATATTCAAAATAAAACTCAATTTTTATTCTAAATATATTTTAATCTATATAAAAGTTAACAACATTTATCAATTAATAGCACCAATTAATAATATATATTAAATCTCATTAAGTATTTAATATAATATTATTGACCCTATATTATATAGATTAATATTAAGATGTCACATCCTTGTCAAAGAACCATTTCATATGGGAAATGGTGGTCAATGAAGAAAAATAAAGTAAATGAAAATGTTGACTAAAACAAGAAATGAGGACAATAGGAGACAAGGTGCATTGATATGGAGTGGGCATGGGTAAAAAAATAGTCCATGTTATTAGTGTGAAAGGGGTTATTTCCCAACTAGTTCTTAGTGAGGTCCTATTCACATAATTATAAGTTTACTTAGGAGTTAAGTTTCCTAGGTGTCATTTCTAGAAACTAGTATTAATGAGGTCATGTCTCATTAATTAGCTTATAGTTATTTAGGCATTTAATATTTCATGTATGCATTTAAAATTATGCATTGGGAATTTAATGTTTGCATCCAAGGTAGTTATCCTACCTCCTCTCACCTTTCCTATATAAACAAGGTGCTTGTACATTTGTAAATAATCTCATTATCTCATGATATTTTGAGATTCTAAATAAATTCATCATAGATCATCATTTGATCAAATTTTCTTCTTGCTCATGATGCATCACTTTCTTGTTCATGTAGATGGTGTGTTTCTTGGTTGATCCTTTGAAGAGTGCATAGCTTCATTTGGGTTATTGTTCATTCATATTTCCAACACATGCAACTAGTAAAGCATGGGACCCCTACTCACCTCCATACTTTCGTCCACTTTTGCACATGAATGGAGTAAGTGTAGGTAGGTTGTGGTAAGAAGGGAGAGTAGATATTAAAAACCCCACAACCCCCTTAGTTTCTCATTCAATTCTAGGTTGCAGAGCAGAGAGAGCACATAAGAGAGACTAGTTGGATGGAAGATAGGAGCAAGAAAAATGCAAGCAGAGGGAGGAGAGAAATCTAGAGTGTGGCACAATTGTTGGAAGGCACTAGGTTTTTAACTTGGTCTCATTGAATACAAAAGATAATTGGATATGCACAAAATGGATTTGTTGAAAAGGATTTAGAAACTTTCAAGCATATGCAATTGGAAAGAGATAAACCTTTATCAAAGCACAAGGATGGAAATTTTGTTAGATATTAGAGTTACAATTTCCCTCGTAGTCGTGAAGGTCAAAGATGGACACTTGGACATGATATACACAAATAAATTTTTTAATATAAAATATTCCAAGTAGCATCTATCATAGGTAACCCCTTTTTTTTCCTTCTTCTCTACTTGTCCTTGAATTGATTCATGCTATTATTTTTCTGAAAGCACCCTTCTTAATATCAAGAATAATTTCCAAAGGGTTCATCAACACATTTTCATTATTTTGATTAAGAATAAGGTGATTTCAAAATGGAATAATTTGTTTATTTTATGATACTTTTGATAGAAACAAATCCATAATTTATGAGTGTTGTCAGGATTTTGGATATGTGATTCTATTAAAAGTTCACGGTTCCTTAAATAACATATTGTTCTTATGATCTTTAAATTTTTAGGACCAAGATTTAGCTAGCTGAAGTGTACACAAAACATAATTAGTTGGTTTCATAGTGTCTCTACACCTTATGGATCATAGATTAGGATGTGGTTGGTTATGGATAATAGTTCAAATTGAAAATTTTCCCTACATAGAGACATTCTCTAATAGACCTTTGATGTGTGAGCATATTAAATCTTAGTGTGTTTAGAATGTATCTTTGTAATGGATAATATAATGTTTCACCACTATGCATTAATAATAAAGATATTACTTGCAATTATTAACATTGATCATAGACTAAGCAAGACATAATAAAAAAAGGGACTTAATTATGTTTGCTAAATTGTGTAAATAACACAACTATCTTATTAGGCCTAGACACATGAGGGCATCATTGTAGTATTCCTCAATTACATCTATTGGAAGTTTGTATGTGCTTCTTAGAATGTTATACCAATTTAATCTCTTATTAGTATTTCCTTAGTTGCTCAATACTTACTTAATCGAGCCCTAACAATCAATAACTTAATAATGTAGTGGATAAGGACATTATTGATGAAACTAAAACTATATTTACACTAGATTGTTTCATGCTTAATACAAGGAAACTATCTTTTAATTTGATGGTGTTGTTGGGTATGTGAAATAAGTAGTGAGAAATTAGAATACTTAAAGAAGTAATCTTAATTGTTGAATAAATATTTGTTGATAGTATAAACAATTCTTATAATCAAATGGATAAACTAATGTATGATTGCATATGGTAGGAAAGAAAGTTGGGATTAGGATGGATATATAAACCAAGAATTTACTATAATTAAGGTTTAACTATATTGAATAACTTTATGTTCAAAATATAAGGTCTACGTTAACTCGTTAGTCAAGTAAGATAACCTAATAATATGAACCAAGGGTAAGATGCAATTAATATGAGCCTTGGCTCATGGTCGCATAATAGTAAAAGTAATGGTGACTCCATTTAATAGTACTATAACCGCGATTTACTAAACATACCTTTAATGTTGAAACTTGACACTTCAATAATTCATTGATACCATGAAAAATGCTTTGTATGACTACATGATGTTTATCAATCACTTAAATATGAGAACCTTGATATTGAAATTATTATACCTATAATGAAGTACAATATAAATTGTATACCAAATGGAAGGCAACTATCATTAATTTGATATGATAGAGAGTGGCATGAGTGGGAGTTCAATTGGAGGTGCAGGTTTGAAATTATGGGAGGGCGTGGATGTTGAGGCATCCAAGGAAGATGGTGAAGTAGACGCAGAGGATGATGTCTCCTTGCTAGGGGTGGCTTGTGTTGTTGTTTCCAGTTTGGACTCGCTGGAGGCGTCTCTGGAGCTGGGGAGTCTTCTTTTTCTACCGCGTGGCCTGGGGTCTTTTCCTCTTTCTATGTGGTGCCTATCTTGCTACTCTTGGTGGCATTCAACTTCTTTCGGTAGAATTTTTCTTGCTCCCCTCATGGAAATTTCTAGTTCAAAGGCTATATTTGGCATGGGTTTTTTTGATGTGGGCCCTTTGGCTTTGTCTACGTAGGATCTTAAGTCTGTTGTGCTCCTTGTCTTAGGGTGGCCTGGCCTCTTTGGTGTGGCAGATAAGATGGACGAAGGTCCAATTATGTTCTCAACCATTTTCTTTTGGTGTCAGTTGTTCTTTGTGGAAGGGTGTGGCTCTAGTTTGTTTGGGTTCTTCCTAAGGTCTAGCTTGAAAACCCAATTGTTTTTGGTGTTCTCCTAGTTTGGGAAGAACCCCTCCTTGCTCTTTAATGGGGCTTTGGTGTTGTGCCCTTGTTGGGTTGTTCTATTTTTTTTTTATAGGGGTTGGTTTTCTCTAAGCTTGTGTTGGCCCTTAGTGGTGTGTTTTCTATTGCTCCTCTCTTTTTGGAGGATGTTGTGTTCAAGTTTTTTTCCTGGTTTCCCTCTCGAAGGATGTTACTTTTAAGATTTGGTGGGGAAAAGCTTTTTTTTTTCTTTCTATTTTTGGATGATGCCTTGGCTTCTGATTATATTGAGGTATTTGGAGCCTGTGGTGTTGTGGGTTGTCTTGTTCTTTAACTATGGTTTCTTGTCTCCTTCTATTTTGAGGCCTAAGGTTGTTGCGAGTGTTGGTACTACTAGAGTGGTTTCTTTTGGCTAGTTTTTGTAGATAGTGTCTTCTCTAGAGGTGAAGCTTGCTCTTGTTGAGGTAGAGCTCGCTCCTTTTAAGGTGGAGTTATTTGTTGCAGGTCTAGTGGAAATTTTTCTTCTCCTTTGCTCATTCCTTTTGAAGTGGTGTTGGTTTCTTTTGAGGTGGAGCTGGTATGAGCAGGAGTTGGGCTGCTTTGGTGGTTCAAGCTCTCGTATCTTCCTCCCCTATAGAAGGGGGCCCTGTCCTATGGAGGTGGAGTGTGGGATGGATTTTCAGTTTGGTTGGTTCTATAAGAAGTTTGTGGTTTCTCAGTCAACTGTGGTTTTGGGTTTAAGGTCCCGGTCAAAACTTGTTGTTAGCACTTTTTTTGGGTTCATGGTCCCTGAAAAACTAGGTTAAGGGTTTAACGCCCCTTCAAAACCTTTGGCTTTAAGGTCCCAGGTAAAACCTACTTGTATTTGGTTTTGGGCTTTAGGCCCCTGCTATTCCTTTGTTCAGCCTGTGTTGTCCTGTTATATTTTTAATGCTATTGTTGATTGGTTGTTGATGGTATATGGTTCATCTATGATGCAACTTTTTTTCTTGGATAGGGTTGCGGGTCCCTTCAAAACTATTTTGTAATGGGTTCTGGGTCCCATAAAAACTTGTTTTTCTCCATAGTAAAAAAATATCATTAATTTGATAATGTTGTCAAGATTGAGTTATGAGATAAATATTCCATAGCATCTCTTGATACCCTAATGATAACCATTTAGGTTAGGTTTAGTTTAAATGGAAAGTATGAATAGTTATCTAGTTTGAGAACCAAGCTATTATTTCATAAGGTAAATAAAATCAAAAGGCTAAGAATATTACTATTACTAATTGTATGGAGTGTATAACTATATATGAAGATATGAGGAGCATAGTGTTGCCCATTGTCTCGAGTATGACTCAAACATTGATTATGCTTGACACAAGATTGTAATTAATGACATATGTCTTTCAAAGTTCAAAAGGATTTAATGGGGCCTTGTTGATGTATGTTGTGCCTCATCTAAGAGGATGTCATAAATGATATTGGATTTATAGAACTATATTAAGGTGGGACCTCACTTGGACCCTTTGACAAGGCTTCTTGCATTTTGGATGCATGATAACAACATTTGACTACTACTTTATAGATGTTTATACTTTATTAATGTCCTATTCTTAGATGCAATTAAGATTTCCTAACAAACTCATATCTAGGTATGCTGGATAATAGTATCTTTGAAAAAACCTAGCTAACTCTTATTCTCCTTAAGAGAATCTTAATATGATTATAAGCTTGATGTGGTGGAAAGAAAATTAGTATTAGTTGCTAACGTTTAATTAACTCACTGGGGGGGAAAATTGTATTGCCCTTACTTATTAAATAGATAAGGGGTGTTCTATGTGTGTCACCAAAAAAATGTATAGTTGACATTTTTATGCTCACTAGAGTCTCTCTAATGGACTTTGGCTTGATTTTTCCTAGATTAATGTTGTAATGTGGCCACCACGTTCACATTAGGTCTTGGATCCTTGTGAATCATTAAGACTTCTAGGATGCCATGTAAAGGTGTTGTGAAGTGTTGTAACCCACTTTCACACCTTTCCAGGACCCTTTCATCATAATTCACTTAAATAACCCCTTTTTATCACTTACCAAGTTTTATTTTAAAGTGTTTTAAAGAGTTGTAACAAACTCTCCTACTTTTCTAGACTTGTCATCACTAATTCAACCCTTTCTCATGTTTAAATGTCCCCTTAATGCACTTTCTGACTGTTCTTAAGTGTGTTTTTGAGGATATTCCCGTTAGACAACATTTAATTCCTTTTAATTCCTGGCACACACTTATTTTGTTTAAGTGGGACTAAGTCACCAATAGGGGTGACTTAGTCCTTTTTGACACAAAAATCAAAATTATTTCAAATTTCTGGTAGGATTTCATTCTCTAACCCTTAAGGTTGGCATGTGATGTATTATTTTCAGGAAATTTAGTAAGATCAAGTATAAATAAGGTTTTTTCCTCTCATTTTAACCACCATTCATTCAAGCATTCACTTAAGCAATTAACTTAATCATTCTTAAGCATTAAAGCACTCTAAGCACAATCAAGTCATCCATTGGAGCTCTTCATTGCATATCTTCAAATTTCTACATCAAGAGTTTGGTAAGTTTATGACATTGCATGTGGTTTATTTATTATTCTCTTTCCATTTCATTTCATTTCATAGGGTTTGATTACCAAAGTGTGGTTTGACCAAGGCAAACCCCTATACTCTAACCCTTAACCATTTTTCCCATCTTTGCATGTGTGTTTGCAAACTTTGTATGTAGATTTTTGAAAGAAATAGATGTTGAAAAGTGGTCAACAAGTCATCAAATTCATTCAAGTCAACAAAGACCTAATTCAAGCTTGGAGACTCTTTTTATCTTGTTTTCTATAGAATCAAGATCAAACACCTGTTAGAAAAGCAAGTGCAAATCTGAAGCTACAGGATCCAACCCAAAAATTCCCAAAATATGTAGGTGAACTAAGTCACCACCAGTGGCAAATTAGTCCCATTTCTAGGTGTAAAAAATGGTTTCTACATTTTTGGATACCCATTTGGCAGATTCCCGTTCCAACAAGTTTCCCCAAAACTGGACTAAGTTGCCCAACTTGGCATAAGTGTCCCAATCAACATTTTCAATCAATTTTCAAGATTCTTGAATCTCTCCACATCATATTTTAGATTCTAGGTGCATTTCTCTAGTTTTGTTCAATCATTTCATCACTTGAATTTTTAGGTGTTTTTGCATATCACAATGTGTTTTCCAGCACTTTGCATTTCTTAGGTTTAGCATCATTAAATCACTTTCTTTTCAGATCAGTGCATTAATACATCATAATTAGATACATTTCATCTCATTTACATTAATATTAAGTGTTGATATTTGCATTTTGGACCCCAATTCTTTCTCCTTTTAGTTGAAAAACCCTAGAAGGAGCTTAACGCATTTGGGTAATCCAAAATCATTGTCCACACTATGTAGGAATTCCAAGTACATGTTCCTTGAGAGAAACCTTGTGAGGCTCGAAATAAATGTGACTTTGATCCATTTGGAAGTGGGTACGTAGGTGATCCTTGGGGGAAGGATGCCCTTGTGGCACCAAGTCTATAGGGGGAGGGTTTAGGGGGATAACTCCAAGGGTTGGTGTTGTTCCTAATTGGTTTGACCTTTCCTCCTCCATGAGCTTCAGTTTGAGGCTGAAATGGTCACTGAATGGGTATGAAACAAATTAAGGATATCTAATAACTTAAATTTAATTCATGATGTGCTTTTGAATAGTAAGTTGAATGGAGTAAGAAATTGACTACTTTATAATTGGTATTTGAATATATGTATATGCTAGTTAAATTCCATCTCATATTGGTTCCATGTAACTTTTATGTGTTGTGAAAATCAACTCCATATTTAGAGGTCTTTATGTATAGGCTTGTGTATCTGTTGATTGTGATTGTGATTCTTGTTATGTATAACCCGCCTAAGTGTGAATCTCTGAGATATTTGAGCAGTCACAAGCAGTCATTGGACAATGCCAATGATCAATGTCTGGGCTACTACTAGGGATTAGATGACATGTTCACCTGGTTCACAAAAGTGAAGGTTGCTATGGGCTACCCTGGTTATGATACAATAATGGTTGCACATGTAGGGACCCATCCATGTGGGTAACAATAATCCATGGCTAATCATTGTGTCAAGGGGGTTCACTGGTAGTCATTGATAAGTACAAAAGTGACCAATGCGAAGTGCTACTCAAGATTGTGAAGACGATAGTTGACAATACCACTAAGGTCACAAGGTGGTATATGTTGGGAGCTACTTCCTCTTGGGTGGACAAACTTGTTGTCGATGGCCTATAGGCGATTGAAGTCATAATCCATCAGGCTATGGCAGGTTCACTACTTGTGGAAAGCCTTGGGATGATGGATGAACCCATGGTGTAGTATGGGATGCATTGAATCCCCTTCCTAGTTGTCAGATTGTATATTTGGTCTTGTTAGGTTGAGGACAAACCCGCAGTGTAGTATGGGATGCACCAAATACTCTTCCTAGTTGTCTGATGGTGTAGAAGACCAGAGGAAAGGATGAGACCCATGATGTAGTGTGCAATGCACCACCATTCCTTTCTATCTAGGATGCATTATGGACACGTGTTAGTCAATCATTGTGATGTGTCAACCAATCACTATGTATGTGTGATGTGCTAGAGCTAGACACTATGCATATGTGATGTGTGTTGGAACTAATCATTGTGGTACTTGTGATGTGTTGGAGCTAGTCACTGTGTACTTGTGATGTATGTTGGAACTAGTCGCTAATGTAATTGTGATATGTGTATGAGTCAATCACTATTGTTCTTGTGATACATGCAAATGAGATAGTTACAATTGTAGTTGTGATGTACATATGAGCTAGTCACCATTGTACTTATGATCTGTGTATGATCCAGTCACTGTTGTACTTGTGATGTGTATGAGCTAGCCAACTTGTGTATATGGAGGTATGATTGTAACAATTATTGTGTATGATTTTTGGGATTATGGTATGATATATCCCTTGTGAATATTATGTATGTTTGTACACTAATACTTGGTAATGTTTGGTATGGATCCAACACTTGATGACAAGGTTATTATCATTACATTATAATTGGCTAAGTTGATAGCTTACGTGTACTTAATAAATAGTCTTGGTTTAAATATGAGATTAGAGATCTCATGCAAGAGGAGAGAATGAACTCCCTTTAACATTGTGGGGTGAACTACGAAGCCTCTGATTCCCACAAGGGGATACGTAGGTAGGGTCACCATGAACCCTCAAAGTTTAAGTCTGAGTTTAAGAACTTTACATATAAAAAAAATGTAGCCCTTGAGGGATAAATTTTACATAAGATAGATAAACTAGTTATGTCGATATATGTAACTCTACAATGGCGACATGACATATAGGTGGTCAGCAAATCCATGAAAGAAAAATAAAAATCTACATTTTATTTTCATGTGCAATGATTTTTTATTGATTTTTTCAATTGTTTAAATGACAATATCACAACATTCTGTTTTCATTCTTTTAACTACAATAATTTTCTATTTATTTTAAATTATTAATAAAAAATATAGACGGTTTGATATCTTTTGATGAATTTTATATAGATTATCTTAAAAATATATATACTAGTTTACAATTAATAACATCATAATTGAACCTTTTCTTTGGAGACAACGGTCTTTTTTGGTCTAGAAAACAAATCTCAAATTTTGACGGTCACTTATTAGAGTTGAAATTTAAAAGAAGCCTTTTCAACAATGTACAACCATACCAATTTGTAGACACATGCCAAGTTATCAGCAATTTGACACATACACGCAAGTTCCGACAAGGAACCTTTTTCAAATAAAATAATGCAGATTCCATTAGTCAGCAATACCCGACACAAGTCCCTTCACCTTTATAAAAGTAAAAGTAAAGATGTTATGCTCATCAGAATGATAAGGAAATGCACGGAATAAAATAAAACATATTGTTGGCAGCTTAAAAGTTCTTCACTCAGGTATAGAGGTGTACCAAAACTTTTATTGGAATTTGAGTAAGCAGTAAGGGTACATGATTGCGGGGTCTTCTCATGTCGGAAGATGTGGTCCTATATCACAATTTTTAGGGTAAGTCTGTTGATTTTTTTTTACATCCAAAATTTGAGAAAGAGGGAAAGCGATCAAGGTGATACCGAGTTGTACCTTAACAATGTGTTGTCCTACATGTTTGCAATTTCTTTTTTGGGGTCATTAAGTATATTCATATTTTTGGGACTTAAAAAGGATAGTTTTCCTATGGTTGTAGCTCAAGATTTAAGCAAGATCTTTCATAATGAACAAGAGATTTAAATATGTGTTCTATGTTGTATTCTTAGGTATGCTATTATATCATTTTATTCATTTTTTGAATGATCTTTTACAATTTTATTTTATAGAATTTTGCATTATGAATTACCATATAATACTTGAGTTCTTTGTAATTCAAAGCATGCTTCTAATATTTCTTAAGGTGGTTGATATTTACGAGCTTGACATTAATACACTACAAGGAAAAAGTGGTTTGTTTTAAGTGATAAGAAAAAAGGAAGTGTGTTTTATTATTTTATTTTTAATTTTTTATTTGTAGGATTATAAATTCTAGATTCTAAAATTGTGCATACAAACTTTTTAGATGTTTCTTAATATATAAATAATCACATCAATTTAGCCATTATTTGAAATAAAGATTTGAGTCTAATTTTTTATTTGAATTTCATATGAGGCTATTTATACATCATTTACATGTTCTATTGGTGACATCATTAAACAACTCTCCCAAAAAGTTAGTTTGGCTTTAGCTTGGTTGTGACCCTATTTTTTAATCTTGCACCATATATTTTTATTATCTTATAACTTGATAAGGTCCACAAATATAACAATTGTAATAATCTAATATAGAATAGAGATCACATAGGTCATACAAGAGATATTTGCAGACCAAGATACCCTAATATCTAATATATGCACAAATAGAATAAACCCTTGAGGTAGGATAATGTTTTACGATACTATGTGTGGAAGAAGCTACTCCATGCCATGTCTCCAAGAGATCCCAAACATAATATCATACTTAACATCTCCTTATAATGCTAATTAACTTCTTTATATGGAATGCCTCTTAATTTAATATAATAGAGACATAAACCCAATGAAGGCTTAATCATCACCTAATATGATTAATCACACAATTTTCTCACATGACCCAAAATAACTAACTTAATGGATGTGTACGCCACATGTTAGAATCTCTATTCACCTAAATATGTTATAATATAATAGCCCTAGGTACATAACATGCCATTTGTCCTCGACATGTTTCATCCACAAAACATGAGAAAGTGTAAAATAGTATGATTATTACAAGTTGTTAAAAATATGATTCCATGGCCAATCATCTATAGTTGATGTTCATAATGTTTTTAGCTTCATGATACCTAGATCTCGTCATTGTGCGATGTGGATTGTCTTCTCTATTATTCATGCCCCAAATTAGGATTAATCGGGGTCTCTTGACAGCTTTAGCTAAGAGGTGGCATAGCGAGCATAACACCTTCTACCTTCCTACCGGTGAGATGACAGTCACCCTTGAGGATTTCTGGCGGATTTTGTGGATTCCCATTGTTGGAGAGGTGGTTGTTTATGATTCTACAGAGCAGGGTGGGACTGATGCTCTCCTCAGAGTGTTTTAGGATGGTCATATTTCTAGGTATTGGATTCCATGGTGTGAGATGGTGGATGCTTATGCTACCCTTCCTTTAGTTCTAGCTGGTTTCATTGGAGGGTTCATTTGTCCTGATCGCAGGTTAAAGGGACTTTCTGTTGGTTGGGGCCATGTGCTTGAGAGCATGATTGTTCACGGGACGAGATATGCTTGGGGCATGTGTATGCTTTCCTATTTGTATCATGATTTGCATTCAGCTATTTACCTTTGAGGTTGTAGTTTGTCATCTAGAGTTAATTTATTATAGGTGTGGGTGTGGGAGCACATAGTTGTCACACATCTAGTGCCAGTGAAACAAAGACCAGCTATGAGACCATATGTGTATAGATATGCAGGTCACCTTACTTAGTCCAGATTGGGTAAGTTAGAGCAATGGAGGAGAGTGATGGATGACATAGAGTCTGTGACATGGCGTTCGTACCTAGATTGTGAGCATTGGGATGAAGATGATATTCAGATGCCTTTTCTCTGTTAGTCTATGTTACTGATTGGTCAGACTCGTTGGGTGTTAGAGAGATTCTTGATTAGATGAGTGCATAAACAGTATGGTTTGGTTCAGGGTATGCCCCAAGGTGTTGCTCATTACGCCCATCGTCAGTCAGATTCTACAGAGTGGGGGCTTGGTTTGTCATATGATGCTGCTGTTTAGGAGTATCATTATTTGCAACTGTTTGAGTGGGATATCCATCCAAACATTGTTGAGCCACTTGTGATAGAATATTATGCCGAGTATCTGGCTTTGCATCCTTTTCCATGCATTACTATTCCTGATGAGCCAACCCCATTACCTGCAGAGGAGGATGTTGTTGTTGCACATGGTTGTAGGCGGAGGAGAGAGGAGGTTGGTGAGGTTGAGGTGGAGGATGTTGAGGTTGGTGGTGACGAGGAGGATATTGGTGATGAGGAGGGTAGTGGAGATGAGGAGGTAGTGGATATGAGGAGGACAGTGGGGATGAGAGGGGTAGTGGTGATGAGAGCAGTGGAGATGATTATGGTTTCGACAATGGAAATGTTGTAGGTGGGTTGGGTCTAGCCTTAGATTTGCATGAGCATACAGTGCCTTGTAAGAGGCAAGTGGTGGGAGATCTTACAGAGTTGTTATAAATTGTGAGCCTTCAGGTGTAGTTAGAGACCGTACAGGCTCAACTTGTTTAGGCTTAGGGTTTATTGTCACTGACTCAGGCTCAGATGCAGGCATAGGCCTAGTCACACGCATAGGATTTAGCATCAGTGCATGCTCAATTAGATGTAGCATAGACACAGATTACAACATTGACAACCGAGAGGGATACCGCCAGGCAGGCTGTAGGGGAGCTCAGGCTCAAATTGCATCTTTGACAGCCAAGAGGGATGCTGCCAAATTTACTGCAGAGGGGGCTCAAGCTGTTGTTGAGAGATTGTAGAGATTGGCAGATGGTACCTCTGTAGCAGATTATATGTGAGAGGTTGTCTATATTGGTGGGGAGGTAGAGTATTACAAAGGTAAATTCTATGATGTCATCCCTTCAGAGCAGAGAGTGAGCTACAGGCAGTCTTGATCTAGAAAGAATCGTTCTAGGACTATTAGTGCGGGTGTGACACAACCGCTCTAGAGAGACCTAAGAGATCTCGGTACATCTGGTGGTGGTGGAGGACCTTGTCCTGCAATGCCTGCTCCATCTGGAGCCAACAACACTTAGTTTTCATGATGCGATTCCTCTGTTGTATTTTGAGATGATGATGTACATTCTGATTACAACCATTTTTTTGATGATATATCTCTCTTTATTTCAAACATCGCTGTATACTTGAAATTTATGATTTTGAGATCTATATGATATGTAGCAGATTTTATCGATCTATCATGTGTGTTATATGATTTTTCTATTGGATGCATTTATTTTCTATGTTCTATATGCCATGTGATGATCTTTTTATTATGAAGATATGGATGCAAATTATGATCATGATGAAATGCTTTATGATTTATGATGTCCTATCTATGATGTGTATTATGATGATGTATGGATGCATGATGTATGGATGTATGATGTATGGATGTAATTCTAAATTACGTGATAATGTACCTATATGTATGATGATGGATATGATGTGTTAATGTTTAAAAATTGTAGGAGTTGTATTATAACATTTATGCTCATCATGTCCTAATCTTTTACAAAATGCACATTTTGAATTCTTCTTTTTAGATGATTCCTCTTTAGAAGAGGATGTGGACTCAAGAGTGCTATGTGAAGGAGAATCTTTACCTTGCTCATTAGACTTGGGTGCCTTGTTCTGCTTCTTACCTATGCCACTTGAATCCTTTGTCTCCTTTGCAACAAGAGCATGAGATCTAGAAGACTTCAATGTGCCCATGTGTACCAACTTTGCTTGTTCCCTTGTGAGTTGAGCTGCAAATTCATCAAGAGAAGACATTTTGTATGCAGTGCCAAGAGCATCCATTGTATCATAAAAAGTAGAAACAAACACTGAATAATCAGGACCAAGCTTAGCAAGAATAGAAAGTATCAATTGTTCATCCTCTTTAGTGACCCCACAATTAGATAACTGCAATCTAAGAGAATTGAGCTTAGAGAAAAAGTCTTGGACATTGTCAAAATCTGAAGGATTAAGACCCATGAGTTCATTCTCCAACTTAAATTTCCTCATCTTATCTGGCTTACCAAAGAGACTCTCTAAAGTATTCCAAGCTTCATTAGGATGAGTGCAAGATGCAACATGATATCTAAGATCTAGAGAAATGGACAACTTCAAAGTACCAAGAGCTTCATCCCTTCTATCAAGCCATTTTCTTTTCTCTTTTGCTCCTGCAGGTTCTAGATCTTGACCAAATGTGATTCGTTGCAACTTTGATTTTAACAATAACAACTCCATTTGAGATTTCCACTCATGATAGTTATATGGAGTTAGAAGTAAAAATTTTGTCAAATCCATGATACAATGAGATATTACAAAAGAGGAACAACAAATTTACCTCACAATACAAGAAATCAACCTCTTTGTCCCAACAAGATTTGCACTTTTTTTGCAAATTTACAAGGAATCCCAAACTATCAAATCAGCTACAAATAGAAAATATGAAAATCTGGAAACAAATCTACAAAAATTACATGAGTAGATATGAAGTGCTCCTCAAATACCTTTCTGATACTGCAAGTTTGGAGAAAATCGGAGATCGGAGCACAAAGTTGTGAGCTTGAAAGCAAAAAATGATGATCGGGATTCAACCTGGAAAAAGAGACACAAAATTGAAAAATCTCTGCAAAATATCTATACCATTGAAAAATTCAGGTCTTCACCTTTCTGACGATATTTTGTTTCTGAAAAACGGCCTCCGTATGTGAAAGTTATGATAAAATGAAAAAAAGGCCTAGAAATAGGCACTTGGGGGCAAATACACAGAACAGTGAAGCCTAAACAGGCGCAAATTTTGGTTACCGAGGGCTGAAAAAGAGGTCCGCCATGTGACCGTGGGTAGTACAGATGCAAATAAAATACTTGTCGGCCTTAAAAAAAGCTTTACAAAAGTTTTAAATAAAAAACATGACCAATAAGCCGTCAGCCTTACAAAGTTTAATACAAACTTTTTGTAATATGTGACCTGTCACATCATTTATTTTTAAAATATGGAGCCGACCACACACAAGAGCCATTGGCCAAAATATATTAAATCGCAGAGTGAAAAAAATTCAATAATTATTATAAACCTTGCGTAATACCTAGTTTCATACCAGGTTGGGCTGCTGATCTCTGATGTGACAGTCGATGCCCAAGACTTTATAACTGGCGATGACCTCAATATGCCAATGAACAACTGATGCACCCACTATACAAACAGTACCCACAATGCAGGGATCAGATAGGGGAGAGGGTCTAGTAGTCGTGCACCCTAACTTCGCGCTTCTAATTATCCTATGTCGAAATTTCAAATCACTCCCAATTTTTTACAGCGGCTTACTTGGCAAGTTCTCTGCTTATAACTAAGGTTTCAGGGCCACATCATCAAATATGATGCCACATTAGCATGCGTTTTTGTCAAGGTGTCGAAAAAGGCCCCAAAAAATAGTGAGACCAATTCTCGTGCATTACATCTTGAGTAGTTGAGTACTGATGTGGTATCACATGATTGGTTGCTTTTTAGATCAAAAGCATACATTTTGTTTAATTATGGGTAGTCAAATCACAACTATTGGACATTATATAAATGACTATTGGGTATTATATGTACGATTGGGTACACGACTATTGGACCCCGCACGACTATTGGGCCCTCTCCCCTAGTGGAGTACGCCGTCAGATAAATTCCAATGCCAGTGGATGGAGGCAATGATTTCATCGACAAAAGAGCTTTTAACCGCCGATGGAAACAGCGATCGGTTGGAAAATAACGTCGATATAAATTGATAACCCTCCAAAAAAGTGACGTCCCCTGCGTACCAAGAGGGGATCTAACCCGTGTACCATGAACAAAACCCTGCGACAGGTGACGGGACAACCCAATACGCAGAATATTCTATAGATTTCGCCCAAATTAAATGTGCTCCAATAAAATATTTTATAGCCCGAAAATATTAACAAATATTTGGCCAATAAAATGAAGAATATTTTTCCCTAAAATATTTTATAACTATACCGCAAAAAATATTTAACAATTTTTTTTTTTTGCGAAAATAGGAAAGATCATACTACTTGGGAGGCTGTCCTAGCAAAAAAAATTTGCCTCAAAAACAACTTTACCCAATATAGGCGAATTTACAGTCAAAATTCATTTGTAGAGCTTTTTGAATTCAACCGTGAGGCTCTTGAAACCCCAATCTGCACCCAACAAAAATCTTCAAGAAAAAATATCACCCTCAGATCTGGGAAGGAATCTGCAACACCTAGAGAGCTCTGATACCATGTAGGAGTTGATGGTGACTCCTCAACACCCCCAAGATCAGTTGCGACCAAAACCACTTCCACAAGAGAGAGAATGGCAAGAATGCTTGCTTCACAATGCAAGATTGATTAATGGTTGAATTGCTTGATATTAGCTTGAATACAAATGTACATGATATACCTTGCTTATATGGGCAAGGTTGAAAGATAGGAATGAATATGATGGTGACAAATGTCATGATCTTATGACATGAGACAACCAACAACCTAATCACCTAGGAAATGATGCATCCTAGCTGGATAAGATAAGTTCTAGATAAGCCAACTAAGACTTCTAGAAAGAATCTTTTATCCTAAGTAAACTTAACCATGTGAATATGTCCCCTAATTACCTAGTGAATGAATAAGCTAGGTACAAGACAATTATTCACACCAACAAAAATGACATATGATGTAAAATGGGATGTTTGCACTTTTATTCTTGTGATATCAATGAAAATTATGATGTGATTAATGATATATATGATGATATTTTGAATGTACAATATACAATGTGATGAATAGATAATGAAGATGTAACTACATAGTGATTTTTTTAATTTTCTCATGACATTTTATGATGCAACACATAAAATGAAGAAATGACATTATTAATGCAAATTATATGTTTTAAATGATAAAATAATTGTTTCGAAATGTATGCAATGAAAATGATTATGCAGCTATATGATAATGATGATGTTTTGTTAATGTCAAGTATACTCAATCCTTTAATGAGAAAAGATAACATCGTTGTTGAATGATTCACTAATTTTGTAACAAATACTTTGCAGATGTAACACTTTTATGAATGCAATATATTTTACCATGCAAATCTACATGCAAACATTGGAATCTTAGCAGTCCTTTTATCATGCTTTGTATCATCACGGAGCTTTTAAAATGTTGAAAGTGAGTAAAAGCATTAATGGCATAATGTAAACCAATGATGACCTGAGTATTACTTTCATGATTTTTGATATTGCAAGAGAACACAAGCATCAAGGTATAATTAAATCGAGATGACTTGAGCATTTCTTGCGTAAATAGACAAGAATTAATCACTTTCCCATGTGAATTGGAATGTCATCAGTGATACTTTGTAGAGCACGTCTTGCAACAATTCACACAATAATAATGACTAATTCATAGACAATAGATAAAGAAAATACCATTCTTCTTCCTAGCTTCTCTAGTTCAATACATCATTGAGTTGCTCCAAAGAAATGATAACAAAGATCAAAGTAAAACATATCCAACCTTTGCTTAAAGTATTTCAACCATTATTTAGATTAGATCATCCATTTTTATTTTATGATTTTTTTGTTATTTTTTGAGATTTTGACGAAAAAAAAAACCTAACCTAAAGATCTATCCTAGGGGCCTCAGGGGCTGATCAAAGATTAGCCTTGCCTACGTTATACACATAGAGACCACGCAGTTCGATCTACATAGATTCTGTTTTTGACTTTTTGAGATTGAATTTTTGACTTTTTTTTGGATTATCTGTTGTGATACAGATGTCCAATGTGTTTTCGATGGTGATTGATGTTTCATGTTGGGGTGTTTTTTGATCATTTTTTTTGTTGCATTTGTCTTCTTGTTGTTTGTCTATTTGGTTAAGCTCGATATTTATTGCCCCCAGTGAGGTTAGGATTTTTCCCCCAAGCTAGGGTGGGGCATGACCACTTGTAATGATATGATAATGAGATTTTATTGCACTTTTTTAGATGTTATGATTTTTTGTATTTTTTTGACTTTTTGACTTTTTTTGTATTTTTCTCTCTTTTTTTTTGGATTTTTCAAGAAATTTAAGATGAAATGAGATGATATGACTGATTGAAGGAACAAGATTCCCCACAATAGGGGTAATGCAACCATGGATAAATGATAGATCAAAATGAAAGATTCACTACAAAACATGTCACACAAGCAACATATCTCTTGTCAAAAGATGATAATGGTTGAATGATTAAGATGCTAGGAATGATTGATTCCATAAGCCATGATGATGATAAGTACTTAGGATCACTAATTTCCTCTAAGTACGATAAGATTGATGATTTTTGATGATTGATTGACAAAAGATATGAGGATTGGATAATGTTTTACAGCTAGGCTCAAATATGATTTGTATGATAAGATTCAAGGTTGCAAAGGGACATGGTGACATGGATTTTGATAAGCTAGGAGATATGGAATGGAAGAAAGAAAGGATAAAAATAATGAACGGTATGATCAAGATCAACTAGATAAGATACAGACATAAGGCCGAAGTATTTTTCTCCTATTCCTCATCAAGACCAAGGAAAGGAAGAAAGGATGTATTTAGTAAGAATGATGGAATATGGATAAGATGAAAGATATGGTATGGAAGATATGGATAAAGTGTATAGGATAAGATATATGATATTCAAGAAGATCCTTAACCTTGTCAAGATCAAAGGTGGAAATGTAAGGAATGAGCATAGAAAGGATAATGACCATGAATGATAAGATGGATGAAAATTGTCCCTATGTGTAGAGTGCAAGAGGAATATGGAAGATAGGATATGGATGATATGGAGATGGAGAAAGGACTTAAGCATCAAGTTTCACAACCAAATATTCCTCTAATAAACCATGGAAATAGGAATTAGACTCCTAAATGTTGGCAGATTAATGATATGATGGAAGAATCTAAGGACTTATGCAAAGGTTTGGATTAAAGGAGAATGATGGGGGATGAATGTTGGATAATGGATAGGTGGTTGGAAGGCCTGTTGATGGATAGATGGAAAGGATGGCAAGATCAACGTTGGCACATACCTTGAAGGGTGGTGGAGTGATGGAGGAAAAATGGATTTGGAATGTGATAGGTTATTAGATGGAAAATTGGAGGAAGCTTTTGGATTAGAAAATTTGGATGCCAATTTAGATTTTATTGCTTCTATGAGACTTTTAGGAATCCACATGACTTTTGACTTTGATTTTTTCTTTGTAGGCCTTTGTGGCCTTTGGCATTTTTCTTTTTGATTTATGGACCTTTGTGGTCTTTGAAAATTGCCTTTTTTCTTTGATGGGCCTTTGTGACCTTTTGAAATTTTCTTTTGATTAAATTGGATCAAAATTTCTTTTGTTTTTGAATGTCTCTTTGAGGAGACATGTTGATCCTTTGATAAATGTGGATTTTGATGTAGAATATTTTGATATTTGACACCCAAATTGCTTCCAAGAGCAATGGGAGGGGTGGATTGAGATGAATGATATGGAGGTATTATGGATGAGTTAATGTGGGTATAATTTCGAAAGGGCATCAAGGATGTGTGCCTTTGTTGTTCTTGAGAAATAGGATATGGACCTAGGATAGAGGGAAGGTTTGATGGACTAGGATGAGGACCTAGGATAGATGGAAGGTTTGATGAACTAGGATACTTAGGCATATAATAAAGGCCGTGGTGATATGGTTTTCTTTGAATAGAAAGGGGTTCTAGGATACCTTGTTCATGAAGGCCTAATCATTTTCCTTTGTAATTCATACTTTGACGCATTCGTTTACCAATGGGATATGTATTGTTTATGAAACAAGATGCGAGTCCATTTTGGGGAGGATATGATATGGATGAGAGGATAGGTGTTGGAAGTAAACCAAAATGGATAAAGGTGGAGTATCCCAATTTATAGGTGTGGGGTTCATGGATAGCTTGAATAGGTGTGATAGGCTCTTGACATGGGGATGATGGGGTGTTTTGATCTTGACTTGGAAAAGGATTATGAAGTGGTATGAAATGCATATCTTGATCATAAGAAGGATAAAAATATTCATGGGATGAAAGGGTATCCTTGATTGGAAGCATATCTTGATCTTGATGAAGAAGGGAATCATGAGATTTTGTAGAAAGCATGTCTTGATCATTAGTTGGTAAGACATCATTAGATAAGATGGAAGAACTATCATGCTCTTGTGATTCAATAGAATCATGAGATGGTATGGATTGATTAGATGATGTGGAAGAAGAACTTGGAAGGATACTTGTCTCTTGAGATGGAAGGGAATTATTTTGGATGAAAAGAAAAAGGAGGGGATCGTCATAAGATTCTTGAGAAATGGGATCTTGATCAAAGATTGGAAGAATTTATGGAATTTTGATATCATTGGATGGAGTGGAAAGAATATTTTGATCTTGATATGTAGGGGAGTATATGCTAGCATGCTTTGGATTGAGAGATTGGCATGAATCATTGGATGTTGAAGATATGATAGAAGAGGATGATTGGATGGAATTGTTAACTTGAGTAAAAGAATCTTGAGGTTTATTTTGGCTTATGGTGGATGGAGATAAATACATGACATGATAGGATTGCGCAATATCATTTTTGTTTGAGGACTTAGATTTGGGCTTATTGAACTTTTGTAAAAATTCAAAGACATTGAACTTGGATGATGTAGTTTTTGTTGAAGGTCTCATGTTCATTGTTTGGTCAAGAGGATATGGGTAGATGTCTGGTAACAAATATCTTTTGGTGGTTTCTCTTTGTATGTCTTGGAATTGTTGTTGAAGGTTTTCCATCTGCTAAGTTAAAGCATTCAATTGATCCTCATCTATTTCAACCATGGTGGTTTGAGTTTCAATTTCCTGTTCTTTGGATTTTGTCTTCGTGACCTTGTTAAAATGGACATACAAATGTTATTGTTTTCAATAAAATTTTGATCTTAATTTGGTATAGTGTCAAGGATATTAACTCAAGTCAAATAGAATGATATATTCTATTGATTAGACTAAGTTGATAAGTTTGATTATATAGTTTCGTTTCTTTGATTAGGATGACTGATCCTAAAACTTAACTTACTAATCAAATGTGTTTGATTGAGACACTTTTGGATGGTAGATATTGGTTTGATTTGAACAAATTCAATTGTAAAGTACAATTTATGCAGGTTTAAGACTCTGTTTTGATTTAGGAAAGTTTATGTTCTGATAAAAATCCAAAATTTGATGTTAACTATCTGACAGGGGTTTCCAATAGCTTTCTCTTTTCTTGTTTTCTTTGTGTTTTTCAAGATGATCTTATCTGAATTAATGTTTTGAAAACACAACAAGCATTTGTAAAACAATTTTTTTTAAGTCCTAGGATGTAAACAATAAGTGTATGTTCAAGAATCAAACATAATCCTCCTTGATTTCCACTGGTTTTTGACGAAGAAATACACTTCAAGTAGACTCACTCTTAAGGTAAAAAAGGTCATCGTTATACTCAATAACCCACATCTTAAAATTGTGCTGACTCACACAACCATGTCACCCCCTAGAGGGCACCTGTGTTTTTTTCTTTTCCAGGCGCGTACTCAAAGTTATATTTCTCGATCCCTTGAGCAAACGATCCTTGGAAATTATATGGTGAGTGTCTTGGGGGCAGATTCTTCCCTCCCCTTGCATCACTGAGCATTACAATGTTCAGAAACTGACAAGTTGGACTCTACACTATGGTTTGTAGATAGGGTTTATGTTCAAAGTGACAAATGATAAAATCCCTCAGGAGACCTCCCAATCTTTAGAAAAAATATTTTGGGGATGGTTATCTTGCACACTTCCGGTAAATGTGGGTTACCCAGATTCACTTTTATTTTATAGTGGGTTGGAAAACCTTGCTTTGGTTGTTCCCACTCAGGTCATTCCCGTAGGGTGAGTACTTTTTCCCACTACGACAGGACTTCTAAAGGATTTAATAAAGTAGGAAATGCATGAAAATAAAGGATGAGTCTGGAATTTTTATCACCCAGTTAAGGGGAGAGCATATGCCTATCACCACACAATCACAATAATCAATCATTCAATTTTAGAGCCTAAACGACAATTTGCTATCTATGTGAAGATGTTGCTTCACAAAAGAAATGGTTTTTATTTTAACTGAGAAAGAAAATATGTGATGGCTACCCTAGGATCGATATATTTTAAATCAAGTGACTATCCTAGGATTGGTTCCTTTTAATCCAATTGAAAAAAAATGAAGTTATTGGTCACGGTCATGTCAGATTCAGACAATAATTTACATAAGCATTATAATAGAGATTAGAAGCGCCATTTAAATGCTTAGATGCATTGTAGAAATTGTTGGAAGCACTGCAGAATCTTTTAGAAGTGCTGTAGAATTCGTCGGATGCGCTAAAAGAGATTTGAACATGAATAGTCAGATTGTGCTGAAAGCTTTTGGTCGAAGCGCTAAAATAGTCTTCAAAAGCGCTATAGTTTTTGTCAGAAATGCTAAAATAGTTAGAAGCGATATATTTTGTGTCAGATGCACTACATAATATTTTGATCGCCCTAAAAGAAACATGCCTGTATCATGTACAAACACTTTTTAGAAAAACTTGTTAAAAACATGGGGTTATGCCCAATGGGGGCGCCAAAATGTAAGTGTGGAATAAGTAATGAGTAAAATAACTAAAAACACTTCTTAATGAAACATTATATCAAGATTTAACAACAATTAACTAATTTAAAGCACAAAAAACTTGAAAGTGTCTCATTGTTTCCTATCTCTAAAGATTTATTAAATCACAGAGGGCTCTCAGATTTGGTAAGCATTGTGACTATTAAAATGCCTATCTAGAGAATGGAATGATGCTAAATACAATGATCTACTTCTATATGGTGATTTCTAAATTATATTGATGCTACTGTAATCTATTCTGACATGAAACCTAATGGATAGAGGCTAAAGTAAAACTAAGATGCGACCATGATACAAATTCTACTGATGCTATGATTGCTATGATGCTAAGATGTTATTGCTATTGCTATGATTGCTTGATTGCTATTCCTGCAGAGTAAGTTTGCACAAAGTTGGGATTTTCTTTGCTTCAGAAGGCTATATTTATAGATTTACGACAACACATTTGCATAGGGGCAACACAACAAAGGCTTGGATTCAATTTGGAGAATTGAATGGTGAGAGATGGAGAAGTTTGAACTGATCATGGGGATTGTTTCTCCCCATGAAAACATCAGGCCAGATGATAGGAAGAATTAGAGGAAGGAGATTGAAGAGGATTGCTTGCAAGTTTATCTCCAAAGCTTTCCCTTGAATGTTAGTTGAATTAATTAGATTTGAAATATCTAATTTTATTGGTGAGTGAATAGAGGAAATTTCCCTTTATGCCTTTATTTGAATAATTATGATTTTATTCAAATTAGTATTTAAGGGGATAAATAATTTAATAAAACAAAATATATAATTTTTTTATTAAATAAATATAGAAGGAAAATGATCATTAAACAACAAAGTATTTAATCTTGTTTAATTAATTAAGATTGAATGATGTGATAATTAAATAACACAAACTATTGAAGTTGTATATTTAATTAAAATTGAAGAATAGAAGAATTAGAATGTGAACTATTTAAATAAATATTTCTATTTATTTAATAGTAGATGAAATTAATTATGATAATTAAATAAAACAAAGTGAAATTTGTTTATTTAATTAAGACAAAAATAATACAATAAAGATTGAAGAATTTAATATGAACTATAAAAATAAATACTTCTATTTATTTAATAATATATGAAATAAAGGTCAATTAATCAAATAAATCATATTTAATTAATTATATTCTCCAGACCATTTTTAGGTGTATACATATATTACTTCTATGATGACATTAATTCTTGTATTTGTTCCTTTTATTCCATGTAGAGCTATAGTGATTGGATTGTTGATTCGTTGTATTTTCATGCCTCCACAATCCTTTTCTCTCACAATGGTATGGATTCATATATATTGTCCCCTTGGCTATCACTCAAACCTTCTCTATTTCTTTATCATTTTTTGTGATTTATTTTGTTGGATTGTGAAGAGAATTAATTGTGTCCTCTTTTTCTCTACATCTTGCTCCTCTTGTTTGTCCTCTAACTCATTAGTGCAAGCTTTAATATATTCTTAAACTTTTTATTCCTTGAATTTTGTTTGGAATTCATTATGTGTAATATCCTATAATGCAACTTTTGTCCTCATATAACAAAGCTTAATGAATCTCTTGCACATCAATTTGTATTTATCCCATATATTCTAACCACAAAGAAGTAAGAATAATATCCATCCCATCCATATCCAAATAATGAATGTTTGAATAAAAAATATTATCTAGAGAGAGCTTCAAATATTCAAAAAAATAAATATACTTACTTGCTATTTGATTATCCTTGATGTGCTTTACTTGTACCTATAACTTCTTGGGTAATTTCATGTTTATGTAATTATATTCGTTGCTAGGGTTTACATAAAAATAACCTTTTGATTTTTAATACAATAATAAAATTCAAGGATCAATATTCCTTCCTTGGGACTAAAGTGCATATAATTGTATCCTTCATCTTCTCTCCATCACCCTCTTTTATTTCATCATCATCATCTCCTTCTTCTCCTTCTCCCTTCTATTATTTCCTTTTGTTCCCATCTATCTAAGAAGATTTGTTCCAATTCATGTAAATAATAAATGTTCTTATTATATGACACAAACCACTTGCTAGATTCACCTTGGAATATTACATAAAATATAATTTTTATTGTACAATTTGACCACCAAATATTTTGAATTGGATTCACCATTCTAATTCATCTCCATTTCCATCAAAATTAGGGATCCCAATTAATATTAGGGTTTCTAAATTACTATTATATACCCAACTTTTATTGAAAAATTTAGTAATATATTTTTCCTAAAAAAATACTAGACCTCTAAGAAATTTTGGCAAGCTTTCTAGAGATGTTAAAAATATCAAAATTCTATGATTTGCAACGTATAAAGTGAATTTATGAGAAATCATAAAATTCTAAGGACTCTTCAATATTGATAATCAAAACCTTAATTATGGATTGTTGCTTCCCTATGTGCTTCTCCATCTTCAATAAAAAAAATAGGGTTTTGTCTTCACCTTTTCCTAAATAGCTTTGATACCACTTGATAAGGTCCACAAATATAAGATTTTAATAATGTGTAATAGGATAGAGATCACATACCATACAAGACATGTTTTCTTAGACAAGAATCCCTAATATCACATATATGCACAAATAAAATAAACCCTTGAGGTAGGGTAGCACTGCATAATACTCCTTATAGAAGAAGCAACCTCATGTTATGTCTCCAAGCGATCCCAAAGATAATATCAAACTCTTGACACATCTCCTTACTATGATAATTACCTCCTTTATATAGACCACCTCAAGTAATAACATAATGGAGTAGTAAACCTTGTCAAGGCCTATACATCACCTTATTTAATTAATAACACAATTTATCCACACAACTTGATATAATTATAGTGATGTTTTCCACATATTGACATATCCATCCACCTAAATACATTATAATATCATATTTGTAAGTACATTACATAACTTTGAAATTATCATCAAAATGATCTTTCAAATTACATGGTCCCATCTATAATTATATCAACCTCAAATTATATTCTAATACACCATTAAATATATTTTGGTTTATTCATGGTGTTTTTTTGTGTTAAATTATTATTTTTATCTCCTATGAGCTCTTCTAATTGGTCATTTTATGTTATGTGATTTGTTATAGTCCACTTGAACAAGTAGAGTGCATATTGGTGGTGATCTATCATACCAATTAGTATGCCCACCTATATGATAGGTGTTATAAAAAAAGGACATTTTATTTCCCATTTATGTAAATAATGTTGGTTCCATTGGAAAAGCATGAATACGGTAGCCCACCATAACTATTTTGGCAACACATTTTTGCACAAAAAAATGTGAATAATCCATTGGTGGATTATAAAAGCATGTGGGCCTATATTTATCCAAATAAATAATTCCCTCTAGCCCTTTTTATGATTATCTTATAAAATTTGGATTAAAATAATAATTGTTTTATATATGTAGTTGTATATTGTTCTTCTTGGCACCATGAATATAGTTCTGAATACAACAAAGGGATTGAATTTTAAATTTTATGATAAGTTATAGGTGATGTGGTTTTCTTTGTTTTTCCTTAGCATTTGTGGCACCATTTTTTTTATTTTGTTGGCTTATTTGGATTGTGTGCATGCTATCAATTGCTTATTTTGGCCTCCACCCAACAATGTAAAATATATGCCTTTTAATTTACATCTACGCTATCTTTAGAGCTGGGAAATAGGGTAGAAATAAAAAATAATGGTGTTGACTCCACTTGTAGCGATTAGGAGGGATTTCTTTGATTATATTGGTTTCCTTAAAATAACTGGCATGATTTGTTCATCATAATGTCTATTGCTACAAGATAACTTGGAAAAATGGGTAGTCTTCCCTTTATTTTGTTGTGCATTGACCTATAGTTTGAATCCAAGAATATTTAATGTATGTAAGCTTAGGATAATTGGGCAAAAAACATTAATTTTTTTTAAGGATGATCATATCCATTTAAAAAAATAAATTTAAACCTAATGTTTGGTGGACCCAACAATTCTATCATTTCTAGTTTATTATGAGTTGCATATCCATAATACTTAAATTTAATGTCTACATTATCTTTTATATGTTGTTAATTGTTATGCCCTTAATCCTTGTATTAGGTATATGTAGTAAATTTTTTGTTGTTGGTATAACTCTTAATTAAGTTAGATGTGTAGACATAAAAAATGAGTAACACATTCTATCTCATCACCTCATCATTTCTTATCCATTCGCCTCACAATATTAATTAATTAATTCTTTATTATTTTTAGGCTAACACACTATCCATTCATCATTTTCTCTCATCCACATTACTTAAATATTTTTTTTAATTATTTAATTAATTCATCATTTTTTTCCTCTCCACATTAATTAAATAATTTTTAATTATTTAATTAATTCATCAATTTTGCCTCCACATTTATTAAATAATTATTTAATTATTTAATTAATTCATCAATTTTTCCTCTTCACATTAATTAAATAATTTTTAATTATTTAATTACTTCATCAATTTTTCCTCTTCACATTAATTAAATAATTTTTAGTTATTTAATTAATCCATCAATTTCTTTCATCCATATTATTTAAATAATTATTTAATTATTTAATTAATACATTCATTAATTCTTTGTATCCACTATAATTAAATAAGTTTAGCTAACATTTTTTCTACAATTAAATAAATTAATGTAATTTATTTAATTGCTTTATCTATTTTTTATTCCTCTAAATAAATAAATTTATCTATTTTTAATGTTTTATTTATTTTTTATTCTTTTCATCATGCACATGAATTAAATAAATTTATTATTTAATTCTAACAATATCTTTTCCTCATGCATGTGAATTAAATATATATTTTATTTAATTCTATTAATATTCTTCTATCCACCAATTAAGTGAGTAAACTAAAAAAAACATTAGTTCACTCAAACTCACTCTCACTCTCACTCATCCACGTTGTTGATCCACTCATCATGCAATCAATTAACTCACCAATCGAGACCTTTGCAAAGACACGTCACTTGCACATTCTTCAAGTCCTCTTAATCAATCTCATCCATTGATTCTTCTAATCATCCTCTATCCTTGATCGATATCAAATGAAAGCTATAAATCAACCATCTTCCAAACTATCAAGTGTCCACAATTTTTGAGAAAATCTATGCCATCATCATATACATTTTCCATCACAGGTTATGCATGAAAGTAGAGAAATCAAAATATCATATTATTGAATCATATCTAAGGCCAATGGATCAAGGTGAAGCTTTGTGGAGCTAATATTATTTATTATTTCATTTGATTCATTTTTCTCATGCTATATTAGAAGTGATTGTTGAATGTGAAATAACTTCTTGCATATATTATTGTACTTATTTAACATATTTCACATTTTTTATTGCTTATTTTGACATGCTCGGTGGGACACATGTACTTGAAATTAACAAATTTGTTTGATATTTTTATGTTTTAAGAACTACAAGTGTAAAATAATGCTTCTAATTCACTATTTAGCATATCTGACATAATAAATGATACTTTTAGTCTATTCAATGACACTTATGATCAGTTAAATGGTGCTTTAGAACTATAATTTAGTACATTTTATCCATACCTCAACATATCTACTCTTTTTTGTGGCTTATTTGCAAATCGGGGAATCATTGATCGGTTTTGGCTTACTTTTATTTGTAGGATATTGGATTTTGACAGATCTGAAGATTGTTGACTTACATCTAACCCTTTATAATACTTTTGGATCTGATTAATTATATGTTTTGTAGGATTTCATATTTTGTTTGCAGATCTATGAAATTTAAGTACAAGTTGACACTTTTGACAGAAGGATCTACACATCTGGTTGAAAATCTGACACATCTAACAATTATAATTATGCATTTGATTAGTAATTTATTGCTTTTGATTTTTACTACTACACTTTTGATTTATATTATTGCACATCTAATTTGTAATGCTTCACTTCTATTTCTAAGAATTAACATTTCTTTTTTAATTAATATTTTATGATCTTAGAAACTAATACAATTAGTGCACCTTGTTTATTATTTGTCGAAAGATATTTTTTTAGTTTATTTTTTATCACTAGACTAGCTACATGTTTGATTTCTTTAAGGTTAAATGAACTTTTTTATTGCGTTTATTTAGGCTAGTTGGTGTGTATGGTCTCTCCCTGTACTATGTGTGTGTTGGTGTGAATAAATCTCTTGTACCTATTTATTTTACTTACTCTAGGGACTTAGGGGATATATTCACATTCTAAGTTTACTTAGGTTCTAAGATTCTTTCTAGAAAACTTAGTTGTCATGTCTAGATCTTATCTTTTTGAATTTTATGTCAAGTTAGTTGTCTCATATCATAAGCTTAAGACACTTGTCATATTCTTATTACGTCTTATGTATCACCTTGGCTATATAACCAGGTGGTCTCATTTGTAATTTATATTGATTTTTTGGATAATCAATTCCATTGCAATCTTGAGCATTGCATATATTGATCTCTTTGTGCTTTCCATTTGGTCTCTAGATCTTGGGTATCTTCATAGCCGACTCTAACATGGTATTAGAGTGGGTTGGGTGGCATTGGATAGTATTTTTTTGAGAGATATTGGTATATCTTGAAAAGTTGAGTATGCTCTTCTCTTGCATTGAATGATGATCTTGAGAATAATAAAAAAATGATAGAAATACCAAATTTTATGGGAGTTCCTTATTTGAATTTGTATTGCAGGTACATTTTGGGAGTTACTTATTTGAATTTGTATTGCAGGTACATTTTGGGAGTTTGTTGTATCAGATTTGAGCTCACCATTGCATTCAGAGTGCCCGAGAAAATGAGATCTTCCTTTTGTTTCATCTCAATTGGACATTGGAGGCCAAATCTGCAAGGGTTTGAAGATTGAAGTTGATTGCCAGATCTCAGAGGTAGCTACCAATTCAGAGCATTTTGGATAAAAAAAGACACTACCATCAGGCTCAAGAGGCCGAGGAGATGAATTTTGACATAAAATTCACTTATAATTCGAGTTGGAAGCTATGGAGGCAAAAAAAAAATTCCCATGGAGTTGTACGGCCCCCAAGTCACCATTATTATGTCGATACATTTTTTCAAAAAAAATTGTTTCAATTAAACTTTTTTTGAAAAATTCAATTTTTTTTTGAAATCATTTGTTTTTTTAGAAAAAAATTATTAAAAAAAGGGGAAAATAAATTATGCGTACCTGACTACGCAGGGTATTGCATAACTTGCACAAAGTACCACACAACGTAGAGGGTGCCACGTGGTGTAGGCTGACGAGCTTGCCACCGTGGACCCCCTGCTATCGGTAAAACTCGATGGCAATTAGAATAAGAATAAATTAGCAACCTTTATAAAAAATAGCAAAGGAAAAACATACAACTGATAGGCATTTTTGAAAAAAATAGCGAATACAAAATATCGGGAATTTCCAAGGAACTACAGAATGGTCGTTCTAGTAAATGAGTGGGAATATCCATTTTCTAAAGGAATTAAAGACTAAAAAATTCTTCATGTTTTTAAGGGTCATTGTGTTCAATATCAAAAATTCATTAAAAGGGTAATTAGAGATGAGGTGCTATATCCACAAGCAAGGAGAATTTTGTTTCTATCTCAATCACTTGCCAAATTTGAATGTTGCTCTACCAACAAAAAACAAAAGAGGGTGATATACAAGAGCGTCAAGATGAAAATGAGGTGCAGGTTGAGCAGATGGAGGAGTAAATCTAAGTACTTTATTTTTTGTATTCTGTGAATTTTGAATTGTAGGGTTAGGGCTTGCAAATTTTGTATATGGGTATCTAAATTTAAGGCTTTCATGATTAAATACGGGTGCTACAAAATCAAACATCTTGTCAATTGTAATAGAAGTGTGATATCTAGCTATTAAGAGCCTCTAATATTGATAAATTTTGATCTATAAGACCTATATTTATATATTATTAATATATGGGCTATATGCTCTTTTCCTAAAAAAAAATAAAAAAATATAAGGAATTTGTGAATATTTTGTGGCAAGTTCAAGAATATTTCGAAGGTATATACAAGTAGGACAAATATTTTGTAATGGGAATCTAACCATCAATTTTAAGCTCCTTGATTGTTGACATCATCAATACGTTAACTGTTATGTTAGCATGGCTTAAAAATAATTTGCCTCCCTCTCCAATGCATTTTCATTTGGAGGGAAATTTTTGAACACCCATATCTCGGCCATATGACCTCCTTTTTCAAAGATTTTTTTATTTGGGCTAATTTTTCATTCCATATATAGTGGTGTAATCGGATTTAGATTTTGGTGCATGGTTTTTTCCAAAAAATGTAGATTCTCATAAGTGTTGCTAAGTCATTCTTGTTTTAGGAACTTCTAGAGCTCCGTTCTTGCTCCTATGGTAATATTTTTTATTGAAACTTTTTTTGAAAGTGCATAGTTTTTTGCATACTTTCTAGTGGTGTGATTAGATTGATCTTATTTTATGTAAAATTTTCACTTCGAGCTTGTGGCCAATTTGGCATCTGTAAACACTAAGATCAAGTCTAGTTTGATGTTTTTAGCATCTAGCAATTGTAAACACACTAAATATAAAGTGCCAAATCATATATTTCTAGGGGGTCTCTTAATTGAGTGATTTGGGGGGGGGTTTCTCGGTGCATTCTTTTGATATGTTTTCTTGTGCTCTTATTTTCCATGGATCATTCTAAGGTTCCTTTTCTCACATCATATAATTATTCAACATGGCATCAACGTGCATGGAGTGTTATAATGACTAAAGATCACTCTCTATATGTTGAAAATAAGGTACCTAAACCAAAAGATGTAGATAAAAAGATAAAATGGATGATTGAAAATACCAAAGCTCTTGGATGTCTTTGTAAAATTATCTCTCAAGATTTGTTGTTTTAGATTGAATCATGTAATAATTCTCATGAAGCTTGGAACAAATTGAATACATTGTATGGTACTATAGTTAAAGTAAGAGGTTATCAAATTGATAATGAACTAATTAGCCTTGATCCTAAGAACTTTGAAAATATCCAAGAATACTTCACTAAGTTTAATGATCTAAGAGAGAAATGTAAAACATGTGGAATTGATAAGAGGGACATTCAATCGGTCTACAATACAATGAACAAACTTGGTCTTGATTATGCTTATTTTGTGATTGACTATGGGGTCTACATATACTACACCTTCATTTGCATCATTTCTTGAGATGTTAATACATGTGCAACAACTTATATCGATGGGTCTCATCAAGTCATCTAAATCTTAGGTATTGTTGGCTAATCAAGTGAAATAATTAGAATCATATTAGAAATAGAAGAAAGCAAAGAATATGTGAGATAAGGTAGATTCGTTGCTCACAAGTCTCTTCGTTCTCAAAAGAATCCCAAGGAGCGAACTGCCCTTAACCACCTCAATATTAGCTCAATGAAGAAATTACAAAGAAAATTTACATAGACCGATTATCATGCAAGACTACTTCAAAATCTGAGAGAGAAAAGTTTCCAAATTTATGCCTCCAAAGGAAGAGCTCTTGCCCAACAAAACACAACACAAAATTAGGACGCCAGCACGGTGTGCTGGAGACTGAAGGATGCGTTGGAATCTCGAGCAACAAAGAACCCAAGACTTGGATGGAAAGACTAGAAATTTCACTATCTAATATAGATCCAAGGTCTATTTAATAGAATGACAAGATAGGAAACAAAAACCAAGAGAAAACACAAGGAGAGCTAAAAGAGGACTTACAAATAGTCAATGATTTAAATCCTCCCTCCGAACTCCATCTTAGCAACTTGCACACAAGACAAATGGGGAAAGATGTTGGGGTTGTTTCGGGGCTTTCCGTAGTCAAACCCTTGTTTTGATGTTCCCACCTCCACTGATAGCCATATTGATAGGGAGAGTAATTTGAAATAGATAAAAGGAAGTAGTGAAAACAAGCCCCGCTTGAGGAGGAGAACCCGCACCACCAAGTAGTAAATGAACAAAAAGATCTAATCTATTCACAACTAGATAAGAGCAAGAGAGTGTTTACCAATAGGTCTTAACACCCTCTTGAATGAAGATGCATCATTGAATGTATGATAGAGAGCATTGGATGTTGTAGGGGCCTCATTTTGATAGAGCTTCACTTGTAGAAGTGTTGTTGCAAAGAGTAGAAGAGGTTGAGAAATGAAGTGAGATTGAGAAGAGTCGATCAAATGAGAGAGACCCCCAAAAATGAGATCAAAAGGAAGTTTTGTTACATGTAAGGGCGGAAAGAGATGTTACACCCGAGAAACTAACTACATGGATGTGTGTCAAGAGCTAGGATTCGAGATTCCCCATTTCAAACTTAAAAAACCACCAAGATGCTAGCATGTTGCAGAGACATTCACATGTTACGCAAGCATCCACAACAGTTGTTTTTGAGAAAAGGGGTGGTGAACTGTTGTTACTTCATTATTGGACCTCATGGAGTTGGAATCATGAAATTCCAACCCATGAGGCTCTTGTCATAAATGCATTTAGGTGTAATAAATGCTAGGGAAAGTGATAAAATCTGAAATTTCCCCTAGGTGCAATTTGATGACATTACATTTCCCCCCCACTTTAGTTGGATTGATTTTGGAAAAATTGGCCGCACTAAAGTACAGAAGAAAAAGTGAACCCAAAATTTGAAATTTTACCAATTTACGTGCCAAAAAAGATACTGCAAAAGTCACAGAGGTTGAGCCAATAGGTACTGAATATGTCCCTAGTGACCGAACTCAACAAAAAATATAGCGTTTGCCACGAAAAATCACACAATTTTTTTTGTTTGCAAAACTCCAAATTCTAAGTTAGCTCTAAAATTAGAAGAAGCTACCAAGGTGAGAAGAATGATCAAGAAAACTTTTGATGGTTCAGAAGAAAAATATGCTAAAGAGGTGACTATATGCTCCCTCCTGAGTTTTCCGCCAGCTAGGTGAGGTAAAATCAAGAGAAACTAGGGAACCAAAAACTCCAAGAAAAATGGGCCTTGGGGGCCTATATATACCTCAGTGGGCCCCTATAAGGGTCATTTTCACTTTCATCACGAGGATTTTGTTGACTTTTGTGAGAGAAAATTTAGCAAAATTCCTAGTAGATGAGAGTACGAGGCACCCAAATTGGACCAGCTGCGTCAAGACATAGTTGAGGGTCTTGAGGTGGACCAAGTAGGGCTCAAAACCTCTTGTGACCTATCATCCAAGATGTGTGTTGTCATCTCTAGGATGCACTTTCGTCTCTAGGACGTGTTGTCATCTCGATGCCTCCAATGGCAGATCGGGACATTTGTGCATCACACATCTGTCCCTTGGTAGTTTTAACTTAATCTTTTTTAAAATTTTCTCAGTATGCTTTGTTTTGACTTAATTTTTTTCTCTTTCACAGGATTACCCTAGGATTAGGGATCATCCAAGCGAGTAGGTTCTTCACCTACTCAGAGGGTAGAGGGACTGCCTCTCTGATGATGAGGTCACACACCTACAATGTGTTGGTCTCTGGCAGGTATACATTATGCCAAAAATGTTATATCATGATAGGATACTGATGGCCTTCATGGAGAGGTGGGACACCACCACATCAAGCTTCCAACTATCGAAGAGAGAGATGATTGTGACATTGGAGGATGTCTACTGCATCCTCAACCTTCCCATCCATGGTCGGTGGGTGGAGTTAGACGATATGTGCTCGACACAAGAGTGATCAGAGGGTGTTCACTACTACTGCTTCGATCGTACATACAATAGAGATGGGACCAGGCACATTTATACTTGTTGGTTTGAGCATGCCTAGACTACCTCACACCTATTGCGCCAAGTTATGGTGGTCACCATGGCCACTCGAGTCACCATAGGTGGGAAAGGCTCTCACTTGCATAGGGGCCTTGTCCGTACTATCTGCAAGATGGTAGAGCACAAGATAGTGTTTGCATGGGGGCATAACATGCTTGCACATTTATATTAGGAGCTCAAGAGATACGTGCATTATGAGTATCAAAGCTCACTACGTGTACATTACTGCAAGTGTGGTATTTTTCACACATTACATGCATGAGGCCAGTTGGCTATCTCCAAGTGCGGGATTATACAGTGCCCATGGCTCACTAGTACGAGCTCTTATGGTAGTAACAACATGGACATCTGTAGTTTTGGTGACTATAGTTTGATACATTGAGAGAAAATCAGATTAGATGGAGGCCCCATCGGTTGTTCTGGTGGGTGATTCATGGTAGGTTCCTTAGGAACTTGCAACGTGACTGTTTTATCTTGGGTCGCATTGATTTTGTTCTCATGCCTTATTCCTGGAGCCGGGTTATGCAGTGGCATGGTCAAATTTAGACCACCCCCCCATAGTCCCTATATACACATGAGCTGTTTAAAGTGTTGCATGACCAGGGGACTATCTTCATCCCACCATTGCAGACATTATCCCTTCGGACGACAAGGCCAATGATCGGGGTCTACTGGAGATGGGCTCAATAGATAACGTTGGGGTGGCGAGGGAATTTTTGATGTAGTGGGTAGCACACCGTCCAACACCAATGTTTCCAATGGATGCCCCCATGGGGGATCCCAACCTTCAAGGGGATGCGTCACCACAACCACCGAGGCAGAGATAGAGAGGTCGAGGAGGTAGGGAGGAGTATCAGTAGGAGCAAAAAGAGCAAACAAAGGAGGTTAGAGTAGTGTTGCCAAGGCTGAGGCAAAGACGAAGGATATTTTCCCCTCCACTGGCCATCCCAATCTCATCGGCAACACCAATACCACCCACTATCCTAGTAGTAGCCTTGGTAGCACCTAGAGCAGCTCATGATGCCTACAACGTGTTGCCCAGTGTCCCTCCTCCCCCTGATCCATATTGGCAGCTAGGGGATCTAGGTTCAAGGGTTGATCATGCTGTAGACATTGAAAAATGTCTTAGTTTGTGAGCGTCATTTTTTCCATTTTCTTGGCCTTCTTCCTTATGTAATTAAATAATTTTAATTATTTAATTATTTCTTGATCACATTCCTCTATCAATTAAATATTTTTTTATTATTTAATTAATTCATTTCTTTATTATCCTTTGATCAATTAAATAAATTTAATTGCACCTCTAACTTTCTTTCCTTCAATAATTAAATAAATTATCGTTTATTTAATTATTTGCTTTTCATTACTAGTCTATAGTTAAATAATAATTATTAATTATTTATCTATTCATTAATCTTCTGTTCTTCTATAGTTAAATAATTATTGAAATTATTGAATTATTTTTTACTATTTCTCCACTATTAAATAATTAATCTAAATTAATTATTTAATCCTCCTTTTCTATTTCCTCTTATTTAATTAAATTGGTTGCACAATAATTTTAATTAAATTCCCATTTTCTTCTTCTTCCACATATAAATAATTTAAATAAATAATTTACTCCCCCACTTGGTTAAAGATTCTTCTCTCATGAATTAAACAACTTTATTATTTAATTCCTCCATTTTCCTCCACTCTCATTTTTGAATCGCAACTATTGATTGTCTCTGGACCCTTCTTGATCTTGACCATTCATCTCATAGCCATTCCTATCCCACTACTCTGTGGTGCATGAATCCTCAACCATTAATTTGAGAATCTCTCTAGAACTTCAATCTCATCTATCCATTCGAATGGCTTTTTATAAAAGAAGGTTTTCTCCTCCATTTGAGATTTAACAACCACATATCTCCAATATTCATGCTTATTGTTTGCAGGTATTTGCATACAACAAACTGAGGGAAACTTGCAAAGGATGTTTTAAGGAGAGACAAGGGAGGTTATTCGACTTAAACATGGGGAGTTTTCCATTTCATTGCTTTTATTTTATTTCTCTTGTTTGTTGTTCTTTCTTGTTTAGATTTGGATTTTTAGCTTAGATTTAGTGCAATGGTTGTCACTTATCTTTGCTATTATGATTTCCTATCTTACATTGGCGAATCTAACGTGAATTGTATGAAATTCGTAGAAGAACTCGTGTTTTGTTTTTTGTTTTTCTATGTTATAGGTTCGTGAATTGCAACTGCGAAGAGCAACGACACAACTGAAGGTGGGCTCCTAAATTTTTTTAAAAATGATGCAGCTGTGAAGGGAAGCAACACAACTGAATGAAGGCTCTCAAATTTGAAAAAAATGACACAACTGTAAGCTCCTAAGCCACATTTGAAATGACACAACTGATCCTGGGTAAGCTACATTACAGAGCCACAACTGTCAGCCTGAATGACACAACTGCCTGTTATGATTTAACTTTTCAAGTTTGAGTTTTCATTGAGTTTTTCCTTTTGGGTTTTCTTAAGAATAGGATTTTTGGTTTTCTAATCCTTTGTTTTTAGCATGTGGCATTGGTCTTGAAGAGTTTAAAACTATTTCTTTAGAAATAATCAAGATTAACTTCCTTTTCTTTAAAGTTATCATATTTTTCTTTGTTTGCTTACAACTACAAACTTGCATTACACTCATAAGGGTTTAAAAAAACATGCATTATCATTCATGAAAGGATAAAATGAACAACAACATGCATATTTTCACTCATGGGATTTAAACTTTAATTTTCATTGCACATCATTCAACTAAAATGAACTTAAATGATTGTTTGACACCATAAGTGGTTTTAAAATTAACTAATGTTTGCATTCTCTTGTGGTTTGCATTTTGCATTTGGATGCGTATGCTCTTCTCTCACAACATTTGGCGATATTGAGAATAAAAATCATCCTTTTGCATTTGTATAACCACCCACACATTTGGTTTTCAAATTTTTCTTTTTAAAATGAACCTTATGCGAGTGTGAGAAAAAAGTGTTGTGTATGCTCTCTCCTTGCACTTCGTGCAATCTAGGAGTTCAAAAACAACATACTTGTCTCACTTTTGTTACCCTTAGAGGGATTGCCTCCCAACTTGTGAGAGGGAACAACCCAAGTGGCACTTTGTTTTAGTTTGCTATATAAATTGTTGTGATTGTTGGGAAATTCTTCAATCACACGGTGAGGATGTCCTATACCGACAAGTGCCACCCCTAGTATCTGTGAGATACATCAAAATCCTTTCTTATGAAGGTAATAGGAGGCCTCTTAATTGATCTAATGTTGTTGCATGTATAGGCACCAGTATTACCCTGAAACAGATTAAGAACCACTTGTTTTAGAGGCCAAAAACCCTTTTCCTTGTTGGTGCAGGAGGTTAGACCTCTAAAGCTGCCCTACATTCCACTATTCATTGTAGAGACAGGAAATCCCTTGGTTCACAAGATCGTAGGATCTTCAAGGGTAAGAGATTTTGGTGTGCTCATGCCATGCAAGGGGGAGCTAGTGTCACCAAGATCTCTAGCTGTCCACTTTGTCTAAGTGTTTGGAGCAATCCAAGTGGGGACTCAACAAGTAGTATCTTTTCCAACCTAGGTTGTGCATTGTTTATGAGTGTCTTTATACACATACACATTATACATTTTCACACTCAAATTAGACCAAACAAGTGTTTGCTGACTGTTTTCTGTGTTTTCCAAAGTCCATTCATAAAATCACACCAAGATTAGTCGAAAACCAATTAGAAAACCAACTCAAACCATCAATTTGAAAAAAAAATCTGTTAACCATAACTACTTGAAACATGCCTGCAACTGCTTTTTCAGTCACAAATTCTCACCAAAAACCTGCATATGAAAATGACACATTTCACAGAAATAGAGCCACAACTACCTAATCACCAAAATACCAAAAAAATCTTTGTCCAAACTTAATCCAATTTATCTCGACAATGATCTTATCATCTAAACCTCAGACTTGCAAAGTTTTACAGTCCATTCCATCATCTTCATTTAGGTTTTCATAGCATTTTAGGTTGCATTGTTCATATTTTCCTTGTATAGTTAATCTTAGGTTTTAGGTTGCACATACCTTCTAGATTTCAGACATAGGAAGTTTATCAAGCCTTTGGACAGTCCATGGTTACTTATCCAACTTGTCATTAACTTTCATCTTTTAATTTATCAATCTTTTTCATTGTCATCTTGGTCAAAATTTGAGTCTCAAGCTTGTGTCCTAGTTTAGACTCACCTTGTCAAATCCATCATCTTGGTCATTAAAAAGGTCAATGATAATTGGGTTTTTTTTAATCTTGGATCTGGAATAGCTTGGTTATCATCCTTTTTCTTAAATCTTAAGGTCCATATACTTCGTGTCATTTTGCTAGCATAACATTGTTTCATACCATACCCTTTGATCATAACATCCTATCATTCCTTGATCTTGGACTTAGATTGCATTGTCACTTTTCATCCTTATCCTAAAAATAATAAAAACATAGCTTAGCCTCATCTTAGACTTAGTTGCATCATTACCTTTGATCATCGATTTAGCATTATCTAGCCTCCATATCATTATCTTTGATCATTGATTAGTCTCCCTTTGGTATCAATTGACATTTATTGGTCTCATTTAGCTTAATTTAGCCTCATGGTCAAGAGAAATTTGAAATACGGTGTCTAATCTGATTGTGGATGGGTGTATGAGCTTTGCTAGGGTTTTGTGTTTTTTGCGGTCACCCTTTTGTGTCATACTGCGCATCCTGCGCAGGAAAACTGTACGGCTGCATTTACTGCAATTTCTTGTTTTAATATGCCTTCAACCGACTCTAACCCAACAGTTCTTGCTATTATTAGCAGTTCAATGGTGATAATCAATGGATCCTCCTCCGAACAAACGTCCCCAAAAATTTATTCCAAAAGTCTTTCACAAGGTAATTGCTCTAATTCACCAGCTGATGTGGTTTTGCCTTTACCATATTTTGATACTACCTGTCAATGGCTTGAGCAGTACACCCTTGTTGGGTATTTTGTTGGGAGAACTCCCCCTGAAAGTGTGCTTAAAGATTGGGTTAACAAGGCTTGGGTCCCTCATGGGGTCCACCTTGATATGGTCCAAAACTTAACCAAGGGTTTCTTTTTGTTCCACTTTGCGGAGGTCAATCATGTGCAGACCATCTTTAGCCATGGGCCCTGGTATGTCTGGTCATCTTTGTTAGTTTTTCAAGCTTGGACTCATGACTTTGCTGTCTCAGATGACACCAAGTTATGGGTCCTAGTCTGGATTGAATTTCCTAGTCTACTTTTTCTTTGTGTGCCTTTTTTGAATAGTATAGCCTCCTCACTGGGGAGGGTTATTCGCATTGAGCTAGATAGGTTCTTTTAGGCCCACCCCCAAAAGAGGGTTTTTGTGGAAGTTGAACTTTCCAAAGATTTAAAAGACTCCATTGATATTCAAATTGGAGCTTTCCGCCACACCTAGAAGTTCACCTATTTTAATCTTCCCAACACATGCTATAAGTGTCAGTCTGCGGACCACGAGATAAAGGACTACCCTTTAGCAGTGCCTTGTAAACCTTCTCCGCCCTGAGATGCTAAAAATCCTCGTTCGGCGGCTGCATCTGCTACCAAACCTAATGTGAAATGGACTACGGTCATGAATCGAAAGAATAAGTCCAATGGTTCTGGGTCAGGTCATGTGACCTCTAAGCTAGTGAAATATTTTTCAAACCCTTCTGTGAAGGGGAAAGAAGCTCCGGTTGGAGCTGATTATGTTTCACAACAGCCTAGGCCAAAGGCTATCCCTCAGCCGGTTTCTATCATGTTAACACAACCGAATGTGGCTTCACAATTGAATGTGGCTTCACAACCGAATGTGGCTTCACAATCGAATGTGGCTTCTCCTATGATAGGTGCTCACAGGAGTTCTCACAGCCCTTCCCCTCCTAGGGAAGAAGGGGAATATGTTCATAAAAAATGGAGGATGTCCTCCACTTCCATTCAGATTGGATTAGTTCTGGTAGAATTTTTACAGAATCATTTCTCTTCTCTGAATTAAGAGGAATCGAGTTTCAAAAACATGGAGGAGTTTCACTCATGAAGTTCCTTTCATGGAATCTTCAAGGTCTGACAGACCCCTCTAGAAAGTATTCTGTTAGGAATACCTTGTGCAAGTACTCTGGTGTTGAAGTGCTTTGTCTTCAAGAAATTAAAATTTCTGGTTTTCTACTTGCCGTGGCTAGTTGTTCTATTTGGTGAACAAATAAATTTTTTTGTACTACCCACGATGCTAGGCATTGCGAAGCTTTCATCATTTTGGCCCCACGGTGGCACTCCTCTATGGTCGACCATGGGTATGATCCCACTCATCAGCTCATCTAGATCCTTCTCAACATTGATAATCATTCCTTTGGGATTATTAATGTCTATGCCTCTAATGATGCTGTGGAACGCTATTTGCTCTGGCGTTGGATTGTTGATTCTATACCAGTTGCTACCTGGTTACTCTGTGGGGACTTCAATATGGTAGAAATGGCATATGACAAAGATGGCACTCTGCCATTTAGATGGACAGCTGTGGAAAGGGAGGTGTGGTTTTACATGCGCAATAAATTGGGGCTTTTTGATCCCAATATTGGTCACCGCCATTCTCATTCTCTCTGGCACACTTGGTGCAATTACCGAGCGGGTTCTGACAGAATATTTAAGCGCCTTGATCATGCCATGATCTCGACGCAATCTTTTTTCTCATTTGACAGCTCTTCTCTCCCGGTTAATCCGTTAGTGGATGTGACTTTGTTAGATCATTTCCCCATTTCCTTTCGCATTGAATGCGCAAAAATCTAGCCATGGGGATGATAGCCTCATTCCACCAAGAAATCCAGCCTGTATGATGAACTGGCCTGCACTCCAAATTCCAAACTCTGCCAAACTCTACCACAAGCCTACCCTGGCCCACATCTGCAGAGTTTGGAATTTGGAGTGTAGGCCAGCTCATCATATAGGCTGGATTTCTTGGTGGAATGAGGCTATCATTCGCATGACTAGATTTTTGCGCATTTATGGGCACCAGCTAGCTATTTTTCACCGACGGTCTTATGAGGCTACCACCGCTGACCTTCGTGCTGCCTCTGAGGCTTTGGTAGCCAACCCCTTTTTCGTTCCTTACAAGTTAGGGTGGTAGAACTAAGGTACAATAAACAAATTGCTGACAACTATGCTACTCGAGGAGCACAAATCAAAGCCCGGTTGCACTGGCTAAAAGTTGGTGATCGTGCCTCCAAAGAGTTTTTCTTGGCTCTGCATGCCAGACACTCATCCCTAGGCATTAAAAAAATAAAAGATGGTGCTCAGGTGCTCTCTGAGTTGCCTAACATTCTCCAGGCCTTTGTGCATCATTATGAGTAAGTTTTCACTGCACAAGAAGTCACGCCTATGTGACAACAATCCCTTCAGGATTGCCTTGCTGTTGTGCCAAATAAGCTTTCTTTAGCTCAATTTTTTTTTGTGATCAACTTTTATCAGTTGATGATCTCAAAGAGGCTGTTTACTCCTTGGCTGATGACACAACCTCGGGAATTGATGGATTCCCTTGTGAATTCTACAAATCCATGTGGGACAATATTAGGCATGATCTGCATCAAGTTTACTTAGAAGCTTTTCACTCTAATTCCCTCAGTAACTTAATCAATAAAGGTAACATAAAATTCATACCTAAACTGGGTGACCTAGAAGACATCTGTAATTAGAGACCTATCACACTTCTTAATTTCTCCTACAAGATTATCGCCAAGGCTCTGGCTCTTAAAATCTGCCATCTTCTACCTCAGATCATGTGCCTGAAACAAACTGGGTTCATCAAATCTAAATTTATTTTGGATAATATCATTGCTGTTTGGGAAGGCATGGAATGGGCCAGACGCTCAAACCAGAAAGTCATGTTTATTAAGATTGACTTTTCCAAGGCTTATAATCATATTGAATGGCCGTTTATTCTTGCTATGCTGCAAGCCTTGGGTTTTGGGCCCAATTTCATTCAATTTGTTTGAATGTTCTTTGTGGATGCGTCAGCTTGTATCACCATCAATGGTCATCAATCCTCCACCTTTGGACTCTTTCATTCCATTAGGTAAGGGTGCCTGCTAGCCTCCTCTTTATATGTGCTTGTAGCCGAGGGTTTTGGTTATCTTTTGGCCAATGCGGTTTCCCAACGGCATGTCAAGGGTATTTCTCTACCCAACTCTCAGGCTCATCTTGTTAATGGCCATTTTACTGATGATTCATTCCTCACCCTTCTGGAGGATGAATATTCCATTGTGGAAACTCTTGAGTGCCTTAATACCTTCTATCTTACCTCCAGCTCTACCATTTAGTGGCATACAACTTTGTGTTACTGACAATCTATCTTGCCCTCACCGTAGTGGCTGCAACAGTATGGTTGGAAATGGATTGGGCCTAGTGAATTTTTTCGATTTCTGGGAATTCCCTTTTCCTTTTAGGCATCTCTAGCTGAGCTTTGGCAAGTCGTGCTCTCCAGAGTTGAACAAAAGCTTACATATTGGTTACTAAGCCCCTCTCTTTAGCAGGGAAATTCCAGGTGTGTTCCAAAGTCCTGGCGGCCACCCATGTTTATTATTCTTCTTGCTGGGCCCCCTCCAAAGTTTCCTATGGCAAGCTTGAGAAGCTACTTCATGATTTTCTTTGGGCCTCTAAAACTCACAAAGGGTTTCATCGTGTGGCTTGGGAATTCTGTTGTCTTCCCAGAGATTCGCGAGGCCTCGAGTTACTTTCTACCCAACGACAAGGGACTGCTTTGTGTGTTAAATGGATTATTCGTGCCCTTACTGGGGACAAGGCCTGAAAAATTCTTCTTAGGCACAATATTCAATCTAGATTCCCTGTTCATAGACTTTCCTAGAAGGGGATTGGCTTTCAAACCCTTCTGGTCATGAATGAACTAGTCTAGATTATTGGGACTTTTATGGCCAAAAGCATTTGGTGGGCCTAGGAAGTTGTCAAACCTTGGCTTCATTGGGCTGGCTCTGGTTTTTGAGATGGGCTTTCTCTCAACCAGCACAATGTTTGGTGGTCACCTTTTTTTGCTAGCAATGGTCAACTGCTGGCTAAGTCGCCAGGGCTTAAGACGCTCAGATTTCACAAGAAGGGTATCCAAACCCTGCAACAGATTTTTTCTAGACCCACCATGCGTATCATGTCGTGGGATGCTTTTCGTACCCAATACAGGTTTCAGAACTAGGACTGTGCTACTTATGATGGTCTGGTGAATACCATTCATGCTGAAATGCTTCATAAGGTTAGAATTTGTGGAACCAAACCTTGGTGGAAAGAATGGAAGTGGTATCCAGACACCTCTTTTAGGAATTACAAGCCTCAACTTGGTTATAGGTGGCTCTCACCACATTTTCCTATGATTCATAGTTTGAACTAGAGGTGGCTTCTTTAATCTTTCACTCATGTCTGGCTTAAAATATTTGCTGCCACTTGGTCTACAAGTGTTGAGCTGAAGCTTTCCCACTTTGCCTAGTGTATTCTTTTCCAGGGCTTGCCTGTGGGCTCTCGGCTGATCCACCTGGGGGTCTGAGACCCTCGCTTCCCTTTTTGTGGGAAAGCTGAGAATTTTAAGCATCTTTTTTGGTTTTTTCCTAGAGCTCAGTAGCTTTGGACTTGGATTCATGACTTTTTTCAGCCTTTTCGGCCAGAACCTTTCTCCTGGCATATGGTGTTGGTTGGAGATTCTCCTAGAATTCCTACAAAATTCACCCAACTTTGGCACACTTTCAGGGTGGAAATTCTCTTCAATATTTTGAAGGATAGAAATGCTTGCATTTTTTCACATTCTTAAATGGATATACATGTATCTTTATATGCTAAAGCTATGATTTTCTCTAATGTGCTTTTACAGGTTCAAGTGCAAGCTAACAAAGTTGCACTTGAGGTTGCTCACCTCCAGGTTCTCCTGGACCACTGGGGTAATGCCCTTGTACTGTTGCTTGGGTCCACGCTTCACCCACCTCTTCCCGCAGCCGGTCGCCCTCTAGGGGCCGACAGTGGAGTGGCTCTACACGTCCCCGTTCTCAGCCTCTGCCTCGGTGGGATTCTCGCACTCGGCAAAACCGCTCTCCTCCACCGCGGGCTACTCAGGGGTGGCCTTCTGGTGGTGCTTTGGGGAGCGATGGTGGTGGTTCTGAGTGGCCCTCTGATGATCCTCTTGCTTCTAGCTTTGGGTGGTAGTTACTGGTAAAGTATTCTCACATATGGCGCTTGCAATCTTTCCACAATGCAAGGAAGAAGATAAAGAGAAAAAAGATGATGATGATGGTTGGGGTCCTCCTCCAGACGTCACTCCAGACCCCGCTGATGTATGGGGGAAAAATTTGGATGACAGAGACCCTCCTGGCTCTGCTGACACTGCTCTAGCTGCTTAATGGCCTTTTTATCTTTGTTATTTTTGGACTTTTGGGCTTAGACCACATAATCTGTTAATTTTCAGGGCATTGCCCATGTGACTCTTGGGGTGTGCCTTTCTACTACCCACCCTTTTTTGTGAATATGTATCTTTATATTTTAATTAATATAGACAACCGCCTATTCATCAAAAGAAAAAAATAGCCTCATACTTTGGTCCTAAAGTCATCATTACCCTTGTATGGTCACCTTGCATTATTATATCCAAAAAATAACAAAAAAAACATAGTTTAGTTTCATATCATCTTGCATTATCATCCCTTCCAACTTGCAAGTCTTACATGGTTGAAACAAGATCACGAACTAAAAGAAATGACATGGAATCTTCAAGTAACCCTTTTTCTAGTCCAAATAATGACACCAACCTTGGATCAAATCCAAATCAACCTATACCACAAAGAGAAACACCACAAAGAGAGTCAACCAACACATTTGAAAATATAGTCTTAGAAGAATTCAATAAGAAATTGACTCTTGAAGAGGTTGAAAGAGCTTACCAAGATCCAAGGATTTTATGCATTGTTGATGAACTTGTTAGTGATAATCCTAATAGACACTTTTATGCACTAGCCAAAAAGGGTGCTAAAATTCCTCAAGGATTTGATGTCTCCACAATTGTGGAAAGAGCTACTCAAGCACCAAACCAAGGAAAATCAAAACCCATTCACATTGGGAATGCCATCTTCACAAAAAATGTTTACCACATTACCACTTGGGACAATGAAACAGATGGCAACAACTACCACACATGTTCCTAATATCTCCACATTTGGAAACAAGAGAACTCATGCAACAACACAAGGACATAATTTAACATTTGGTAACTCATTGGATTCATCAAGTTCCATGGGTAGGACTTTTACAAATCATTTATTTCAAAGCACGAACCAAGGTCCTCCATCTCAGGGTCCCACACCTATATTTCAAAACATGAATCAAGGACCTACATTTCAATTTCAAAAAACACCCCCATCTAATCAAAATCAACTAAATAAATCAAGGAGGATTCACATTGTCCCACGAAGAGCACGCCAAACCAAAAAACCAACCAAGGACCTATCCCATCATACCAAAACACTAATCAAGGGCCTACCCCATCATTCCAAAATGTTAATCAATGACCTACATTTTCAAACACCAATCAAGGACCTACACCATCTTTCCAAAACACAAATCAAGATCCAACATTTAAATCCAAAGTACAAATCAAGGGTTCACACTACAATTTCAAAATGCCATACCATATACAAACATGACTTTTGGGACCAATCTAAATACCAATTTCACTCCAAACAAAACCAACACCAATGCAACATTCACACATCAATATCAACAAGGTAACCAAGGTCCCATGCCACAAAATGCTAATCCAAATCCAAATCTAACATATGACCTCAACACCAACACCATGATGTAAAATCAAACCAACACAGTGCCATAAATTGTAGACACCTTGATGCAACAAATACAAGCCATACAACAACATATGACAAACATGCAATTGGGGACCAACAACTATGGAGGAATTTTTCCCCTATCCATTCAACAAAAATCTATACATGCCGCCCTTTCCCCCTCACTTCACGACACCAAGTTTACCCAAATACAAAGGGAAAGGAGTTCTAGTGGAACACATACGAGAATTTAATACATGTATGGAAATATCATATGATCCTACTTATTTGATAAGACTATTCCCATGAAGTCTCACAGGGCCGAATCTAGACTGGTTCACACACCTTCCTCTAGGGATTAGGACATGGGGTAACTTGGCTTATAAATTCATTAATCACTTTTCCTTTAACATTGAAAGTGATGTGAACCTCGCCAAACTATGCACAACTAACCAAGAAGGGGAGTCACTTAACTCATTTTACCAAAGATGGAAAAGCATGGCTAGAAAGTGTCCTTGCCACATCCCTGAGAAACAACTAGTCCCCATGTTTGTGGAAAAACTTAATGCAGAATTGATGACTAGTCTCCAAATCCAATGTTGCACAAATTTTGAGGAAATCATGGAGAAAGGTGTCTTTATTGAAAAGGATCTTGTTGCAAAGGGACTAGTCAAAGTGCACAAAGAAACCCCAAAGCATAATAACGAGAAAGGTAAATTTTGGTCCCGAAACAAGAATGTCACTAACGATGGAGTTTTTAATGCTAAAGTGATAAACAAAGGTCCTACCATTCACCTCAAAGGTCCATCCACATCAAGTACATCAAACATATCAAATTCCCAAACTCAAGGTCAATATAAAACATTGAACACAATCCAAAACAACCAACAACACAGAGGACCTCCATGTACTAAGAGAACATATACCCCATTAGGGGAACCTAATGAATTAGTCCTAAAGATTATTTTACAATCCAATGTCATCCAACTGCTAGATATCAAGAACTAATAAAGCATGGGAGGCCACCCACAAGCAGAGATCCTTATTCTATGCTTTCTGGAGGGAATATTTAGAACATTCAAACTTATAACGAGTTAAATTTGTTGATACAATTGAATTCATTTCAAATTGACATTGACTTAGACACTTACCGGTTGCTCCCTTTCAATTGTAAATGAGTTTTCAAGAATTATATACTATGTGGCTCATGTTTTCATTTTTTTTAAATATATTTAAATGTCATGGTTTTAAAAATTTAGCTTCCTTTAGTTTTTTTAAGTCATTTTTATGTTTTCTTCATTTATTGGTGATTTGATGAACCCTCATTGATCAAACCTGGTTGGTGGAAGGAAAACGAATATTGTGAATATCACCGTGGAAAAGGACATAAGACATATTCATGCTAGACACTCAAAAATATCATTCAAGAACTCATTGAACAAGGAATAATTTCAGTAGACAATTCACAAAGCAAGACAAATGTTGATCATATCATATTTAAAACTCCCTTGCAAGATCATGACAAAGGAAAAGCCTCCAGTTTAGGGAATAACAATAATGCCAATTATACATGTCTCATGCATGATTAAAACACTATTGTCCACCACATACAAGCTTTTGATGATCATGTTGCCACCAATACCATAAATAAGAAAAGTTCAAAGTGTGTTGTCACCACTCACAGAGCCAAGGTGACTCTACAAGGGGTTCCTTCCAATCCACAACAAAAAATTTAGTACAATCTCCTGGAGCAGTTAGCGAAGACTCTTGCACAAATTTCTATTTTAGAACTCCTCCACATATCCCCTCAACACAAAGCTATCCTTGATAAATCCTTGCAGGAAGCATCCGTACTTGTCGACCTAAATGTCAATGAATTTTAGGCCATGGTTGGATACCTAGCTATGCCACATCATGTCACCTTCTCTAAACAAGACTTTTCCACACAAAAATTAGATCATAATGATCCCCTACACCTGGAAGTCTACGTAAATAAAATTAAGATCAGATGAGTCTTGGTAGACGGTGGAACAGGTCTGAACATTTTCTCTCATAAACTAGTCAAAGCATTGGAATATTATGAGAATTGCATAGATCAAACTAAGAAAATTATTATCAAGGCTTATGATGATGCTGTTCAACTCTCATTTGAAGGAGTAATTTCACTTCCTATAAGAGTTGGTCCAACTATACAAAACACAACATTTTATGTCTTGAATCTAGATTACATTACAACCTTCTCCTTGGCTGCCCATGGATTCACACAAGGAAGGCCATACCATCCACATACCACCAATGCCTCAAGTTTCCACATAATGGCACTGAAATTACTATTCCTAGTGATTTTGATCCCTTTCAGTCTTGCACAAACCTAAAAGGAACCGTTGAGCACCAAGTGCCCATAAATCGAGAGGCCTCACCTTCCACCTCTTCCCATTATAGGGTAAAAGCACAAAACTGTGTCACACTTTATAAAGGAAACAACCAACACTCATCCAACTTTTAAACTTGAATCACTAAAAAGTGGCATATATGTTATGAATTTTGAAATGATGCAAACTAGTAAAATATTTATTTTTTTATATTTTAAGAAAAAATTAAAAAATTATTTAAACTAGTTTTTAATAAATTAACACTATAATTTAGTTGCTGATAAAATGATGAAAAATGAAGTTGCATGAGACGCCAAACTTTTTATAGTAATTTTATTTTTTTTCTTTCAAAATTTTTGTGTATTTATAACTTGAAACTTTAGTGCATGGATATATTTTTTCCAATTTTGATAAATATAGTATTTTTAAATAAATATTAAAATGTGCATGAATAAAAAATAGTTGTTTCCATCGGACATCGACTTTCATATTAAATATTTATCTAAAATGGAAAAAAAATTATACCATCTCCAAATAGATTCTTTTTCTAGTGCATCATATTTTTTTCAAATTTTTAAATAAGTTTTAGTATTTTTTCTTGGCATGGTAATCAACCTAATATTTTGTGCTATAACCTACTTTTAGTAAAAATAAAATATAAAATATAAATAATAATTAAACTATTAAAATAAATATATTTTTGAAAACTACACTTATGGATCTACAAAATGGCATTTTTATATTTAAAAAAAAATGTTATTTACATTAGTAGGAGTTACTGAAACTTCAAGTTTTTTAAATAATTTTATTTTTTTGGTAAATTGGACTCAAAGTGGTTCTCCATATATTTTTAGCCAACAATTTTAGTTGAAAAAGTTGTGGAAGTATCTAACTTACCTAGAATGAATCTTACTAGATCATATGTTTGACAAACAAATGATTTTTAGTTAGAAATATTTAAATTCAGTTGTGCTAATAAGTTGGCTGAAAGTGTGACATAGCTTTGTGCTTTTACCCTACATTGATCCATCCGACCTCGTCAAATTTTCCACTCCATTCACCACACCTTCTAAACCCAAAGTCCAAATTCAAGACAAAGGATGCAGAGAATACAACATGAAGAGTCTCTTTTGCATTAGAAAGTTTCCTAAACCACCAAAATCTTATGGAAAACTACATCTTATGCATCCTAACGTTATTATCTGCAATCCTCCTACCACCTTCACTAAATTGGGGGAGTTAGCCAAAGAAACTTTGGATGACCACATTTACACATGGCTATATAAAGAAGAAGACACAGAACCTTAGCAACTACCAGTTGAAAAATATCCAAAAGGGTTCCTCTTGATGAAGCAACAAGGATATGATGGAAACAACAACCTTGGTCTAAAAAACATGGGATAGTGGAACCCTTAGTGCCTCCTAAATTACCAAAGTATAGAGGGTTAGGGTGTGTACTAGTAAAAGTGAGTATCCTAGGTATTGGGTTGCCTTCAAGTGAGACCGTTAATGCTTCAAATGAAATTGAGATGTTTGAGGACTATTATACTGACTTCAATTCTAATCAATAGGAATGGGGTTCTGATAAATCATTCAGTGACTATTCCCTTGAGGAAACATTTAGAGAACTTGGTGAGCCTACCATTGAGGAAAGATTCAATCAAATGTTTAAAATTGGTCCCTCATAGAAATTTTCAAACCCTAAATAAAATATTCCCTTGCAAAGGGAAGCTTGGATCAAAACCTTTTGGGAACTCGATGACTCTACCTCTGTCTTTACCTTATCTACCTACACCATGACCCTTGACAACATCAATGATGGATTATCCCTTGTTTACTTGTAGTTAATAGATTGGGACCAACAAGAACCATCGAGTTTAGACACATTCGAGAATGATGAAGCAATTGCTGAGTTCATGGCACTTCGTGAAGGAATACCAAGTGGGGATCATAAGGTTGGCTTCTTCATAGAACTTGATAGTGCAACATACTTTGGTGAGGCTATCCTTTCCTCTAGTCACAAAAAGAAGAATAGGTCTTCAGGTGAAAATTGAAAGGCGCCTGTTGATCATGAAAAAGTAAAAATAAAGGAAGTATTCAAAGGTGAAAACCTCTCTCAGGAAGTTGAGGATGGAGGTTTGGATAGTCTCCCTATAGATCGATAAAAATCGCCATTGCTCGTAGAAGAGACAAAATAAGTGAACATTGGGACACAAGATAACTATAGAATCATAAAACTTGCAACATCTTTGACCATTGAGGAAAAACCTGAGTATACAACATTCTTTTTAGAGAGAAGTTAATTTCGTCATATGTTGATATGCCTAGGTTGGACCTCGAGCTTTTTTTACATCACTTTCCATTAATACCAAACACCAAACCACACAAATAGAAGCTAAGGAAAATGCACCTGCAGATTGCACTCCTAGTGAAGGTTGAACTAAAGAAAATATTGGATGTTGGATTCATACGCTCTATTGATTATGTAGATTAGATATCTAACCTTGTTCCTGTCACAAAACCAAGTAGTCAAATCAGAGTATGCATGGATTTTAGGGATCTTAACAAGGCTTGTCCTAAAGATGATTTCCCCTTACCAAATATTGACATCATGGTGGACCTCACTACTGGATATGAGATGTTATCACTTATGGATAGATTCTTGAGCTATAACCAGATAAGGATTACTCCTGAAGATCAACCAAAGACAACCTTTACATGCACTTGAGGAACCTTCTGTTGGAACGTTATGCCATTTGGACTTAAGAATGTTGGAGCTACATATCAAAGGGCCATGAATTCCATTTTTCATGATTATATGCACATACTTATGGAGGATTATGTTGATGATATTATCTTAAAATATCTAGAAAGAAGTGGTCACCTTGTAGTTTTGGATAAGATTTTCACAAGACTTGAAAATTACAAAATTAGGTTAAATCCAAAGAAATGTACTTTCGGGGTCCAATCAAGAAAACTCTTAGGATACATTGTCTCCTATAGAGGAGTAGAGGTTGATCCTGCAAAAGTAAAAGCTATCTTGGACATGTCACTGCCCACTGGGTCAACATCAGTCAACTAAGGAATTTACAAGGAAGACTGCAATCAATCTCTAGGTTCATCACCCAACTAGCAAATAAGATGATTTCATTTCAGCATTTGTTAGGAAAAGAAATTCCCTTCATTTGGATAGAAAAATTTTAAGAAGCATTTGATCAAATTAAGTATTATCTATTGACTCCACTAGTTCTTATGGATCCAATTGATGGTAGACATTTGATATTGTATGTAACATCAACTACATTAACACTAGGGGCATTATTGGCATAAAATGATAATGATGGCAAAGAATGAGCAATCTACTACATCAGACGTACCTTGGTTGAATATGAGTTAAACTACAACCCTATTGAATGATCATGCCTAATAGTTGTATTCGTAGCCCATAAATTGAGACATTATAAGTTGAATCATAAGATAAAGTTGATAGCCAAAATTGATCATCTAAAGTACCTTCTTAGTAAAGCAACTCTAATAGGATGACTAGCTAAGTGGGTTATGATTTTAAATGAGTATGACATTGAATATGTTGATTGAAAGGAAATACAAGGACATGTGATAGTTGATCAACTTGCAGATGCACTGGTGAAGGCAGATCATCCTCTAATATCTAAATTTCTAGATGAATCAATATTTATCACAGAGACACCAACATAGAAATTGTACTTTGATGGGTCCTACACAGGTCATGGTTCAGGAGCTAGCATTTTATTCATCACACCTCAAGGGGATTCCATTCCTAAGTCATTTTGAATAGCATTTTTGTGCACCAATAATATAGTTGAGTATGAAGATTTACTAACAAGACCCCGAATGGTAATTAAATGGAAAATCAAGGATCTTCAAGTTTATGGTGATTCCCAGCTAGTGATCATGCAAGTCAATGAGAAGTTAATGCCCTACAAGTGCATGGTTGATAGTTTTAGATTGTACTTTGAAGCTATTACTTTTGAGAAAATATCGAGAATCCAAAACAAGTTAGATGATGCAATGGCAACAAATGGATCTCTCTTGGACATTCCTAACAATGCATCACAATATGAGTTCTTGGTGGAACAACTGTTGGTCCCTACGCTCGATGTCCCTGAAACTAAACTTGTATGTGAACTTGCTCATCTCAAATCTCCCTGGTACAAGGACATTTACAACTATCTACATGATCAGATTATCCTTCTCAACTTGTCCCCCAACCAACACAAAACCTTTATCCGAAAAGCCTCAAAATATTCCATCATCAAAGATACCCTTTACTATCATAGCCTAGAAAACACCCTCCTCCGACAT
>VDFB02261234.1:0-101477 GCA_007258455.2 Sequoia sempervirens | reverse complement strand
GGAAATTCCAGGTGTGTTCCAAAGTCCTGGCGGCCACCCATGTTTATTATTCTTCTTGCTGGGCCCCCTCCAAAGTTTCCTATGGCAAGCTTGAGAAGCTACTTCATGATTTTCTTTGGGCCTCTAAAACTCACAAAGGGTTTCATCGTGTGGCTTGGGAATTCTGTTGTCTTCCCAGAGATTCGCGAGGCCTCGAGTTACTTTCTACCCAACGACAAGGGACTGCTTTGTGTGTTAAATGGATTATTCGTGCCCTTACTGGGGACAAGGCCTGAAAAATTCTTCTTAGGCACAATATTCAATCTAGATTCCCTGTTCATAGACTTTCCTAGAAGGGGATTGGCTTTCAAACCCTTCTGGTCATGAATGAACTAGTCTAGATTATTGGGACTTTTATGGCCAAAAGCATTTGGTGGGCCTAGGAAGTTGTCAAACCTTGGCTTCATTGGGCTGGCTCTGGTTTTTGAGATGGGCTTTCTCTCAACCAGCACAATGTTTGGTGGTCACCTTTTTTTGCTAGCAATGGTCAACTGCTGGCTAAGTCGCCAGGGCTTAAGACGCTCAGATTTCACAAGAAGGGTATCCAAACCCTGCAACAGATTTTTTCTAGACCCACCATGCGTATCATGTCGTGGGATGCTTTTCGTACCCAATACAGGTTTCAGAACTAGGACTGTGCTACTTATGATGGTCTGGTGAATACCATTCATGCTGAAATGCTTCATAAGGTTAGAATTTGTGGAACCAAACCTTGGTGGAAAGAATGGAAGTGGTATCCAGACACCTCTTTTAGGAATTACAAGCCTCAACTTGGTTATAGGTGGCTCTCACCACATTTTCCTATGATTCATAGTTTGAACTAGAGGTGGCTTCTTTAATCTTTCACTCATGTCTGGCTTAAAATATTTGCTGCCACTTGGTCTACAAGTGTTGAGCTGAAGCTTTCCCACTTTGCCTAGTGTATTCTTTTCCAGGGCTTGCCTGTGGGCTCTCGGCTGATCCACCTGGGGGTCTGAGACCCTCGCTTCCCTTTTTGTGGGAAAGCTGAGAATTTTAAGCATCTTTTTTGGTTTTTTCCTAGAGCTCAGTAGCTTTGGACTTGGATTCATGACTTTTTTCAGCCTTTTCGGCCAGAACCTTTCTCCTGGCATATGGTGTTGGTTGGAGATTCTCCTAGAATTCCTACAAAATTCACCCAACTTTGGCACACTTTCAGGGTGGAAATTCTCTTCAATATTTTGAAGGATAGAAATGCTTGCATTTTTTCACATTCTTAAATGGATATACATGTATCTTTATATGCTAAAGCTATGATTTTCTCTAATGTGCTTTTACAGGTTCAAGTGCAAGCTAACAAAGTTGCACTTGAGGTTGCTCACCTCCAGGTTCTCCTGGACCACTGGGGTAATGCCCTTGTACTGTTGCTTGGGTCCACGCTTCACCCACCTCTTCCCGCAGCCGGTCGCCCTCTAGGGGCCGACAGTGGAGTGGCTCTACACGTCCCCGTTCTCAGCCTCTGCCTCGGTGGGATTCTCGCACTCGGCAAAACCGCTCTCCTCCACCGCGGGCTACTCAGGGGTGGCCTTCTGGTGGTGCTTTGGGGAGCGATGGTGGTGGTTCTGAGTGGCCCTCTGATGATCCTCTTGCTTCTAGCTTTGGGTGGTAGTTACTGGTAAAGTATTCTCACATATGGCGCTTGCAATCTTTCCACAATGCAAGGAAGAAGATAAAGAGAAAAAAGATGATGATGATGGTTGGGGTCCTCCTCCAGACGTCACTCCAGACCCCGCTGATGTATGGGGGAAAAATTTGGATGACAGAGACCCTCCTGGCTCTGCTGACACTGCTCTAGCTGCTTAATGGCCTTTTTATCTTTGTTATTTTTGGACTTTTGGGCTTAGACCACATAATCTGTTAATTTTCAGGGCATTGCCCATGTGACTCTTGGGGTGTGCCTTTCTACTACCCACCCTTTTTTGTGAATATGTATCTTTATATTTTAATTAATATAGACAACCGCCTATTCATCAAAAGAAAAAAATAGCCTCATACTTTGGTCCTAAAGTCATCATTACCCTTGTATGGTCACCTTGCATTATTATATCCAAAAAATAACAAAAAAAACATAGTTTAGTTTCATATCATCTTGCATTATCATCCCTTCCAACTTGCAAGTCTTACATGGTTGAAACAAGATCACGAACTAAAAGAAATGACATGGAATCTTCAAGTAACCCTTTTTCTAGTCCAAATAATGACACCAACCTTGGATCAAATCCAAATCAACCTATACCACAAAGAGAAACACCACAAAGAGAGTCAACCAACACATTTGAAAATATAGTCTTAGAAGAATTCAATAAGAAATTGACTCTTGAAGAGGTTGAAAGAGCTTACCAAGATCCAAGGATTTTATGCATTGTTGATGAACTTGTTAGTGATAATCCTAATAGACACTTTTATGCACTAGCCAAAAAGGGTGCTAAAATTCCTCAAGGATTTGATGTCTCCACAATTGTGGAAAGAGCTACTCAAGCACCAAACCAAGGAAAATCAAAACCCATTCACATTGGGAATGCCATCTTCACAAAAAATGTTTACCACATTACCACTTGGGACAATGAAACAGATGGCAACAACTACCACACATGTTCCTAATATCTCCACATTTGGAAACAAGAGAACTCATGCAACAACACAAGGACATAATTTAACATTTGGTAACTCATTGGATTCATCAAGTTCCATGGGTAGGACTTTTACAAATCATTTATTTCAAAGCACGAACCAAGGTCCTCCATCTCAGGGTCCCACACCTATATTTCAAAACATGAATCAAGGACCTACATTTCAATTTCAAAAAACACCCCCATCTAATCAAAATCAACTAAATAAATCAAGGAGGATTCACATTGTCCCACGAAGAGCACGCCAAACCAAAAAACCAACCAAGGACCTATCCCATCATACCAAAACACTAATCAAGGGCCTACCCCATCATTCCAAAATGTTAATCAATGACCTACATTTTCAAACACCAATCAAGGACCTACACCATCTTTCCAAAACACAAATCAAGATCCAACATTTAAATCCAAAGTACAAATCAAGGGTTCACACTACAATTTCAAAATGCCATACCATATACAAACATGACTTTTGGGACCAATCTAAATACCAATTTCACTCCAAACAAAACCAACACCAATGCAACATTCACACATCAATATCAACAAGGTAACCAAGGTCCCATGCCACAAAATGCTAATCCAAATCCAAATCTAACATATGACCTCAACACCAACACCATGATGTAAAATCAAACCAACACAGTGCCATAAATTGTAGACACCTTGATGCAACAAATACAAGCCATACAACAACATATGACAAACATGCAATTGGGGACCAACAACTATGGAGGAATTTTTCCCCTATCCATTCAACAAAAATCTATACATGCCGCCCTTTCCCCCTCACTTCACGACACCAAGTTTACCCAAATACAAAGGGAAAGGAGTTCTAGTGGAACACATACGAGAATTTAATACATGTATGGAAATATCATATGATCCTACTTATTTGATAAGACTATTCCCATGAAGTCTCACAGGGCCGAATCTAGACTGGTTCACACACCTTCCTCTAGGGATTAGGACATGGGGTAACTTGGCTTATAAATTCATTAATCACTTTTCCTTTAACATTGAAAGTGATGTGAACCTCGCCAAACTATGCACAACTAACCAAGAAGGGGAGTCACTTAACTCATTTTACCAAAGATGGAAAAGCATGGCTAGAAAGTGTCCTTGCCACATCCCTGAGAAACAACTAGTCCCCATGTTTGTGGAAAAACTTAATGCAGAATTGATGACTAGTCTCCAAATCCAATGTTGCACAAATTTTGAGGAAATCATGGAGAAAGGTGTCTTTATTGAAAAGGATCTTGTTGCAAAGGGACTAGTCAAAGTGCACAAAGAAACCCCAAAGCATAATAACGAGAAAGGTAAATTTTGGTCCCGAAACAAGAATGTCACTAACGATGGAGTTTTTAATGCTAAAGTGATAAACAAAGGTCCTACCATTCACCTCAAAGGTCCATCCACATCAAGTACATCAAACATATCAAATTCCCAAACTCAAGGTCAATATAAAACATTGAACACAATCCAAAACAACCAACAACACAGAGGACCTCCATGTACTAAGAGAACATATACCCCATTAGGGGAACCTAATGAATTAGTCCTAAAGATTATTTTACAATCCAATGTCATCCAACTGCTAGATATCAAGAACTAATAAAGCATGGGAGGCCACCCACAAGCAGAGATCCTTATTCTATGCTTTCTGGAGGGAATATTTAGAACATTCAAACTTATAACGAGTTAAATTTGTTGATACAATTGAATTCATTTCAAATTGACATTGACTTAGACACTTACCGGTTGCTCCCTTTCAATTGTAAATGAGTTTTCAAGAATTATATACTATGTGGCTCATGTTTTCATTTTTTTTAAATATATTTAAATGTCATGGTTTTAAAAATTTAGCTTCCTTTAGTTTTTTTAAGTCATTTTTATGTTTTCTTCATTTATTGGTGATTTGATGAACCCTCATTGATCAAACCTGGTTGGTGGAAGGAAAACGAATATTGTGAATATCACCGTGGAAAAGGACATAAGACATATTCATGCTAGACACTCAAAAATATCATTCAAGAACTCATTGAACAAGGAATAATTTCAGTAGACAATTCACAAAGCAAGACAAATGTTGATCATATCATATTTAAAACTCCCTTGCAAGATCATGACAAAGGAAAAGCCTCCAGTTTAGGGAATAACAATAATGCCAATTATACATGTCTCATGCATGATTAAAACACTATTGTCCACCACATACAAGCTTTTGATGATCATGTTGCCACCAATACCATAAATAAGAAAAGTTCAAAGTGTGTTGTCACCACTCACAGAGCCAAGGTGACTCTACAAGGGGTTCCTTCCAATCCACAACAAAAAATTTAGTACAATCTCCTGGAGCAGTTAGCGAAGACTCTTGCACAAATTTCTATTTTAGAACTCCTCCACATATCCCCTCAACACAAAGCTATCCTTGATAAATCCTTGCAGGAAGCATCCGTACTTGTCGACCTAAATGTCAATGAATTTTAGGCCATGGTTGGATACCTAGCTATGCCACATCATGTCACCTTCTCTAAACAAGACTTTTCCACACAAAAATTAGATCATAATGATCCCCTACACCTGGAAGTCTACGTAAATAAAATTAAGATCAGATGAGTCTTGGTAGACGGTGGAACAGGTCTGAACATTTTCTCTCATAAACTAGTCAAAGCATTGGAATATTATGAGAATTGCATAGATCAAACTAAGAAAATTATTATCAAGGCTTATGATGATGCTGTTCAACTCTCATTTGAAGGAGTAATTTCACTTCCTATAAGAGTTGGTCCAACTATACAAAACACAACATTTTATGTCTTGAATCTAGATTACATTACAACCTTCTCCTTGGCTGCCCATGGATTCACACAAGGAAGGCCATACCATCCACATACCACCAATGCCTCAAGTTTCCACATAATGGCACTGAAATTACTATTCCTAGTGATTTTGATCCCTTTCAGTCTTGCACAAACCTAAAAGGAACCGTTGAGCACCAAGTGCCCATAAATCGAGAGGCCTCACCTTCCACCTCTTCCCATTATAGGGTAAAAGCACAAAACTGTGTCACACTTTATAAAGGAAACAACCAACACTCATCGAACTTTTAAACTTGAATCACTAAAAAGTGGCATATATGTTTTGAATTTTGAAATGATGCAAAATAGTAAAATATGTATTTTTTAGTGTTATTTATTTTTTTATTTTAAAGAAAAAATTAAAAAATTATTTTAAACTAGATTTTAATAAATTAACACTATAATTTAGTTGCTGATAAAATGATGAAATATGAAGTTGCATGAGACGTCAAACTTTTTATAGTAAATTTTATTTTTTTTCTTTCAAAATTTTTGTGTGTATTTATAACTTGAAACTTTAGTGCATGGATATATATTTTTCCAATTTTGATAAATATGTATTTTTAAATAAATATTAAAATTTGCATGAATAAAAAAATAGTTGTTTCCATCGGACATCGACTTTCATATTAAATATTTATCTAAAATGGAAAAAAAATATACCGTCTTGAAATAGATTCTTTTATCTAGTGCATCATATTTTTTTCAAATTTTTAAATAAGTTTTAGTATTTTTTCTTGGCATGGTAATCAACCTAATATTTTGTGCTATAACCTACTTTTAGTAAAAATAAAATATAAAATATAAATAATAATTAAACTATTAAAATAAATATATTTTTGAAAACTACACTTATGGATCTACAAAAGGGCATTTTTATATTTTAAAAAAATGTTATTTACATTAGTAGGAGTTACTGAAACTTCAAGTTTTTAAAATAATTTTATTTTTTTGGTAAATTGGACTCAAAGTGGTGCTCCATATATTTTTAGCCAACAATTTTAGTTGAAAAAGTTGTGGAAGTATCTAACTTACCTAGAATGAATCTTACTAGATCATATGTTTGACAAAAAAATGATTTTTAGTTAGAAATACTTAAATTCAGTTGTGCTAATAAGTTGGCTGAAAGTGTGACATAGCTTTGTGCTTTTACCCTACACTGATCCATCCGACCTCATCAAATTGTCCACTCCATTCACCACACCTTCCAAACCCAAAGTCCAAATTCAAGACAAAGGATGTAGAGAATACAACATGAAGAGTCTCTTTTGCATTAGAAAGTTTCCTAAACCACCAAAATCTTATGGAAAACTACATCTTATGCATCCTAACGTTATTATCTGCAATCCTTCTACCACCTTCACTAAATTGGGGGAGTTAGCCAAAGAATCTTTGGATGAACACATTTACACATGGCTATATAAAGAAGAGGACATAGAACCTTAGCAACTACCAGTTGAACAATATCCAAAAGGGTTCCTCTTGATGAAGCAACAAGGATATGATGGACACAACAACCTTGGTCTAAAAAACATGGGATAGTGGAACCCTTAATGCCTCCTAAATTACCAAAGTATAGAGGGTTAGGGTGTGTACTAGTAAAAGTGAGTATCCTAGGTATTGGGTTGCCTTCAAGTGAGACCGTTAATGCTTCAAATGAAATTGAGACGTCTAAGGACTATTATACTGACTTCAATTCTAATCAATAGGAATGGGGTTCTGATAAATCATTCAGTGGCTATTCCCTTGAGGAAACATTTAGAGAACTTGGTGAGCCTACCATTGAGGAAAGATTCAATCAAATGTTTAAAATTGGTCCCTCATAGAAATTTTCAAACCCTAAATAAACTATTCCCTTGCAAAGGGAAGCTTGGATCAAAACCTTTTGGGAACTCGATGACTCTACCTCTGTCTTTACCTTATCTACCTACACCATGACCCTTGACAACACTGATGATGGATTATCCCTTGTTTACCTGCAGTTAATAGATTGGGACCAACAAGAACCATCAAGTTTAGACACATTCAAGAATGATGAAGCAATTGCTGAGTTCATGGCACTTCGTGAAGGAATACCAAGTGGGGATCATAAGGTTGGCTTCTTCATAGAACTTGATAGTGCAACATACTTTGGTGAGGCTATCCTTTCCTCTAGTCACACAAGTGAGAATAGGTCTTCAGGTGAAAACTGAAAGGCACCTGTTGATCATGAAAAAGTAAAAATAAACGAAGTATTCAAAGGTGAAAACCTCTCTCAGGAAGTTGAGGATGGAGGTTTGGACAATCTCCCTATAGATCGAGAAAAATTGCCATTGCTCGTAGAAGAGACAAAATAAGTGAACATTGGGACATAAGATAACTATAGAATCATAAAACTTGCAACATCGTTGACCACTAAGGAAAAACCTGAGTATACAACATTCTTTTTAGAGAGAAGTTAATTTCGCATGGTCATATGTTGATATTCCTAGGTTGGACCTCGAGCTTTTTTTACATCACTTTCCATTGATACCAAACACCAAACCACACAAATAGAAGCTAAGGAAAATGCACCTCCAGATTTCACTCCTAGTGAAGGTTGAACTAAAGAAAATCTTGGATGTTGGATTCATACACTCTATTGATTATGCAAATTAGATATCTAACCTTGTTCCTGTCACAAAACCAAGTGGTCAAATAAGAGTATGCATGGATTTTAGGGATCTTAACAAGGCTTGTCCTAAAGATGATTTCCCCTTACCAAATATTGACATCATGGTGGACCTCACTACTGGATATGAGATGTTATCACTTATGGACAGATTCTTGAGCTATAACCAGATAAGGATTACTCCTGAAGATCAACCAAAGACAACCTTTACATGCACTTGAGGAACCTTCTATTGGAACGTTATGCCATTTGAACTTAAGAATGTTGGAGCTACATATCAAAGGGCCATGAATTCCATTTTTCATGATTATATGCACATACTTATGGGGGATTATGTTGATGATATTATCTCAAAATATCTAGAAAGAAGTGGTCACCTTGTAGTTTTGGATAAGATTTTCACAAGACTTGAAAATTACAAAATTAGGTTAAATCCAAAGAAATGTACTTTCGGGGTCCAATCAAGAAAACTCTTAGGATACATTGTCTCCTACAGAGGAGTAGAGGTTGATCCTACAAAATTAAAAGCTATCTTGGACATGTCACCACCCACTGGGTCAACATCAGTCAACTAAGGAATTTACAAGGAAGACTGCAATCAATCTCTAGGTTCATCACCCAACTAGCAGATAAGATGATTTCATTTGAACATTTGTTAGGAAAAGAAATTCCCTTCATTTGGATAGACTCCACTAGTTCTTATGGATCCAATTGATGGTAGACATTTTATATTGTATGTAACATCAACTACATTAACACTAGGGGCATTATTGGCATAAAATGATAATGATGGCAAAGAATGAGCAATCTACTACATCAGTCGTACCTTGGTCGAATATGAGTTAAACTACAACCCTATTAGCATGCCTAATAGTTGTATTCATAGCCCAGAAATTGAGACATTATAAGTTGAATCATAAGATAAAGTTGATAGCCAAAATTGATCCTCTAAAGTACCTTCTCAGTAAAGCAACTCTAATAGGATGACTAGCTAAGTGGGTTATGATTTTAAATGAGTATGACATTGAATATGTTGATTGAAAGGAAATACAAGGACATGTGATAGTTGATCAACTTGCAGATGCACTGGTGAAGGCAGATCATCCTCTAATATCTAAATTTCTAGATGAATCAATATTTATCACAGAGACACCAACATAGAAATTATACTTTGATGGGTCCTACACAGGTCATGGTTCAGGAGCTAGCATTTTATTCATCACACCTCAAGGGGATTCCATTCCTAAGTCATTTCGAATAGAATTTTTGTGCACCAATAATATAGCTGAGTATTAAGCATTACTAACAAGACCCCGAATGGTAATTAAATGGAAAATCAAGGATCTTCAAGTTTATGGTGATTCCCAGCTAGTGATCATGCAAGTCAATAAGAAGTTAATGCCCTACAAGTGCATGGTTGATAGTTTTAGATTGTACTTTGAAGCTATTACTTTTGGGAAAATATTGAGAATCCAAAACAAGGTAGATGATGCAATGGCAAAAATTGGATCTATCTTGGACATTCCTAATAATGAATTACAATGAGTTCTTGGTGGAACAAATGTTGGTCCCTGCACTCGATGTCCCTGAAACTAAACTTGTATGTGAACTTGCTGGTCTCAAATCTCTCTAGTACAAGGATATTTACAACTATATACATGATCAGATTATCCTTCTCGACTTGTCCCCCAACCAACACAAAAAATTTATCCAAAAAGCCTCAAAGTATTCCATCATCGAAGATACCCTTTACTCTCATAGCCTAGAAAACACCCTCCTCCGACATCTCGACTTAATTGAAGCACAAATGATCTTACAAGAGGTTCATCATGGTATATGCAGAGCTCATTCTAATAGTCCTACCTTAGCTAAAAAGCTTATGAGGATGAGATATTATTGGCCTACAATGGAACATGATGCCTATTACTTTATGAAGAAGTGTCATCAATGTCAAATTCATGGAGATCTCATACATGCACCAGCTCAGGAATTACAACCGCTTACATCACCATGGCCATTCTCTCAATGGGTACTTGACCTCGTAGGAAAGATCCATCCCACTTCTGCAAATTGGCATAAGTTTATCCTAGTTGCTACATAATACTTTACCAAATAGATCAAATCCATTCCGATGACCTATATTACTGGTAAGTAGATATCCAAATTCATTTTGAATTACATTATATGCCACTATGGTATCCCTTAATCCATCATTACAGAAAATGGTCACCTTTCAAGAATTAGGATGTTTGTGAACTTTGTGAGAGGTTTCATATCCAACACCATTTCACCACCCCATATTACCCCCAAGATAATCATCAAGTTGAGGCATCTAATAATACTATCCTTAAAATATTTAAAAAGATTGTCGATGATGCTGGCTGTGACTGGCATCTCCAACTCAATCCTACTTTATCAGCTTATCGTAATAGTATTCGTACTCCCACCAGAGCCACTCCATATTCCCTTGTCTTTGGATCTGAGGCCATAGTTCTTATTAAGGTCTATTTACTATCCCTGAGAGTATCTATGCAAGGGTTGATCGATCAAGAAGAATACCATGTATCCTGTGTACATGAGGTAGAGTTATTGGATGAAAAGAGACAAAATTCCCTAACACATTTGTAGGCATATCAAAACTTCCTTCGATGTAGCTACAATAAGAAGGTCCAACCTAGAAGCTTTAACATTGGTGATTTAGTCTTGAAAGAGAAGTTGGAGAATCAGATAGATTGAGAAAGGCTTGGAAAGTTTGAACCCAATTGGTTGGGCCCTTATATCATCACAACAACATATGGATCAAATGCTTATCAACTCTCCACTCCTGAAGGTGAACCGTTCCCTAAGCCCATCAAGAAAATACACCTTCATAGATATTACACCTAATTCTCAGAGTATCCCATCAAAAAGTCAAAAAAATAGTCACCCTGATGAAAACTTGGCAAACAAGCATCTTGGTGACAACAAAAAAAATGGAAAAAATAAAAAAAATAGTAAAAAGAAACAATTCATCCAAAAGTGAAAACCACTTCGGTGGCTCTTTGGATAAGTACGTACCATGGTGAAAACCTAGCAAACAGTCGCCATGCGTAGTCTGTCAATGCTCCTCCATCTACTATCACTCTACCTAATTTCCCACCCTTCATCCATTCATTCACACATATCATCTATTCATAATAAGGCTTTGTCATCTTTCTCATGGCCTGAGAACCATTTACATTTAGCATCCTTCGCTTTCATGACCATCATTTGCATCCATCGATCCCCTCATGCATAATAAGTTGGCACTATACTTGACTGGGGGAAATTCCTTGAATTGCATCTTTATGGGATCCTACACATTGTATCAACCTTTTAAAAACATCAAAATCCAAAAAAATCATAAAACATCAAAAATCCAAAAAAAATCATAAAACATCAAAAAATCCAAAAACAAAGTCAAAGTCAGAGTTAGTCTGTGTCATTCTGGTCAAACTACATTGTCTCTACACATTGCTACATAGGCAAGGCCATCACTTGATGGGCCCCCAAGAAATTAGGTTTGTCCTTAGGGTTTTGTCAAGTCATATCAATTTTGGACTGTGTCAGTCAAACTACGAGGTGTCTACGTGTATAATGTAGGCAAGGCCATCAATCGATGAGCCCCCAAGGCTCTAAGTCAGTCCTTTAGGGTTTGTTGATTTTGGTCATGTCCTTTGTCTTCAAGTAATCAAATATCTGAATCAAATCATGAAACAACAAATCAACTATCAAACAACTCTTCAATTCAAACTAGTAAATTATCAAATCATTAATGTTTGTCAGGTCATTGGTCTTATCATTTTGTCCTATTTAGGATGTGTCCTTCTTGAATTAGGACATTGGTCAAATTGGTCAACCTTGTCATTCACCTTAAGTAGGATATGTCTTTCTTGAAACCGAACATTCATCAAAATGGTCAATCGGTCAACTTTATCAGATGTGTTATTTTCCTTAAGCAGGATATGTTTTTCTTGAAATGAGTTGTTCATGAAAATGGTCAATTGGTCAACTTTATTAGATGTGTTATTTTCCTCAAGCAGGATATGTCTTTCCTGAAACTAGGTATTCATCAAAATGGTCAATCGGTCAAATTTAACAGATGTGTTATTTTCCTTAAACATGATATGTCTTTCCTGAAACTAGGGGTCATCACACCGGTCAATCAAACCTTATCAAATCAACTCAAGTTAGTCACTTGGTCAATCAATCTTGTCATATTGGTCAATTAATCTTGCCTTATATAGGATGTGTCTTTTCTAAAACTAGGCGTAATCAATCAAAATAATTAATCAACCTTGTCAATCTATCAATCAACTTCGATCAAACAATTAATCAATCAGTCAACCTCGTCAATCCTATTAGTAAACATTATCTCTCTAGAAAATGTTAGAGTAATAAGTTATTATGCTTAATTAATTACATCACATTGATTAATTAATTAAGTCACTTATTTCTCTTTATTACTTAAGCTAAACTTAGGAACATTTAATAATTAATTATTAATTATTAAGTGTGCACACTAGGGTTCTTTTTAGGGTTTCCCTTTTAGGGTTTCTTGATCTCCTTCATAAGGATTGATCACATTGTAATAATTGATTCTCTTAATGCATTTTTACTGAGAGGTTTACAGAACATTGTTTTGGTTCTTCATATCTTTTGCATGTGACATGTATTTATCTTGCATGAAGGTGATCTTGGATTCTAACATGGTATCAGAGCTCCAGACCTGCAGTTGCTTGTTCGTGATCTGAAGATATGGCCTCTTTGTGAGTTTCGGGTGCAAGGGTTTCTACAGGCATCTTTTCTGCAAGATCTGGGGGTAGCCATTATTTTGGGACACAATGGGCTCAAATGGACGTCATCATCGCGTTCACAGCATTCCAAAACCCTAGAAATGCCTGTCAAATCATCCAATTTGGTGCAGTTGATCCGGGAGGCAAAAAAAATTTGTCTGAGGGGTCGTACAGCCTCCCCAGCACGCGGATCGAGGCTCAAAAAATTAAAAAAAGGGCCAAAAATGTCATTTGTTGGGATTCGTGCCGGCGCTTCCAGTGTAAGAATAGATCCGCCGCCCGGCGGCCACCCAGCGGCCACCGGGCGGCCACCATTCCACCGCCGCCTCCCCTCTACACCGCTCACCCGCCACCGGCTCCCAAACAGCCCCCGAGGGCTCTGCTGCACCAACCCCGGTCACATGGCGGACCGGGGGGGTCTCCCGCCTATTCCCCGCGGGCTTCTCTGCCCGAACCCCTGGTCATATGAACGACTGGGGGCCATCCATTCATCTGCCGGTCAGAGAATATTCTCTGCGGATTCGCTAGAGATTCTGGAATATACCGGGCATATTTTGCAGATTCCGGGGAGTTTTCAGCATATTCCGGCAGGCCAAATTTTCCCGGTCACCGGCGAATTTTTTCTGACAGGTGAGGCAATTTTTTGCCCCGACGGCTAGATGGCCGTCAAATTTATGCTCGTGAACTGATGACGTCAGCATGACGTCAGCATGACGTCATCGTACGGCCGGCCCTCATATGCCCCCTCCTAACCCTAGTTTGCCCTAAAGAAGCAGTTTTTTTTCTTTTGGCCATAACTTGGGCTTACAGTATTGAAATCGGGCAAACGAGATATTGCCGGAAAGCTGATTCCGAGAACTTTCCAGTAGTGCTGTTTATTTTTCATTATTTTACTATTTTCATGTATTTATTGCTGTTTGAATTCAGATGTACTTTTTATGCGTCCAAGCTCATAACTTTTTGCCACGATCTCCGTTTTTCGCCTTGTTTGAAGCGTCGGAAAGGTATTGAGGAGCTCTAGGTTGCTGTCCATGCACTTTTTCTGTATCTGTCCCAGGTTTTTCAGTTAGTCCAAATTTGGCCCGATGGGTTGTTTGGCGATTACTTGGATGTTTTGGCAGTTGGGAGAGTGCACTTTGCATCTTTGCACTTCGTTTTCAATAATAAATCATTCAATAATTACTTGCTGCTTCATAGATTCCAGAGTTGTTCCTGTTTGGAGTTTTCGAGTGTTCTGTGGCATCGGGTTTTCTGTTGCTTTATCATGATTCCTTGAGTCAATCAGTGACTCTCATCCGGTTTCAGTAGTATACAGAAGAATATTTCCTTGCTTGCCTATATCAAGTTCCAGTGTTACTCTACAGAGTTCTTCCAGTGCTTCTTTGCAGCATGTTATCTCATTGTAAGGGGGGTTTTGTCCCACTGGGTTTTTCCTTCTCTTACTCATTATTGCATTTGTAAATGGGTACCTGATCGGCCTGTTGCCGGGACCCATCTTTGCTTTCATGCATCTTATTCTAGTGTTTTAGCTTCTTCCTAAGTTCATCTTAAGGGGGGGTGTTAGAGTAATAAGTTATTATGCTTAATTAATTACATCACATTGATTAATTAATTAAGTCACTTATTTCTCTTTATTACTTAAGCTAAACTTAGGCACATTTAATAATTAATTATTAATTATTAAGTGTGCACACTAGGGTTCTTTTTAGGGTTTCCCTTTTAGGCTTTCTTGATCTCCTTCATAAGGATTGATCACATTGTAATAATTGATTCTCTTAATGCATTTTTACTGAGAGGTTTATAGAACATTGTTTTGGTTCTTCATATCTTTTGCATGTGACAGGTATTTATCTTGCATGCAGGTGATCTTGGATTACATCACATTGATTAATTAATTAAGTCACTTATTTCTCTTTATTACTTAAGCTAAACTTAGGCACATTTAATAATTAATTATTAATTATTAAGTGTGCACACTAGGGTTCTTTTTAGGGTTTCCCTTTTAGGCTTTCTTGATCTCCTTCATAAGGATTGATCACATTGTAATAATTGATTCTCTTAATGCATTTTTACTGAGAGGTTTACAGAACATTGTTTTGGTTCTTCATATCTTTTGCATGTGACAGGTATTTATCTTGCATGCAGGTGATCTTGGATTCTAATAGAAAACACTTTGTTGGTCTAAATTTTTCTTTTCTTTTGGCTTGTCTTTGATCATGTTACTAGGCACCTTGAGGATGTCCTATCAAGGATTTAGAGGGGTGATGATGGATCATGATCTCTTGTCTTTTTCTTGCAATCTGTAGTTTGTCTTGGCAAAAAGACGAGGGTAATTGGGCCCTTAGTATGGGTCAGGGAATTCCTTATCTTTTGGTGTTGCCTTTTGATTGCTTGTCTCTCGCAAATGGTAACCTTGAACACCTTGGTCTATGTCATGTACCATGGTGTTTGTGCTCCATTTGTGACAGTTTTGACGCCCAATGATGATAAACATAAAAGCATGAATGTTCATCCTTTGTCATTTCCCACTTGACTTCACACTTTCTTTCCCATTCTCCACACCAACTTCCATCTCTTTCATGCTAACATTTCTTCTATCTGCATCTTGATAGCATCCCGTGACACACAAAAATACCCTGCATACATGATCACATAAGGCATCACTATGGAAAGCATTATCATTATAGACATTATCATAATAAGCCACATATGTTTGCATGAGAAAATACAAAAATATCAAGTGGATCCATAGTATCATAAAATATTAGCCACACCATTGCATCTTACATTACATCATAATCATAGTCCACTTCCATTTATCACATTTCATAAGCATTGCATAATCATAATCATATCATACATCATATTTTGCATTCATATTAGACATTTCTGATCATTACATGCATAATCCATAGACATCATATTACATAATATTAATTGCATATCACATCACATCATAAAATTAGGTCATTTGTACTGCATTAATATATCACATCATTGCATAATCATTTAAGATGCATAAACAACATTATAGATGTATAATCATCCACCATATCACACCACCGCATGATCATATACAATGCATAAATAAACATCGTAAAAGCATAAAAAATCCATAACATAATCATAACCATATAGCATATTCACATAAGACTGCATATCATAAATTTACACCAAAAATCATTTCATATAACGCTCAAAATGTGTCATATTACAATGTCAAGATGTATCATATATAATAAATGGAAGCTCGCCGGCTCAATGGTCAAAATACAATGTCATAATACATAGTGTCAATAGGTGCTCTAGCCTGAGCTACCCTACACCCCTAAACTTGATGGTTGTTTGTCCTCTGGCCGTGGTGAGCTTGAGGACCTGTGCTCTGATGTCGATGGCCTATCGTATGGGGTAGACCATCTCGGGCCTGATGCCTTGCCACTCTATGACCTATTGTCAGAATGTCAACTATGGGATCTGCTCTATGACCTACCTTGGGATCAACTCTGAACCTTTGTGAATCTTGGCTCTCTCCTCTCTAATGGCACTGCTCTCTCATATAAGTTCCAATAATAGTGTAATCCCATGCTCGATCTATCCAACTCTCGTTCCACATCCATGACTAGCCCTCTCCAGGTGGCCACAAAATCTAGCATCCACTAATCTTTTTGCTATCGGTTTATCACTGCTAGGCCCCTCTCTGTCTGTAGGGTGTCCCTCTTGGCCCTCAATCCATCCCGCTTTGCTCTCGAGGTCCCTATCTCTACCTCTAGTACCTGTACACGGGCCTGTAAGGTGGCTATCTATTGATCAACTGATCCATCATTAACTCTAACCCCTACCTCCTCTAGCACCTCCTTTACATCCACTCCTACCATAATCCTCTCTTGGAGGACCCTCTCAACCTCTCCCATATCTGGCTCCTCCTATCTCTCCTCTGCATGCTCCTCCTCTACCTCAACCTCCACCATCTTGACATCCTGGTTTCTTACCTCTAGGGCTGGTATCTTTGCATGTTGCTCCCTCTCCCTTTCCACCCTATCCTCCGCCTGCTCCTCCTCACCCTCCTTGCGGATAAGTGACAAAGGCCTCACCACATGCTATTTCTTGTCTCTCCTCCTCCTTCCTCGGTCTCCTCCTCAGCCTCTCTTACCATCCCCTTTGTCATCTCCTCTCTACCATCCCCCTCTCTTCCATCTCCGGATCCTCCACCCCTTCATCCTCTATCACCCATCCAACCTTGTGGAGCCCTGTCTCTACACTCTACAGGTGTTGGATGATCTAGGTAGTGTATGGAGTTGGTCTATGGGTCAACCACCATGCATCATACTCTACATTCATCCTCAGATCCGCTACACCCCCTCTCTACGACCACTGCATTGGTTGCAATGCATCAATCTCTTGCTGAAATCTGGTAACTAGTATCACCTATCCCCATGGATGTACCTCCCATGTGGAATGTGAAAAATCTATTGTCCCTATAGGTACACCTTGTATCTCTCCAAAATATCATCTGACCCACTCTGGTAGGTACATCTCGATGATGTGCTATTACTGTACTATCTGACCGATCAAGTATCTCGACTATCAACACCATGGAAAATGATCATCCTCATTTATCCACTGCTGGAAATCCCTATAAGGTCTCTAGAAAAACATCACCAATACATCTATGTCGTGTCTCCAGTATCTAGTATCTCCTATGCGTGTCTATGTCACCGCACCACCATATAGATATGTATACAACGTCCCAACTCCCAACTGTCATCCCACTACTGGTCAGAACACTGCTATGTGCTCCTATGCCCATACCATTAGTAGTGTCACCCCACAACTCATGCTCTATCCACCCTGATAGGAGATGCCATGCAACTAGAAATAAATAATACCTAATAAACATGGTCCCCACACATTGCCTATCTCCTCTTGCATCATCCCTGCCAATACCTCTCCCCACCCTACTAGGAAACCATGGCCCCCGCGGTCTGGAATCAAGATGCCAACAATCAATGTACATAAAACACAGTCAAATCTATCATATCTCTTTGCTAGGGTCTCCCATCTGATCTCATAACCTTGTAAACCAAGCTTTGACATGTCCTAATACTCATAGTGGTTGTAGATTGCTTGCAACCCTCGAACGAGATCCTATCTCACCTACTCCCCGCGTATTGAAAACCACAGTATCCTATACACATACTCTAGGGTCATAGTAGCCTCCCCGATTGGTAGATGAAATGTGAAAGTCTCATAGTGTCATCTCTCCACAAGCATTGTCAGCATACCTCGTTTTTCATTAACAATGGGCATATATGTGACATAGAATAATCCAAGATCTAGTAGTGCGCACCTCTCAACATCTGATAGTTGATCTCAAAGTTGAAATGTCACCGATCATGACTCCTAAGTATAGATAGGGGGAAGTACAACTTGAGGTCACTAAAAAAGTCATCACATCAATTTACAATCTTTATTTGATCTATTGGACCTAAATTGGACATCGTTTTATCCTAAAATGGGGAATTTTTTTAATTAGTCAATTGCATCTTTTTGCTTGTTAATTGTGTCGTAGAAGTCATTCGCGTGACCCTTCTTGCACATGCATCATGCAACTGTAATTTAATTGCACACCTTATCTAATGCATCGCTAGGGTCAATTGCGGTCAACCCCTTGTCAGTTGTGTCATTCCATTTTCACATGCGTCATTTCCTCTTGCACTTGTGGTGTTTACTGTCGATTGCATCATTCCTGGTCACGTTTGCGACGTAGGAAGCCAATGTGACACACCTTTTCAAATGCATCACATTGCAACCGACCCCCTCTATGCCGTAGAGTTTGTGTCATGAAGAGGCGATTGTAGTGAACCACAGTCACTTGCATCGTTTGAGCACACAATTGAGTTGAACGATGTTCGACACAATTTTCTACTAAATTTTTCCTACCTCTAAATGCACGAAAAATAAAAAATTTGACAAAGTGGGTTTGGAGTACTTACCAGGGCCTCTGCTCCCTCAGGTCGACGAAAGGTGTGGATGTGATAGTCTTGGTGTGCAGAGTGATGAGACAAAAAAATGTCTCATCTATTAGGAAAATAAAAGCATATATTTTTCTTAATTATGGAGTTTATCAAGATTGAGCATGATGGGGAAAGTAAGAGATTTTTAGTTGCAACAGTCAAAGATTTGATCATATCTTGAAAATTACGATTTGGGTTCTTGAGGATTTTAGATAGAAATTTGGAGACAAGAAAGAAAAAAAACCCATTAAATTTCACAAAAACCTAGTTTGTGGTTTGAGAGAAAACTTCACCAGTCTGATGCTCTAGAATTCTACTCCTATGCTCTGGAAATTTCGTATGCTTTGGAATTTTTGGAATTTGTTCATTTGTTTGCTTCTATGCTCTGGAAATTTTGAAACTAAGTATGAAGAGGTTGAACAGTTAAGGGACAAAAATTGCAAATATTAAAGGAAATTGGAGTGACTTGGACAAAAGTTGAGAGAATATAGGGGCAGTTGCAAATATCTAGAGAGTTTTTCAACCCAATTTATGAGCAGTTGAGAGCATCTAGGAGCAGATTTAAGAGTTTTAATGATATAAGAGGTCAAAGGAAGGCTTCTTCAACACTCTAACGCCTTTTTGGAGCAGTTTAAAGGGATGAAAAGTAGGGATTATTGTTTTGGACGACCAAAAGAGATTGACTCAGCAAAATGGAGTTAAGACTTATCCTTTCTTTCTCCACACATGTTCCTATTTTCTAGCAAGTTGTCGCACAGCTATGAGGCTCATCTTTTAGTTCTATAAATGCATTGTAATCAAAGAATCAAGGGGGGGATTAGAAAGACTTGTTTTGGCCTGAGGAAATGAGATAGTTTCTAGTTTCATTTCAAGCAATGTATTTCTAGAATTTCTAGAGTAAATTTGAATTCAAGCAAGGTTTTCATTTCTAGCAAACTTTCCATTTCCAACAAAGTGTGAAGTAATTTAGCATTTTTCAATTCATGCAAGTGTGTCTTATGTTAGTTTCGTTTCATGCAACTTCCTTTTATGCAAGTGTGCTCCAGAATAGGTTTGATTTCTGCAAGTTTGATTGTAGAATAGACTGTCAAACAAGTTTTCTCCATTCTCTTTTGCATACAACCATGGACACCGCCTTGGATTGGTAAGTTAAATGATGAGGATTACAACAACCCCATCATAGAGTGTGGAACCAGTGATATTTTCTCAACTTCTCTCTCCTAGAGCTCCTAAAGTTTCTAAATTTGGAATGTACAAATGAGGAATTTTCTTAATCAAGGGCATATTTATAGGCAAAACATTAGGGTTTGCACTAGGGATGTGTACTCGATGCACTATTTGGCCAATTTGAACCTAAATTTGACCCTCTAGATGACATCAAAAACCATCTTTGTCACCACCATTGAACTATTGGCCGTCAAATTGACTTATTAGAACAATTTTCCATTTTTTTTGAAACTTTTTTGAAAATTTACAAAATTTTCTTGAGGGGCCATACGTCTACCCTACTTTTACTGGAGCATGTTTTGACTGAATTTCCTTGACACACCATGATGAACTACATTATGTCAAAGAGGGGAAAAATGTAGACACTAAAAAATGTCTTGGTCTGCAAGCACCATTTTTTCCATTGTCTTGGCCTTCGTCCTTACGTAATTAAATAATTTTAATTATTTAATTATTTCTTGATCGCATTCCTCTATTAATTAAATAATTTTTAATTATTTAATTAATTCATTTCTTTATTCTCCTTTGATCAATTAAATAAATTTAATTGCGTTGCTAACTTTCTTTGCTTCAATAATTAAATAAATCATCATTTATTTAATTATTTTCTTTTCATTATTCATCTATAGTTAAATAATTATTATTAATTATTTATCTATTCATTAATCTCCCGTTCTTCTATAGTTAAATAATTATTGAAATTATTTAATTATCTTTTTCCTTTTCTCCACTATTAAATAATTAATTTGAATTAATTATTTAATCCACCTTTTCTATTTCCTCTTATTTAATTAAATTGGTTGCACAATCATTTTAATTAAATGCACATTTTCCTCTTCTTCCACAAATAAATAATTTATTCCCCCACTTGGTCAAATATTCTTCTCTCATGAATTAAATAACTTTCTTATTTAATTCTTCCATTTTCCTCCACTCTCTTATTTTCAAATATCAACCATTGATTGTCTCTGGTGTCTTCTCGATCTTGACCGTTCTTTTCATAGTCGTCCCTAGCCCACTACTTTGCGGTGCATGAATCGTTAATCGTCGATTTGAGAATCTTTCTAGAACTTTAATCTCATATGTCCATTCAAATGGCTTTCTATAAAAGAGGGTTTTCTCCTCCATTTTCAATTTAACAACCACATATCTCCAACATTCATGCTTATTGTTTGTAGGTATTTGTACACAACAAACTGAGGGAAACTTGTGAAGGTTGTTTTGAGGAGAGACAAGGGAGGTTAATCAACATCAAACATGTGGAGTTTTCTATTTCATTTCTTTTATTTTATTCCTCTTGTTTGATTGTTCTTTCTTGTTTAGATTTGGATTTTTAGCTTAGATTTAGTGTAGTGGTTTTCACTTATCTTTGCTATTCTGATTTCCTATCTTACACATGCTATTTCATTTCAGTACTTTCAGTTTTCATCTCACATATATGTGTTTTTAATTTTAGTTTTCTATCTATACATCTCATGATACTGATATATGTTTTTTCTCTTTGTGGTTGTAGTGGATATACAAGGATGGACTAGTTTTTTTGCCCAGTGCATATGAGAGGTGGCCCCTGCCATGCCCATCTAGGGGTCAGTCCTAGACTCCTACCGACCTGTTTTAGTGGGGTGACACACCCATATTTTTGAGATGGTAGCCCACCTGTGGACTGCCTATGAGGGGCATGTGGCGATTGTGATGAGGACTATGAATTCTATTACTATCTGGGGATAGTGGTATCAACTATCGAGGGAGTTGTGGATGACCCTATTAGAGTGACATGCAACCATTATGAGGTCCAATAGTGTCAGGCAGGCTTGTGACACCCTATAGAGTCAACTCAATGACCTCACAGGGAAGCCAACAATGGTGATCCCAATAGGCAACCAACAACTACAACAAGATCTCATCTAGGATCGTATGTGAATAGCCTCCCTTTAGGGAGAGATCAAAGGATGCGTGTGGCCATGTCTATCTCATGATTACACTGCACCCGATCAGTCTCCATTGTACAGCTTCAACCTCAACCATAGGCACAACCACAGCTAGAGGGCTTTTGGAGCCATATGCCCAAGGCTTAGATAGCCATTTTGTATGCCATTTTTGTAGCCATGACACATATTTTATAGATCACTTTTTATGTATAGACACTAATACATATATACAATAGCCACTCATTTTTTGATAATAGTGGCATGATACATGTACATGACATTGATATATATATATATATATATATATATATACACTCATGAGACTTTGATTCTTGGCATTATGGTTTTCTTTATATGATGTGTATGTTCCATACTTTCTTGTATGTTGATGCTATGGATTTTATAAACATGGATGAATGTTTAGACTAGATGCTATCATGATTTAATAAACACACAGATGTATGTTAATTAAATACAATGATGATTTAATTGCCTAACTAAAAGATGTAATGTAATGCATGGATACATAACATAGTGGAAAACAAACACATGTATGTCTCTCTCTCACACACACATGGTTGCATCATACCACAAAATTTTTCATAATGTGTTAATGAAGGAATGTCACAACCCACAACACTACAATCCCTAAATAGTGAACATTGCACATATGACACATAGACACTGTTATCCACCGAAAGTTGCACCCTTGTTGAACCTGACATTCAACACCTCGGTGTAACATGGGAAGACCTCCAAAGCTGTGGGTCACTTGTAAACAGAGGTCAACCTCCAGAGAAGGCCGACTTCCTTGTTGGGTAATCACCTAAACTACTGATTTTGTAAGGAAAAGGGAGGAGTGCATAAAAATAAAACTAACGCTATGGTGATACACCAAACTAAGAAGAGCAATGGAATACTTAGGCTACACTTGAAAATTGTTAATGGCCACAAGATTACACATCACATTTTGTAAGCTTTGCCTTAACATATCACAAGCAGGTTTGATTCACACACTTTTTCAAGAGAGGAAAAAGATTTTTTCACAGACTAGAATCCATATGTGATTATGTAAACACAATTTGTGATTTATATAATGATACTTTTGCAAAGGAAGGCATGAAAACAAAGGATAAAGTCATAAAGGAATAGAATAATTTCACAAAAATAACTTGATCATGAACCTGAAATGCACAACACTTCACAAGAACAGATGGTAATCTGAAACATCAACAGTGACCAAGGTAAACTTTGTATATTATGCTCCAAAATGAGCTACAGAAGTTTGCTAATCTGAGAAAGGACTGCAAAAGTCATAGAATTTTGAAAAGAATAAGGAGAACACTAAATGAGTTACAAAATCTACATTAGTTGAGAAAGGATTTTAGGAAAAATCACTAACTCTCCAGAATGCATAATCTGAACTCCTTTACAAAGAGGCAAAAATTCCTTATATACAAAATATGTGTTGGCCCCTTAGGGCTTACAAAAATATCTATCTTAGAAAGATCTATCCTTAGATATTTTTCAAATGAAGTTAATGCTACGTTCATGTGTATCCTTGCTGTCCATGTTGGTGTGAAAGAGCACCCTTAGGAGGAGCCTTCAAATCTTATGTAACACCCACATTAGCTTCTGGTCTCTTGTCTATCTTTTAAGTTCCCTGTCAAGCTACTTTGAATGCTCTAAAGCATTATCATTAATGCCGATCCGCCCTTGCCAGTTGATATCCTGGCTATCCCTGCGGTCTCTGCCCTTTTGCCTATCGATGACACCTCTGGATATCGAACTGATTCATCGCTTTATCTCAGAGCAGATCCAAATTGCTTTCATTTTGTTGATCTTCTTTGTAGGGGTCAAACCACCATGACCCTCCTGTAGCTCACTCTGATTGGTTGAACATATGCTTCATGGGGGCGCCAGATGGTCAAAAGTCGTTCAGATTGAATCGCATGTCGGTGAGACACTAATCGTGTCTCCCTAATGTGATTATGCCCTTCAGCGGTTATTGGCATAGCCTACAACTGGTAGCAAGATTTCTTAGCAAGCAAAAAATTCATATCGACATCCCTTTCCATCGCTGAGACCTCCATCCTTCGACAAAACCTTTCACCGAGCGCATTCCGCTCTCCCTGAGCTCTGATCATTCCTTTTGATGAGACTCCCACGGGTCGGCAAGACCTTTCACCGAGCGCCTTTTGTCTCGATGAGACCACCACTAGTTGGAAAGACCTTTTTCCGAACTCAAACGTTATACCGAGGGCATCCCTCTATCAGCAAGACCCTCCCCATTCGGCCAGACCTTTTGGCAAAGCTATCATCTCTTGGTGAGACCTTTGTTGTCGGTGTGACCTTTCGCCGAGCTCCCTTTCTTTTCCCGAGTTCACTTCACTTCGGTAAGACCCCGTCGGGTCAGGGAGACATCTTATCGAACTCCTCCTCTCGGTGGTGAGTCCCACCGTAGCTAGCTCCCTATCGGCGAGACACTATTCTCTCGATAGGACCTCTTAGTGATCTCCCTTTCTCTCCTCGGGCTCAAACGTCCCTCCTTTAGCAAGACACTGGCAAGTCAGGAAGACCTCATGCCGAAGCCCCATCATTATACCACTGTACTCCTCTGTTGGTGAGACATCCATGTGTCAGCGAGACCTCATACCGAAGGAAAAACACTATACTGAGGCCCTTCATTCTTTAGCAGGACCTCCTATTTTTGCTGAGACATCACGGTGAATTCATTTTCCTTTGTGTCGAGCTCACATTCTTTCTTGTCGGGGAGACCACCACTAGTTGGCGATACCTCTCGCTGAGCTTGTTTCCTTCATCAAGACCCTGGCCTGTCGGTAGGACATCTCCCTGAGATCACTATCCTACACCGAAGGAATTCCATCTCGGTGAGACATCATTCGGTCGCCGAGACATCTCAGTGAGCTCCTATTTCTTCGGTGAGACTTTCGCTATCGATGAGACCCTTCGTCGAAGCCACCATATTACACCGACGATATTCATTTCGGTGAGACCGCCTGTGGTCGGCAAGAGTTCACGCCGACAATACCTCCCTTCACCGAGACGTCCTTCCTGTCGGCCAGACTCTTTTCAAGCAAAGAGATACATGAAGACTCATGGCGACCCAAAAGTCCCAGCGACTGGTTTATTCAACCACATAAAACACACTGCTAGTCGGGAAGACAAGGTCTTGTCGACTTCCTTCTCTGGTGAGTTTTGTGCCGAAATGATTGAGGTAGAATTTTCAACTAAGCTCCTTGAGAAATGCATTAGGGGTATGATTTAATCATGCACAACAATGTCTCCATTTGGCCTTCATGAACACCTAAAATACAGATTGCCCTACCTGATTGAGCCCGTAGGTGAAAATTGGGTAACAGACACTACACATAGTATCAGTGAAGATGCATTATGATGGAACCCTCAAAATAATTTTTCCTTGATCCATGTTAAAAAACTTATTGCATTTAGATATAGGGTTGCTATCTGCAAAATCTTATATTATTCTATTGGGCCGTTGACTCCCTATTACCCATTGCCAGTTATTTTAATGTATCTTTAGTCATTCATTGTCACCTGGTAACCGACCCTTTCTAGCCTAGGTTCAAACCTTTCTATTTTATAAAATTGGGTAAGGATCCTTGAGCCCTTACACTTTTTATATAACTTAGAGGTTTTTGAGTTAATTATTGTCCTAGGGAGTTCCCTTCATAAGAACAACTTATGAGCACATGCCTAAAACTTTCACTTAAGTCCCGATGGCCCTTGTAACTATATCACTCATCGCTGATTTATTCATAGGTTTACACCTTGAATTAGCGATGAGCGGTAATTTCCTTTGATATCACTCATCGCTAATGGCATTCGATCCCTCAAATTTGTAAGAGTGATGAGCAATTTTCTTAGCCTTATGCTCTTATCGCCCATCGTGGATGGCCATTGAAAATAAAATTTGTAATAGCGATAAGTGATATGTTGTCACAGCGTCTGATTGTGGATATGTTGTGAAAAGTAGTTCTCACATTAGCGATGTGTGATGAACCCTATAAATAATGTAAACCATTCATCCCTAATTTCTTGCACAATATATGAGGAGAATCAGCGATGAACGAAGGCCTTATTGCTCATCATGGATTTATCTCAGAACTTAAGTTCTAAATTAGCGATAAGTGATCGGTGCCTTCTAAAAGATTTTTTCTTTCGCTAATTTAATATGATATTATGGATGATGTCTTTGGTGCCATTTTTTTTATGCAGGTGCACATGTCCAAGATCTGGTGTTTCCACAATGTCTCTCATCGCCAATGGGATCCTAGGCATGAAGTTTGAATTGGCCATGTACAATGAAGGAATAGATGTGACCAGAAGTCAGGCCATAGAATCAAGGGTTAAAGGACATCACCAGGATGTTTTCATCATTGACAGAGCTGAGTGATGATAAAATAAATCAGTGATAGGCAATAACCATTAATGGAAGGAATAATGTGGAAACATCTTGGGGATCTCGTGAAAAGAAAAAAGGGGATCAGTGAAAGAACTAGAGGACCATTAATAAAGCTTTAAAGTAGGACGATCCAGTGAATAGGAATTCATTGCATAAGTAACTTCATTGCTAATGAGCACCTCAAGATTAGAGAAGGATCAGCGATGAAGCAATGAAGTGTATAAAGAAAGTTTCCCACTAAGAAAACTTGTCTTGTGTACTTTGTCGATATTAATGAAAGCACGGATTAGGTTGGTGATACATGTTGATTGAAAGATCACAACACTTGAGCTAGCATTGTTGTTTCCCATGGGTGAAGTTTTAAGTGCTTTAAAAGTAATGACTTAGATTCAATCTTGAGCTGTAAGTTACCAACTTGCTCACATAAGGAGATTTCAAGTAATTAATCTTGCATGCTTTAAATTGCCTATTTAATGAAGATTTCTTGAGTGATTTTCCATGTCATAATTCATTTTGCAATGAATGAGGGTCGAAGGTTGATAAAGAAGTGTGCGGGAATTTAATTTTCCTGAGAAGCGTGTAAACATTCTAAGCAAGTAGGTCTGTAATAATGATTCAAAAATCTGAGGGGTTGTGCTTGTTTGAGCCTAAGGGAGGTCTTGAGAATAAAGATGGAATTCATGGAGCTCCTGATACACCAAAAATAAGAGTAGGATTAGGAAAATTCAAGGAGTATGTACCAAGGAAAATTACCATCCAAAAGAGCAGATAGTTGTAGAAGAATTAATCAAACACAAAGAGAAGAGGATGGTAAAATATGAAAAGAGGGCATGGATGGAGAGTGAACATTATAAGGCCTATCCAAAGGAATGCAATTCTCCATGTGAGGTTCTTAATAACCCTTTAGACAATGAGGGTGATGCTGAATTGGAGGGAAATTATTATCCCCTCTCCTTGGTACTATCGAGGAATCCTGATAAAGAGGTGGTGACAATTTCTCCTATCCCACCACAAATAAAACATGGGCGAATATCCTATAAGGGTGATGACTCAGAGTAATGATGGCACCCTATTTTTGTTTTTGATGATACCATGCCCTTTCTGTTAGGATTTTCCTATTCAACATTCATGTGATTTCTTGTTTCATGTGTTGAGGTGGAAAGTTTTCGGGCTGGTATGTAGGAGAAGTGCCAGACTAGTTAACCTTGGCAGTGTGTATGTTGTTTACAAGTGATATACAAGTTTGTGCTGGAGTTGCTATTGGAGAATCTTCTTTGGTCAACAAGGATGAGGATTCAACATGGTTACTACAAACTCTTCTTTTCAAGGAGCTAGCGTGTATTCATTCAGGGAATGTGGAATGCGGTCTTTTACTATTCCATTTTTCTTAAATGATTGCATGTAACAAACTAAGAATATTTCAAATTCTGGTGCAAATGAAATGAAATGTAAATGTAATTAAGCCTGATGCTTGTTGCTCCCTTATCCTATAAAATATGATTTTAGGGCTTATTACAGAGGTCATATTCAAAAGTCTTAATAGGGTTCTAGGTAAAAGCTAAGTTCAGAAAGGGCACTTAGAATAGAATTCTGAAGTAGGCCAGTAGTTTATCTTGGATAAGAAGTCATGTATGTAATGATCTTAAATGAGTTTTATAGAAATTACTAATATCGAAACAAATATCAGTCAAGGAATTGATACTCTCCTATGTATGTTCATTTCAAAGTCATGAATGAGAAATACTAATGGTGTTATCATTTGTCTTCAAATATTTCATTTGAATGTATTACTTTGTTGTTAGCTTTAATTCAAAGAATTAATTAAAATGCTTGAATAGGGTCATAAAATTTGTAAGGAATGGCTTAGGATTTCTAAGAAGTAAATGTTTCTTGCATAGTGAGTTTTCATAAACACAAAGCATACGAAAATAGTTCATTTCTCCCTTAAATAAGTAATTTGTATATTATTGATCCTCTTGTGTACTTGACTCTGTTGCTCCAATTGATTAGACACTGGTCATTTTGTCATAAAATATTGCATAAGATGAAAAAATAGTGTTCTTGGCTCTAGACTTTTGAGAAGATAGTACTTAAATAGAAAATGTCTTCAAGGGTAGTAAAAGTGGAATTATTTTCAATTCCTAGCAAATGGTTAATCCTTCATTTGAAAATCTGCCAAATCTTCAGTGAAATTGATTTTTATCTGCTATAAAAGGAATTAATCTATGTATAAATGTGTTACTAATTGATTATATTGTATGAAAACGCAATTGGGATTACCCTCCTAGGTTTCACAGAGCCTGAAGTGAAGGAGTGCGAACTTTAAAATCCTATGCTCGTTGTGTTGGCCACTAACCTAACAGTTCTTCATCATAGAAGTTGGCTACTTCTTAGAGGATTGTTTGGTTCTACTGGAAAAATAAACAACACATTACATTAAGAGGTTCTTTCAGAGGAATCCCATCCATGGATGACAATCCATATGCACCAGAACCATACACAGAGATGACAATGTAAGGGCCCAACCAGTTAGGAATAAATTTTCCCCTTTGATCAGGCGACACATTTACATTTTTTTGATTCTTATAGATAACTAGGTCACCTACCTTGAAGGTTTTAGGGAGAACACTGATTATATTATCTAGATAACGATCATTGATAAGCTTTAAGATGGTTGAGGGCTTGTAATCAGTGCTCATCAAGCATCTCAAGCATATGCAAATGATTAGATTGGTAAGTCTCATTATCAATTAATCCTTTAAGGGAAAGCCACAAAGATGGAATTTTCAACTCTAAAGGCATGATAGCTTTGGTACCATACACAAGCTTGTAGGGTTTTGTTATTGTTTCCATACAAACACTCGTACAATAGGTCTACAAGGCGTATGCTAATTGAATATTCCAATCCTTACCATGTTTTTTTACTGTCTTGCAAATAATAAGCTCAAGAGTTTTGTTAGACATTTATTCTTGGCCATTAGATTGAGGATAATATGGTGTAGAAAAACTATGTTGAATGTGGAACTTCTCCAAGAATTGTTTTACTTCCTTCTTCTTGAATGACATGCAATTGTCAAAAACAGGTGTAAAAGAAAATATGAAGCGAGCAATGATATTATTCAGAAGGAAGCTATAGATGGCTTCAACATTCGTGGATCAAAGTAGGATAGGTTTGACCCACTTCATGAAGTAATCTATAGCAATGATGATAAAGATGTGTCCTTTAGAAGAAGGAGGTGATATCTTCTTGATAATATCCAACCCCCATTTCGTGAAAGGCCAAGGAGAGGTCTAGTTTTGCAATTATTAAGCCAAAGTGTGGATAAGACGATTATGTTGTTGACATTGTGGGAAATTCTTAACAAAATCAAAGGAATCTTGTTCCATCATCTTCCAAAAGTACCCCATGTGGATGAGTTTTTTTACCAGGAATTCACCACCAAAGTGTCCACCCTTGGAACTAGAATAGGCTTCCTTAAGGGCAAGGGGAATTTCCACTTTAGCGAGACATCTATGAAGTAAACCATTGTACTATTTTCAATAGAGAACATTTGATAGGATAAAATAATAGATTGAGAGCTTTCGTATATGAGTGCGATCATTTTTTGTCGCATCATCAGGAAAGTTTCCAGTCTTTAGATAGTTGTAGATGTTAGAATACCATTCTCTTGAGTCCATGTGAGAACATATGAGAGCATCGACTTTCGGATGATAAAAAATAATAGGAGATCGAAGAACATGGAACAATTTTTTTTATTCTTTCATATCCTTATTTGAGGGTAGGAAGAAGGCAGTGCTCGCCATGGAATCCACATGTCGGTTTTCTCTCCTAGGGACACTATCTATTCTGAAAGAGGAGAATTGGTTAATAAAAGACAAAGCAAGGTTTGGATACTGAGAAAACTTATTTTGCTTAGCTTGATAGGCTCTTGTAATATGATTCACAATAAGTTTAGAGTCACCATGTATGTGGAGATGTTTTATCTTTAATGCAATCACAACATGCAAGCCAGTAATAAGGGCTTTGTACTTAGTGATGTTGTTGGTGCAATTAAATTCCAATTGAAAGGAGAGAGGGACCAACTTACCTTCGGGTGATATTAGGACCACACCCGATTCAGAGTTGATTTGACATCTCAAACCATGAAAATACATCTTCCACACAAGATAACTATAAATGATGAGAATATCCTTATTGAGGAACAAGTCCAAACCTGGGAAGGAGCGAGGTGAGGGAGCATCTACCAATTGATCAACAAACTTTTGTCCTTTTATCAATTTTTGAGTAACAAACTTTATCTCAAACTTAGAAAGCAACATTACCAACATCACTAATCTCCCAGTGTGGTCAGCACTAGAAAATAAATGCTTTAGAAGATTACTTTTCACAGTAACATGTGTTTCAACATGAATAAGCTAGTGCCTTAACTTCTGCATTGCAAAGATGAGAGCAATAAATTGTTTCTCCATGGAAGAATAATGAGTTTCGTAATCAACCAGGACATGACTAATGTAGTAGACTACTCTTTCTTTCTCGACATCATCATACCAAGTGAGAAAATTTTCCAAAACATACGGTGATTTGGCAAGGTAAAGTAAAAAGGGTCTATCTTGCATAGCCAACATAAATATGGGAGGATTGGCCAAGTAATTTTTTATTGATTCAAAAGCTTTCCGACACTCCTCATCCCATATAAAATGAACATCCTTCTTTAATAAGCGAGTGAAAGGAAGGGTGCAATTAGCCAATTGAAATATTAATCTACGAATTGCTTGAATCTTCCCTTGTAAACTCTGTAACTCAGTAATGTTCCTAGGTGGAGGCATGTTAAAAATTGCGTCAATGGAAATTTAGTTAATTGAGGTGTAGCAGAACCTATATATCCATTTACAACTGACATCCAAACATCAAATCCTATGGATCCCAAATATCCTTCAATCAATGAGCTCCAAAAAATATATCTTGATCTATCAAAGATAGGTCCATCATATGCAAGTAAACTTTCTTGACTAACCATTGTGTTCACTCTACCAAGATCTACTTGAGTTGATTAAGCTTCTCCTAGGGAACCTAGGACTCAGATTCTAATTGTTGGAACACAATGATCTATTGAGAGGGGGTTGAATCAGTAGATATAAAAAAATAGCTCTTAAAAACCTTTATGCAGATTACTTCCTTTGCTAATTAATGAGATGGTACTAATATGAGGAGACATAAATATGCATACACACAAAAGCATCACATAACACCATGTATACATGGAAAACTTGATATGGGACAAACCATAGTGACCAAGGCTACTTGAGTCTACTGCTCAAATCCAGCGTCACAAATAAAACCTCTATTACAATGTTTTAGGGATACAACCCAAGGAAGCATCAACTACCTAATTTAGGAGCTATAACCACAAGGACGCAACAAAACCCTAATTTAGAAGCCACAACTTCAAGGAAGCAACAAATTCCTAATTTAGGAGCTACAACTCCAAGGATGCAACAACACCCTAGTTTAGAAGCAACAACTTCAAGGAGACTACAATCCCCTAATCTGAGCTAAAACTCAGTACAATGAGGCTACAACCTCTTACAATGCTTAAAGCTCAAATATGCATAAATTGGTTATGCCTAACCTATAATGTATAATTACGTTTAGTACATTGTTGCACACACTGCAACTTACACTCTGCTACTGAAGCTGCATTCTTAGCAACACTCCCCTGATCTGCACTCTCCTCTTCACATAGAACAATCAATGTTCTATCTTGCAACTTTGCTCTTCTTTCCCTTTTGCAATGTCTCATACATCTGCACGATACACTCTCTTCTCTCTTTGCCTTTGTTGCACACTCAAAAATACATAACTCTATTCAAAACCCTATGCACTCTCAGAATTTACACACACACATTGCAGATGCCACTCAATCAATAATATTGATATTGTCTTATTTTTGCTTAACTCCACCGATCTGCAATCTCTTCCTCAAGATTCTCACCACCATTAAAGCATTCTCTAGCCTTCTGCTAGGGTTTCCTTTATTTGCTAACTTCTCTAGTAAGCTTCCAGATCACCTCGAGTCATACACCATAGTCTAGCTCATAATTAAGACACCTAATAGAGTTTACTAGATATCACCATATCTTGAATCGAGCTTCCTAGCTTTTATTCCAGTTACAAAGAATTTTATTCATTCTCTATGTCAAACCCTAAGAATCATATTATGCAGTTAATGCTCTCTACTGTACATTCAATCTGATTTGATCTTGAACTCATTTGCAATCTATTTTGTTGCCTAACAGATCAAATCTTCATTCAATTGGTTGCATGGTGCAACTAGACAAATTAATTCCTTACTCTATGTTGATTGCCAGTCGAAACCTTTGTTCACATAGAGTTAGCCATTTGTGATTATTGTATTCAAATCTGGTCCATTGATCTACAGATTCTATGCCATGATCCTACACTTTCCATTCATCTCAACACCTTTAAATCACCACCGTTTGATTAGCTTCAGTTTGACTATCACCATTGATTCTCATCTCATACTAATCACTTATCGCCATCCGATCTTTATCGCTTGATCTCCACAGTCGATCAATCATATCGCTCTGTCACTGAGACACTTTACCAACTCTCTCCAAAAAAATTAGGTCACACTGATATGCTTGCAATGTTATATGATTAGGCCCACAAACTACATGTCATCCATGTCATCGCCACCAAATTCATAATAGCGATGCAAATTAGCACACCCAACAATCGTTCTTCACCACCTATCAGTCCTTCATCACAAACCAATGACTTCTCGCCTTATCGCTCCATCAGAGGGACATCTTTCAGACTCCCACCAATACATCAAAGTCACACTGATGAGAAATCCTTTCACCAACATCGTCCAATCTATCTTGTGTAAGATGCACCATTCCCCGCTGACCTCATGGGTCTTTCTCGGGCCCCACCAACATCTCAGTAGGGCTAGCAGGCTACTGCAATGTGTACACCTCTAACATCACCATCCTATCAGGTCCTAGTTAGCTTATCACTACGTTGAGGAGACATGCTTCAAGGTCCTGCTGATACACCAATGCCACTCCAATGAGATAGCCACCGATCCATCAAAGAGACATCAACTCCACTCTCACTGATATGGTGTTGTCATGTTGATTCCATTCACTATTGTAGAAAAGTGTTCCCAATGCCATCGTGTCATCGTATGTCACCACCCACTATCACTTACTACCATGTGTCATCCTATCATTCTCTTCATTATTACACGTAATTCTCATCTTATTGGGTCTCACTTCCACGCCCACCTCACTGGGTCCCACAGTCGACATGCTATCTCCTTTTTCCCAATCGTTGGGACTAGCTCCATAGTCCTAGCGATAGCATATTATTTCATTGATGGGTAGGTCATCGGGTTGTCACGGAGACATCCTTCAATGTCCTATTGACACCACTCTATCACACCGATGGGAAGGTCATCACTGCATCAAAGGGACAACCTTAAGAGTCCTACTGATGATGGAATGTCATTCTGATAAAAACACTTGAAGACTTCACCTACCCACCTCATCACCATGTCACTACTCCATAATCCACAACAAGGATGTGGATTACCATTTACTCAATCCAATCATGCCACGTGTTTGCATCATCATTATGGCTGAGTCCCACTCAGAGCACTTCCTTCCTTCTTATTGCTCCATCGCTAAGTCACTACAAACCTGAAATTTAGAGCCTCTTGTCAGAGGTTATGATATTGTGAAAACATGCGACTTGCCGATAACAAGGAGAATCTTCTTCCTTCCTTCACTCCATTAGCTAAGTCACTGAGTTAGGAGGTTTCAAAACTTGAGAACCTTAGGACATAGGTTAGAAAGACTTGAAGACCCGCGACATCACCAACAACACTAAGTCACTAAATCAAAATTTTTTGAAACTTGAGAACCCCACGACATAGGTTAGAAAAAATTGGAACCTCATGACTTCATTCACTTTCGCCGAATAGATGGAAATGTATATCCTTAAAGTTCTCAATAGAGGGGTCGATCACCCTCATGACTTCAATTACATAAGTTGCAACTAATGCAAACGATAACCACTGATACTAGGTCAACATCAAAATAGAAATCTGTTCTAAACGCCATGACTGCAAGTATCCTTAGGTTTTAACTGATAAACCTTAAAACCCGAGAGTAGAAATAAATTTTTTTTGGGTTCATTCACCACTCTCTTGAATTGCACAATACCTTTCTAGAAAGCTCTCAAGAAACCCACATCAAATCTATAGCCTGTTTCCTCTTCTATTGTATGTGAGACTCTCTGCAACTTCATGACAACATTTGCACGATATGCAATTTAGCATCATCAATCTGCTACACTTACAAAACCAGATCCACTACTCTCACATCCATCCTCTTTCATCATGCCAACAAAATCCTTTGCCTAATTTTCCCTTTTGACATCAATGAAAACATTATGTGCTTCTATGCAGGATTAGCAAACTTCTCCTCTGATCCCCTTTTGACATTAATGACAACATATTCCAACACTTAATAGGAGTCTGATTCATTCCTTGTCAGAGGTATTTGAGGTTATCGGAAGTTTCAAATGAGCTGGATTCACTTTGTATTCTCCATTGAAGAATTTAGAGAGTTCCAAGGACCCCTAATCATCACCAAGAAATGCATTTGATTTAAAAGAAGAGGTAGATGGGGAAGACTTTAGACTTTCTGCTTTAGGTGGTTCTTCTTTAGTGACATTCACTTCAAGGAAAACCCCTACGGAGGGTATCATCGAGGAACATATCATCTCATTGGAGATTAGAGATGGAATACAATTCTTAAGAGTGGAGACAACCGAAGTATGACTAGGGACCGCTAGTTCACAAAGGTGAACAACTTCTGGGTCAGATTTGACCATGACCACTCGATTATTTCAAAAAAACTTCAAAGATTGATGTAGAGTGGAAGTTACAACACCCATAGCATGAATCCAGGGTCTCCCCAGAAGAAGATTGTAAGGTAAGGGGCCAGGCATCACATAAACCAAGGTGGGTAAGGTAATGAGGCCTAACAGCAAAGGCAAGATTATCGTGCCTAGGGCTTGTCATCCAACATTATCAAATCCACAAATAAAAAAAGAAGCAACAAATGAAGAAGAATCAAATTTAATCTTAGGTAGTAGATTTATACCACACATGTTGAGAGCCAAATGGGTGTTGATGATAATACATCTAATACCAATAGTATTAACATTAACTATAATAATTAAAGGATCTGCTTGCTTCTGCACATTTGGGGGAAAAATTTCTTACAGATAGAACGTGATATTTGGAGAATCTGCATAAATATGAGCCATCAATGCATTAACATATGTCGGCCTAGTGGAGGTAGGCAAGAGGATTTTTTGCAAGGTTTCCTGAGGTATACCTTGGTAAACTAGAGCGGTCTAAAGAAAATACCAAAGTGAGATCTTAGCCATAGTAACACGAAGGTTCTTGACAAGATCATAATCTCTAGGTGCTTTAGTTGTAGGTTTAGGTGCTAAAGGAAGACTTGGATGGGAAGGTGGTCAAGAAGTAGGAATTTGAGTAGGTTGAGGTGTTGGAACAAAATGTTGATCCAAATTCTTCTTATTTCTTCTTGTATTATATGTGTGCCCAGCAACATTATAAGAAGTAAGTATATAGCTTTTACGATTATTGAATATAAATATGGTGAATCATTATGATATAGAATTCCAAAAATAGAATGAATCCTCTTAGGAGAGGGGATAGCCGGACTCAAGTAAACAATGAGTCTCTGAGGACTTGGAGAAATTGCAGAGACTACAACATTTACTAACTCTTCAGCTTACGAAGAAGAAGATTGCTCAGAAGATCTATGAACAGGGGAAGATGCTTCCAAGAAATCATTTAGAGCATTAGCTAGCATATCAAAATGTTCCTTAGAGAAAGCATTATCATAAACAATAAAACATTGAAGAAAAATATCTAACATGTTCACATCGAGTGAACCAAAATGTGAGATAAGGGGGATTCATTGTTCACGAGTCTCTTTGTTTGCAAGAGAATCCTAGGGAGTGAACTGCACTTAACCACCTCAATACTATTTGAATGAATAAATTGCAAAGAAACTATACACATACTGATTATCATGTAAGACTACTTTATAATTTGAGAGAGAAAATTTTCTAGATTTTTCCCTCCAAAGGAAGAGCTCCCGACCAATAGACTATAGTGCAAAATCAGGATGCCAATGTGACGCGTTGGAGTTCGAAGGATGCACTAGCATCTAGAGCAACATAGAACCCAAGACTTGGACAAAAAGACTAAAAACTTCATTATCTAATATAGATATGAGGTTTGTTTAATAGAATGACAAGATAGGAAACAAAAACCAAGAGAAAACACAAGGAGAACTAAATGAGGACTTACAAACAACCAATCATTTGAATCCTCCCTCTGAACTCCATCTTGGCAACTTGCACACAAGACAAACTAGGAAAAATGTTGGGGGTGTTTCAGGGATTGCCACAATCAAATCCCCATTTTGGTGTTCCCACTGCCATGGAAAGCCAAATAGATAGAGAGAGTAATTTGAAATAGACAAAAGGAAGTGGTGAAAACAATCCACACTTGAGGAGGAGAACCCACACCACCAAGTAGTAAATGAACAAATAGATCTAATCTATATGGAAATAGATAAGAGAAAGAGAGCGTTACCAACATGCCTCGACCCCCTCTTGAACATGTGGACACACCGTTGAATGCTTGCTAGAGAGTGTTGGCTATTGGAGAGACCTCAGTTCGATAGAGGTATTGGAGAGAACCCCCAAAAATGAGAGTAAAAGGGTGTTTTGTTGCATGTAAGGGTGGAAAGAGTCGTTATACCTGAGAAAATGACTACATGTACATGTGTCAAGAGCTAGGATTTGAGACCCCCCATTTCAAACTTAGAAAACCGCCCAGATGCTAGCACACCACACAAGCATCCACAATGCTAGTTTTTAGGAAACAGGGCAACTGACTATTGTTGCTTCGTTATTGGACCTCGTGGAGTTGGAATCATAAAATTCCAACCCATGAGGCTCTTTTCATAAATGCATTTAGGCATCATAAATGCTAGGAAAAGTGCTAAAATGTGAAATTTCCCCTAGGTGCAATTTGACGATATTACAAAATAATCCACATTTAGATCAAGTAAAGAATAAATTATCTTCCAAAGAGAAATCATATAAGAAGGAGAAGCCTAGTTGTTCATATTGCAAGAATCTTGGACATGATGAACATTCTTGTTATAAGAAGGATATTGATGAGTTGAAACATCTTCTCAAAAAGAATCAAATTGATTTTCCTTACAGAATGTCTAAGTCACCTTCTTCTTCTTCAAAATAGTCTAAAAAGGACAAAGGTCATGCTAGTTTGGCTTCTGCATTAGGAATAAAGGGAAAGCTATTTTTGCTACTATAGGTCTTAGATAAGGGAGATGAATTCTAGATTCAGGAGCATCGCATCATATGGCATCTTCACAGTTTATATTCTCTTATTTTAAGCCTTGTACTATGTCTCCTATTTTGATGGGAAAAAATACATACATGAGTGTAATTGGGAAGGGATCTATTGATATTAGGGAAGGCACTTTCAATGATCTTTTGTGTGTACCTCATTTTTCAAACAATCTTCTTTCTATCTATTAGATTACACATGATGGGGACGGGAGGACTGTGGAATTCACTCTTGATTCAGTTATCATTAGAGACTTCGAGGGTAGAGAGATTATTGCTACTAGGATGGTTGATCATTCATCTTGGTTGTACACCTTTGCATATTTTTCTTCCGATGATGACATTGTTCCTTTGACTATTGATCACACTTCTAGTGTGAACCATGATTTAGAGGAGATATTTGGGTTCTTGAACTTGGGAGTTCTCACATCAGATCACATTCTTGAGCCTTGCATTTCATCTCCTCCATCTATTGTTGCATTTGATGATGCTTGTGTTGCTATAGATATAGCTTCTTGTGATTCAATGCAACCAAATCTTCATTGTCTTCCAACTACATCTACTTCAAATGCATACTTGAAAAACATATGTGGGTTGTTTTATGAGTCTCACATTTCAGATTTGGAAGACACCATTGATTACATATATCTTCTCTTTGATGGATATGACCCTTCTTTAGTTGTTGTAAGGGAACTCTTTGACCCTCTTGTTCATTATCTACATGATCATTCTTCACAGTTTGATGTGAGTGTGGATACATTTTGAAAACAATTGGAGGAGTGTTCTTTGTCTTTAGAGAAGGTATCTCTATCTTTGGATTGTGTTCTACATTCATCTCTAGGATATTTTGGATTGATATCTTTAGCTATGTGGTCTAGAATGCTTGTTTGGAGTGTGTTAGCTTTTGGTATTGACATGGAGAGACTTGAGCATAGTTCAAAGGCATCTCATATCATTATTCTTTTGACATCTTCCTTTCAAGAATGGGAAGAACTCTTGCATATATACATTCTTGATTTTGTTTCTTCCTAAGGGAAAGAACATTGTTCGACGAGATTGGATCATCTTCAACATTCAATTTCAAGCTTCTACCATTGCAGGAGGCTCGCCATTTAGGAGGGCTGCATGGTCTCTCTTCTTTTTCTCTCTTATGGGGGTGTCCTTTTCCTTGCATGGGGATTTATCCTTCTCATGCATCATTGAGAGTATTTTTTCATCTCTCTTTTGGGGAGAAGTTTTGTCCCATTTTGTTTTCTCTTTTTCTCTATTTATGAGAGATTTCATTTACATTTGTACATGGGTACCTAATATGGCATAGTAGCTAGGACATATCCTTGAATCTTTGCATAATTTTTATGATAATATACTCCCTAAGTTGCACTTAAGGGGGGTGTTGGTGTGAATAAATGTCTTTTACCTAGTTATTTCACTTACTAGGGACTGAGAGGACATTCACATGTTATGTTTACTTAGGTCCTAAGATTCTTTCTAAAAGACTTAGTTTTCATGTCTAGAACTTATCTTTTTAATTTTTATGTCAAGTTAGTTGTCTCATATCATAAGATTAAGAAATTTTCCATAATCTTATGACATCTTATGTCTCACCTTGGATATATAACTAGGTGGTATCATTTGTAATTTATATTGAGTTGTTGGATAATCAATTCCATTTCAATCTTGAGCATTACATATTGATCTCTTTGTGATTTCCTTTTGGCCTCTAGATCTTGGGTATCTTAATAGGCAATAACAGTGTGAACCTAGAGATCAAAAACACTTTCTAGCTTAATAAATTTTTATGTTAACCCAAGGTTGAGCTAGCTTGTGTATGCTCTTCCCTTGTGTTTCGTGTGAGCCTGGGGATCAATAATTTTTTTAGTGGTAGTGGTTGTATTCCATGTGTTAAAATGTATTAACAGATCTCCAATATCCATCAAGCTTGAAATTGTATTTGGATCATTGAAGATTTATAATCTAATGGTTTGGATTAAATATTATGGGCCAACATATACTTGTAGAGATTTAATTCCCATCGAGCCTAAAGTAAAACCTAAACTATTAGATTATGAATAAAATAAATGGTAGTGAAAAAAAATTTAGGGCCAATTTAAAATATTTAATGTTAGATTTAAAATTTTAAGGAATTAAGGAATTATGGACATGAGTACTACACCTTAAACTAGTCAGTCACTACCACCTTGAGGCCCTTACTTTTTCATAGGATTTTTTTTTTTAAAAAGGATTCACCATGGTAATTAATGCATTTTCCTATTTTTCATCAAGATTCACCAAGATTATCTACAAATTTCTAGTGATTTAAAAATTGCCACTAAAATTAATATTTTTAAAAAGGAAAGATTCACCAATATAAATTAATATATTTTTCCAAAAAAATGAAAGATTTGCAAAAAAAAATAATATTTTTTTAGGGGGGTTTCTTAACGATATCACTGTTAGGGATAAAAATACTAGCATCAATATTTCCCTTTAGGAGGTTTTCTTGGGAATTTCATCACCCCAAGGGACAACCTCAACCATGGTTTTTTGGTAGTGTATATAAAGGGGAGAGTGCCAAAGTTGTACCTCAAGAATGAGTCGTCATTATGTTTAGCTGAGCCCCAAGATCCTTAGCCCACTGAGACTTGGAGGTGAAGAGACTAGGAGAGACCCTCCTAGGATCAAGCATTTGTAGATGGGCTCTCAATTCACTAAATCCATATAAATCCTTGTATTTTTAAAACATAAGACCTCTGGACGTCTTTATAGTGTGGTGCAAGGATTGGTATAGATTGAAGTTACCCACCATGTACCTCCTTGAGTAGAGATATAGATTATTTGGGAAAGTTGTTAAGGCCTCGAAAGAAAGGAAAAAGGTGAGCTAATTTTTTGCAACTGAATCCCTACATATTGAATCCTTGAGGTATTTTATTGTGTGGGCCATTATGAAGTTACACCTACTTAAGTAATTCTAGGGATGTTAATGTGCTTGGCTGTATTCTCGTGTAATAATAGTAAAATCCATTCCACCTCCACACCTTTAAGAGTCATCAACCATCTTGTTTGTTGTTCCATCTCTTAGAAAAAATAATTTTTCCAAAACCATTCATTATTGAAATACACTTTTGACACATAGAGTTGCCCTTTTTACCTATAATTGTGTGCATATAACTAACATAAATGTGATTTTTATTTATCATACTACACATCTATTTGTTAGAATTGTGCATTTGAGTCATTTTACCACACTTTTGAGCTATATTCTTGTGGTTTTGATCAATTATTTGCTGATTTTGATCTATTTTCCTAGACATATATATGATAGAACTAAACATGAAACATTTACCTATCTTTCAAAGATACTTTCTTATGTTGTTTGATAAAACTCATTATACTACACTTCTGAGCCACTATACTACACTTTCACACTTATTTAGGGATTCCTTTAATTAATTGAGCTTAATTTACCTAAATTGGCCCCTTAATTCATTTACCAAGCCTATTAATTGCATTTTCCAAAGAGGAAACCCGAAATTCATTAATTCCTTAACATAACACTTCTCATTGAGCAATGTGTGTCCTAAGGTTAAGGAACTAGGACCCATTTTCCCATGGGTGAATGGATCCTCCCTTAGACCTAGGACCTAAATTTAAATTATGTTTTTGATAGTATTTTAAGATATTCAAATCTATATTCAGATGTCGGTTTGTGATATTTGAATTTTGGTAAATTAAGGATACATAGCTATAAATATAAGGTTATTTCACTATGTTTCACCTATAATATTTTCATGAGATCAAGTTAGAATTCAAGAGAATTTCAAGGAATTCAAAAGTAGATTTATTGAAGTTTTATTGCAACATTCAAGATCCAATTATCATGTCAAAGTATTCTTGCATCATGCACGTATTTTTGGAGCTAATATGATGATGTAGATTTCATGATCCATTCAAGAATTCAAAGCCATTATTTCAAGCAAGATTCAAGGTTCAAGATCCACATCCATTGAAGCCATTTCATGCAAGTTGTATACTTCCATTCCAAGGTTTATTCAAGGGTTTGTTGAGTGGTAACATATATTTGTTCATTATTCATTCCCTCTTTCATGTTTCATTTCATTTCAAGGTTTGGTTACCAAAACGGGGTTTGACCAAGGTAAACCCCCATTCACCAAAACAAACAATTTTTCCCTTTCATGTTGTGTTTTCAAATCTAGGTTGAAGAAGACTTGAAGATCTCTTGAAAAGAAACATTGAAGAATTTTTCAAAGTTGCAAAAGTTGTCATCTCATAGAAACTCATCTACAAAATTTATTTTTGAATTTTTGACACTAAAAATCAGAGAATCTAGAAATACAAAGATAGGACTGGAGGCTCTCAAAAGTTGTAGAAAAACCCTAACAAAGGACCCATTCACCCATGGGCGAATGAGTCCTAGATCAGCTTTAGAAACTAAATTTTGGTGACTGGTACACATGGTTTTTCCTCTCTCTGATCTACATTTTGTTTTCTGGTCCTATCAATATTGAGCTTAATCTTGTTGTTCCAAGTGTTAGATTGCAATTTGGTGTTGATTTACTATTTTTAGTTTTTCTCCCCAAAGTGTTGTTTGACCAGGACCCCCCATCTTGACACAAAAAGGAAATTTGTAGATTCACACTTTGACTTGATTCACCTAAAGATTGATAATCATTTTATGTTGTGAATCTCATTTCCTAATGAATTGAGGAAGAATAGGTCCATCATACTCGGCATTTGATCCCATAACCTATTTTTATTTCTTTTCACATTTATCATCCATTTATCTTACATCTAAGAACCAAAATTTTTAGATTTTAATTTGGATATTTTATATTTTTTCTCTAGTATGCCTCTTTTCTTGAAAAATTTCCTAGTTCAAGTAGGGAGTTAAGTTAGGCTATATCGCTAGTGGATAAACTAGCTTATGAGATCTGGCTACTCTTGAGTTGATAAACTCCACTCTTTATCCTTTTTCTTGGACTGATAAGGCTAGTTCAAGTAAAACAATCCCAATCTTATCAACCATTATCATTATAAGATCTAGATTGACTTTGGTCTATTTTGGTCATATCCAACATCATCCTTTATCAATCAAAACATAAAAAAAATTTAAATAATCATATCTTTGTCTAAGTCCAATAATATTTTAATTCCAAAACCTACAAGTCCACACCGACCATCCAAAGTCACCTGACATATATCATCTACCAAGGTGTTAAAAAATTTGTATTCCTATCACAAGGTCCCAACACATGAAGCTCACAGAATGATGCAAGAGCATCCCTGGTTGTAAAGAAATCCTGTATCAACAAAAAAAAATCTTTTCTTGCAATTCAATCTTTAGCCATCTCAACAGTTTCTTCTTTATTTAACCACATTATCGTTTTTAGCTCGTGAAGAAAGATATAGCTTCTACATGAGGTCATCTTCAACATGTCAAAATTTTAGGTGATTTTCATTCATTTACAAAAAGTTATTGCTCTCAAAATTTCACTGTCAATTCTCTGTTAGAGCATTCAGGGCCTATTTGGCTCAGTTTAGTTGTGTAGACCTTTATTGAAATGTGCAAAGCTTAAGGACACATCATTCAAGGCATTTTAGGTCCAACGTAACTTTATTGGAGATCCACAATACATTCCATCTCCTAATGGGTTATCTCTTCATGTTTTTAGCCGACCTACATGTTTGATCTTACATTAGGGTTGTAATCCCTTGAGGTCGATGCCGATCATAATTAAAGCTAGAGATTCATATTTAAGATCATTTTAAATCCTTTGGAAATTATTCAATAATTAGATAGAAGTTAATCAGTTAGGTTTAGCCTTCAAGGCTATGAAGTGTAATAAGGTCTTGTGCCAATTATAATATCTTGTAGTGCCCTTGCGGTAGGCCTATGAGCCCTAGCCATTCTATATATAAGGCATATGATGCATGTAAGACTAAAAGTTATTGAATCTATGATAGTTCATGTTTTTTGACCATTTCTTGTTATCCTATCATGTTGAACTCTTGGATACATGGTTGGACAGTTCTTTTCAGACCCTTCATTTGTGATTGCACCATGGAATATCATCAAACTAATCTAAGTATTAGGATAAGCATGAATGATAATCAAGATGAGTTTGGTATATCTTCCCATCCATTCGATCCAAGTAGATATAAAACACCTTAACCATCTTCTTTAGAGGTTATTCTTATTTTAGGAGACAACACTTGTGATGCCTCTAAGCTATCACTAGCCAAACTGCAAGAAATGCAACAAGACATCAATGCAATAAAATCCATAGATAATCTTATTGCTTTAGATCCCATGACTATTTTGTTATTCTAACTCAAAAGGGTGCCAAGCTACCCTCTAATTTTGACACCACCCTTCTTAAGGAACAAGATCCTACAAACATTTATTTATCAAATACCTTAGGAGGAATATAAATTCATCTAATATACCAATCATAAATATCCCCATACCATAGTTGATTAACATCTCCATAGCCCAAGTGTCCATCCCAATTTCTTGAATCCAACATGTTGTGTGGTCTCACAACATGCCCCAAGACTGAAAATACTTGGGGACCCAAGCGAAAAATATAACTCTTATGGAAGGAGTTAGCTAATTGGAAGATCACTGAAAGTGAAGAAAGGAAGAGAAATATTTGATAATAACAAAGTTCTTCATATTGCAAGTGTTCCGTGCACCAGATACCGGGTACTAGAAACACATAAAAGGCGAAAGGTAATGTGAAGTTCAAGTGAAATACTCCGGTCCGATATGAAGTAGTCCAATATGAAGCTTTTCGGTAAGAGGGAGTCTAGTATAGTGGAGTTCCGGTATAACCGAGTTGCGAGAAAGTAAGTGGGTAAAGCTGAATACCGGGTACCGGGTACCAGGTATCAGGTTGCAATGTGAAATAAAATATGAAATTTTAAATTAGTCTAATGATCCCGGTAATCTGGTATATGTACAAGGATTTATGATATGCTTTTAAAAAAAGGCGTGTTAATTATGGGATTTTTGTACTAATATTTGAATAATGGTTTTATTTACATGAGATGTTATAATGTTTTTTTTTTAAAGGGATTTAATATATGAAATTTGTGAATGCAGGAGATATCGATTGTGATGCAAAATTCAGGTATGGACGGTCAGGAAAACTTGAATCATGGAAGGAATAATTTTCAGTCCAGTTCGATCACTCTGGGGGGTGATAATGTAGATGGCTTTGAGTCCACCAGAATGCTGGGGACCTTGGTATTTCACATGTTGTGGGAGAAAATGACATTTTTTGAGAGAACCCATTCCCGAGAGTGATAGAACCAGAGCCAAGCGATGTGTGGGGGTGAAAATTCTACCTTTTCGTTTTGAATGTATGAGAACCCCCTACACATTATCATGATTTGAAGTATCATCTTGGAAAAGATTCAGGATCAACACCTGAAGAGCTTCAACGAGTAATTGGAGTTGAATTCCATTGACTTCAATTGCAATTCTTCTATTGGTCACAATATTCCACGTGCCTTGATGAGATTGGTCCCTTAGATTTCCTCTCATGTATTTTTCTTATCCTATCTGAGCCTTATGTTCTATAAAATGCCAGAGGATGCTTCATTTTTATTTAAGTTCAGAATTTGTTGATGTCAAAGGAGCATAATTTTTTTTTAAGTTTTGTTCTTTTTTCCTATTTTTTGAACCATTCCGGCGTAAAACTTTGTATGTATGTAGAAATTAATTGATATCAGAGCTTTATGGATAGCTACCTTTCTCTGTATCTTTTGTAGCTGGTTTTGTAAGTTCAGCCGAACAAGACTGTATGCTGCATCGTTTAAGGGAGCATATAGAACCTACTCAGTGTCCATAAACGAAACCCTCTCTTTAAAAGCTTGCACCATTTTATATGTAGTTGTGAAGGAATCTGGTGAAGTATAAAGCGGTTTGCTCTATTTTGATTAATTCTTTGGGATTCTTTGGGGCATCCATGGAGAATAACTGGGAGAAACTTTTATTTTTAGTATTTTTATACTTTGTTTTAGAATAGATGTTTAATATTTGAAAATGTTCCAAAATTTAAATGAATGAAAGGAATTATGTTGAAAATATTTCATTTTCCATAAATTTTTTGAATGCTTAATACTAAATTTACTTATGTGATAGAAAAGAATTCATGATATTTCATGAAATGTTATGGAAAATATTTTGGTTTCATGATGTTCGAATTTATTGTTTCAATTCATAATGTTATCTAAAATATTCAAAGACCAACCATAGTCCCTTTGAGATTAACAACAATATCACATCATTACCCGAGAGCGATCCTAGTGCAACCATGACCTAGTTATCGGAGACTTGGGATTGAACGAAAGCCAATCTTTGTCCTATAATGCAGAATTTCCCCCTTAGGTTGTCTTTGTTCCATATCTTTCAACAAGGATAGGCTCTTTGTGGTTGTGTCTATGAAGATTTTATTTGACCTATTTTCTACGAGTGAAATCATCGTCAATAGGAACTAGCGCTAGAAGGAGGGTGTTTCTTTTATATTTTAGGTTTCATTGTTTGGAATTGGAGAATTATGCTTTGAAATGTTAATTCTAAGTTTGGAAAGAAGATTGTAAATGAGAAATTGAATGCAAGTTGGTTTTCATTATGGAAGTTGGAAAATTTTGTAAAATCTTTAATCATAAACTGCATCCTTTGAGTTTGTTTTCTTTTGGGAGAGTCATCGAGTGTAGAATTCATGATACAACTGATCATGGTGAACTTGAGTGAATATTTTTTAACTAAGGTAAGTTTGGCCATAAGTGGAGTAATTCCATTAACAAAAGAAGTTTTAACTCCTAAAAGAAAGGGATCGTTAATGAGAAAAATGTTTTTCCCTAGTGGAGTTGGAAATATTAAAAAATTAACCGATACATCGAAACAATTAGAAAACTGTGATTATTATAAAGAAAATTCTAACACTTTGTAGGGAAATAGGCGAGAATATCGAGATGCAGAGATATTTCATCAGAAGCAGGGAGCGACATTGATGAATCATCATTCCCTGTATACGTGGAAAATGCGGACAACGAGATGGAGTGGGAAAATTGAGTGGGAAATGTGTGTATTGTGCTTCAAGCTGGGAATTCACCAACTATAAAAAGACATTTTCCTAATTTTATACAAGATACAAAATATCAAGTTTTTACTTTTTCTCTTTTTGATAGTGATATAAATAGTGATATATCTGGGTCTAACAAAATGCGAAGTGAAGACAGGGCTGAAGATATGAAGATTTTCAGAAGAGAAGGAAACAGAGAAATAAACACAACCATTCATGGAAATGGACTAGGGCTGGGAGAAGGTATAGTATTTCCGCATCAGACGAAATGTGTGCAATCGATCTCTAATGAGATCGTTTTCATACATTTGGGCCAGATTTTGGGTAAGTACACTTTTGAATTTTTGATGTTTAAGCGCAGAAAATTCAAGATATTCCATTGTTACAATAGAATATTGAATTTTTTGATAAGAGAATTTAAAGACAAATCTACTGTAATTCACACTAAAACTGTAGAGGAAATAGTCGTAGAAATTGAAATAAATTACTTTATTAGAGTTAATCTTTTGTTGTGTTAGAGTTAGGGTAGTTAGTTTAGTTTAGTTTTTTAGTTTTTTTTTAGGGTTTTCTTTGTGTTTGTTTTTTAATCTTGCTTCGTTTTGTTCTTTTTCTTTTTCCTGGCCTCTGCATTAGCAAATATTGCTTAAATTTGTCTTATGCATGAGAGTGAAATTCAAGAATTTTGCCAAATTGAACTAAAAAAGAGAAATAATAAAGTCATTAATAGTAACACATGCTTTTAAAAGATACCAATATATACATGTTTGTGTGTGTATCGCGTGTATAAATCAGATATCAAAATCCTCATTCAAAAAATCAAAAAAAGATTCAAAAGGTGAGTGAGCAAAGTTGCGAATGATAGTCACCATTCAGTCGATTTGGGACACCTCTTCTACCAGAGCCAAATACCCTATGTAGGCGAGTTCCCAGCGAGTTTCAAAGTATTGGATATGGAGATCAGTAAGAAAGGGCCGAAGTGGAACCACTTCCCTGTGTTCTGGGAACTGAGGAATATCATCCATGGAGGGAATCCCAATGGTCAAATGTGCAACAACTAAGATGGTATCCTAATTCTTTAAGAATTCGGGCTTCATATTAAGTTGGCAGTAGTGCGAATGTCTTCAATAAGTATCCCAATGTCTAGAAGTGACGCTACAAAATGAGAAGCTATGTCAGAGTAAAAACGAACGTAGTGGTTGGATGCAACATATCTTTCCCCAAGGACTAAGCATAAATTTGGCACAGTGAAACTGGAAGTCCTAATGATGAAGACCTTTTCAAGCCTTTTTGGTGTGATACTTCCTAAGAAAACATTCCGTCTACAAGAACAACCTAAGAAAATTGGAGTATCCATGGCTAAGAAGAAAATGCAAAGACACAGAACCGAGCGAATTTACAGAAAATAAAAATAAAATAAAGAAAAGTGAAGTGTGGAGAATTCAAGAAGAAATGAATGAATTTGTAGAGAGCTGTAAGCAAAGTTGTGGTACATAGCTGCCTTGAGTAATTGTTTTTTGGGAAATCGTATGTGAGGTGGTAGTTGAACAATAATCTTCAGGATTAAAGGTTAAATCAAATAAATTATTTACACATATATGGTGAAATTGCTTCAAATTTGAGCAGTATAGAGATTGCGAATCAAGCAAGTTGAAGATTTAAAAATTAATAGTGGTCATTTCAAATTGTTTAAAAGAGTTGTATTAATTATGGAGATGTTATGTGTGCAGGATACACAGGAAAATGAAGCTGGAAAGGCAGTACACGTCATCACCCAAGTTAGTTGAAGAGATAATACGTGTTGAGTAAGGCATGCAAATTTAATGCAAAAAAATGTGATCGTGTTTCAAGGTAATCATGACATTTTGATCCATTAATGAAGTGCAACGCTGTCAAGTTGAGATAGTTAGCAAAAATTTTAGTAGTTGCAATAAAATTTAATCGAAAGGGTGGTAACTAATGTTTCTAAATTTAGATTTAAATTTGGTGATTAAGTTGTCTATTACTAAATTTTTATTTATGCATATTTTTTAACATATAGTGAGCTACAGTTAGCTAGGATTTGGCATAAATTAGTGAAATTTAGATGGAAACACACACCTAGAGGGAATCATTAAATAAGTTTTTGGGAAGTAGTGAATTGATGAAGGGATTTACATTGAATGAAAAATAAAAAATAAACCTTTGCTACCATTGTAATTCCCAACCTAATAGTGGTGCTTCAATGCTTGCAAGTTGATAAAAGAGCTATTATTGCAATATCAAAAGTGAAAAATGAGCTATCATTGTTATATCAAAAAAAAAAGAAATCAACTCATTAGGCTATCCAAATAACTCTACCGAGGCTATGGACACATGATCGACAATAGAGCTATGTTTGGGGGAATTACGAAGATAACCTTGTCGGTGCTATGGACGCTTGACTGGCAGCAAGGCTCTATCCCTGGTTGGCTTTGGAGGATTGCTATATTATGTAGTTCAACATTAATGAACTGATTCTTTTTACTAAATTCCAAAAACTAGAATTAATCAGAGCACACACGAAAATTTTCAGTGGAGTTTTACTTTTTTATGCCAAAATCTAGGTAAAGGTAGATATTTATTGTTTTAAAATATGTATAAGTTCTAATTTACAATTGGTGATTTAATTTCAAGTTTGATTTAAATTTGGTTTTATTGGTTGCAAGTTGTTGTGTGGTCTCACAACACGCCCCAAGACTAAAAAGACTTGGGGAACCAAGTGAAAAATATAACTCTTATGGCAGGAGCTAGCTAATTGGAAGATCACCGGAAGTGAAGAAAGGAAGAGAAATCTTTGATAATAAGAAAGTACTTTGTATTGTAAGTGTTTTGTGCACCGGATACCAGGTACCAGAAACATAGAAAAGGCAAAAGGTAATGTGAAGTTCAAGCGAAAGACTCTGGTCCAATATGAAGCAGTCCGATATGAAGGTTTATGGTAAAAGGGAGTCTGGTATAGTGGAGTTCCGGTATAACTGAGGTCTGGGAAAGTAAGTGGGTAAAGCTGAATACCAGGTACTGGGTTGCAATGTGAAATAAAATGTGAAATTTTAAATTTGTCTAATGATCCCAGTGATCTGATATATGTACAAGGATTTATGATATGCTTTTAAAAAAAGGCGTGTTAATTATAGGATTTTTGTACTAACATTTGAATAATAGTTTTATTTACATGAGATGTTATAATGTGTTTTTTTTAAAAAAGGGATTTAATATATGGAATTTGTGATTACAGGAGATATCGATTGTCATGCAAAGTTTGGGTATGGATGGTCAGGTAAACTTGAATCATGGAAGGAATAATTTTCAGTCCGGTTTGATCATTCTGGGAGGTGATAATGCAGATGGATTTGAGTCCATCGGAATGTTGGGGACCTCAGTATTTCACATGCGGTGGGAGAAAATGCCAATTTTTGGGAGAACCCATTCCCGAGAGTGACAGAACCAGAGCCAAGTGATGTGTGGGGGAAAAAATTCTACCTTTTTGTTTTGAATGTATGAGAACCCCCTACACATTATCATGATTCAAAGTATCATCCTGGCGAAGATTCAGGATCAACACCCGAAGAGCTTCAACGAGTAATTGGAGTTGACTTCCATTGACTTCAATTGCAATTCTCCTAGTGGTCATAATATTCCACGTGCCTTGATGAGATTGGTCCCTTAGATTTCCTCTCATGTATTTGTCTTATCCTATCTGAGCCTTGTGTTCTATAAAAGGCCAAAGGATGCTTCATTTTTATTTAAGTTCAGAATTTGTGGATGTTGGAGGAGCATAAACTGTTTTTAAGTTTTTGTTCTTTTTTCCTATTTTTGAACCATTTCGGCATAAAAATTTGAATGCACGTAGACATTAATTGATATCAGAGCTTTATGGATAGCTACCTATCTCAGTATCTTTTGTAGTTGGTTTTGTAAGTTCGGCCAAACAAGACTATATGCTGCGCCGTTTAAGGGTGCATACAGAACCTACTCGGTGTCCATAAATGAAATCCTCTCTTTAAAATATTGCATCATTTTATATGTAGTTGTGAAGCAATCTAGTGAAGTATAAAGTAGTTTTCTCTATTTTGATTAATTCTTTGGGACATCCATGGAGAATAACTGGGAGAAACTTTTATTTTTCAGTATTTTTATACTTTGTTTTAGAATAGATGTTTAATATTTGAAAATGTTCCAAAATTTAAATGAATGAAAGAATTTTGTTGAAAATTTTTCATTTTCCATAAATTTTTTGAATGCTTAATTCTAAATTTACTTAAGTGAGAACAAAGAATTTGTGATATTTCATGGAATGTTATGGAAAATATTTTGGTTTCATGATGTTTGAATTTATCGTTTCAATTCAGAATGTTATCTAAAATGTTCAAAGACCAACCATAGTCCCCTTGATATTAACAACAATATCACATCATTACTAGAGAGCGACCTTAGTGCAACCATGACCTGGTTATCAGAGACTTGGGATTGAACGAAAGCCAATCTTTGTCCTATAATGCAAAATTTCCACTTAAGTTGTCTTTGTTCCATATCTTTCAAGAAGGATAGGCTCTTCTTGGTCTTGTATGTGGAGATTTTATTCGACCTGTTTTCTGCGAGTGAAATCATCGTCAACAGAACCCTCCATACCTTCACTCAAAACTCACTCATCAACACATGCTTGAAAATACATAAATTCACTCTTCCAACAATTCATCTTGATGGAATCTACAAAATTTTTATTTTCCATATCAAAATCTTGTCACATTTTGAATATTGGGTTGGTATCTGAAGGCTTAGGGTTCTGCTTGACATCACTGTTGAACGGTTTTTGTGTTAGCTTGGAATCCTTCCTTAAGAAACCCTTAGCTCTAAATGCTTGCAAGGTCTAATTTACCATTGAACTTCTGTTGCCTGTTGCTGGTCATATTAAAACATCTTATGTCATTGAAAATCATGGAGTAACCAGTCCCTCATGCTTAGGTCTCAGTTTCTTATTTTTTATAAGGATTGAGTAAAGATCCTTTTTGGCCTTTACATCCTTTGCATCTTATGAATTAGGAACTTTTGAGCCCCTTTTCTCGTGTCATCCTAGAGGGCCCCCTTCAATAGAACAACTTGTGGGCATGTGCTTAAAGGATTTCACTTAAGTCCCATCGGCCACATCTCTTTATTGCTCATTACAGATTGCTTTTGGAGTGTATGTTTTGAATCAGCGATAAGTGACGAGTGGTATTGTTTTAGCTTTTCTCATCACAGATAGCTTTGAGAGCTCTTAATATGAAATAGTGATGGGTGATGCTCTTGCCTCTCCTTATAGTGATTGATTTTTTGCTTATCGCTAATGGATTTTGAGCCTTGAATATTGTATTAGCGATTAGTGATGACCTCTGAGCCTATTGTTTTTACTTCATTGCTCATTGCGGATGGTGATGTAATGGTAATTTTTCAAATAGTGATGAGCAATATATGGTATTTCATGTGTTTCGCGCATCGCGGATTAGTCTTGAATGTCAAGATTTGTATTAGTGATATGCAATGCAAATCGCTGGGATCTCTCATTGCTAATTACTTGTAAAATGTATGAGGAGAATTAGTGATGAGCAATGGCCTTGATGCTTTTCTATTCTCTTTTATCGCTCATTGTGGATTTTTTCCAGAGCTTAAGTTTCAAAATAGTGATGAGCAATGGAGTTATCTATTCAAGTTTCTTTTGCTGATTTGAATAGATCTTATGTGTGATGTCTTTTGTATCATTGATTCTCATGTAGGTGCATGTGTCTTCATCTTGCTTCATCATTGTATCTCTCGTCACTGATGAGATCCAAAGTTTGAAGTATGAATCAACGATGCGTGATGGGAAAATGAATGTAATCAAGGATGGGTCATATATTCAAGGGTTGAGATTTCATTGCGTAGATGCTTGCATCATTGATAGAACTAGTGAAGGATGAGATGTATTAGCAAAGGTAACGACTATTGATTGAAAAGGCAACGTGGTAGTATCTTGAGGACATCGTAGAAAGCAAAGAATAGAGTGGCAGAATGAGTGGAGAATCATTGATGGGGTTTTAAAGCAAGATGATCCAATGGGTTGAAGTTCATCGCAACAATACTCTCATCACTGATTGAACCCTGGAATTCAGGGCAGATCCACAATGAGCGATGAACTGTATAAGGTAATGTTCTCTTCAAACGTCAGTTTTGTGTACTTCGCCCATATTAATGAATGAGCACGAATTGAATTGGTGATGCATGCTAATTGTTATATCGCGTATGATTAATGAAGATTAAGGGAAAATGTGGAAGCATTTGAGATGGCATCACTGTTTTCTAGGAACAAGTTGCTAAAGGCCAAAAAATAATGCTAATGATCACCATGGATGAAGTTTTAAATCCTCAAAGACCGACGACCCAAATTCAAAGCTGAGCTGCTAAGTTATCAACTCACTTGCATGAGGAGTTCTTAAATCATTAATTGTTGCATGCTCCAAATCATCTATTTAATGCATATTGCTTATTGTTCATTTTCACCATTTTTCAGTTTGTAGAGAATGTGAGGTGTGGTTTATTGAAGAAGTGTGTGAGTGTTAATTTTCCTTGAGTTGAAAGGTGAATGTTCTTGTTCTGGGTGAGTTATTTTTCAATTGGGTTCTCTGTCATTCATGCTCTAGTTTTCCTAGGAATTCCTTTTTTTGGGGCTGGTTGTGATTGTCAGGGTTTGTGGGTGTGCTTCCCTAAAAATTTGATTAAGAGGTTTTTAAGTTTCCAATTTCTGCTCAATTTAGACTTGCTAGTTTTCACCCTTTGTTCTACGAGATGGGAAATTTTGGTATGCCAATTCAGCTAGCTAGGAGGTCTAGCTAGCTTAATGCATTTAAATGTTATGAGGATATGTCTGTAGTTGAGCAAGAAGTCCTGATGACTTCTGAGGTTTCAAAGGGTAAGAGGAGGGATCGTGGTCATAAGAAGAAAAAAATTATCCAGAGTACTTACAACTTAAGGAACGAGACCATTTTAAAAGAACTAGTCAAGTTTAAGGGCAAGGAGCTGGCTAAACCTGTGAAGAATGCTAGGAAAAGAGATAAGAGTCATAAGGCTTGCTTGGGAAAACACAATTCTCCCATTGTGCTCTCTGATAGTCCTTCGGACGCTGGAGGAGATACTAAATCAGGATATGGCCAACATCTTCACTCTCTGGTGCCATATTAAAGCTCTGATGAAGACGTGGTGCCAGATTTAAAGCTGAGCTGCTAAGTTATCAAATCGCTCGCATGAGGAATTCTTAAATCATTAATTGTTGCATGCTCCAAATCATCTATTTAATGCAAATTGCTTTCTATTCATTTTCACCATTTTCAGTTTGCAGAGAATGTGAGGTGTGGGTTATTGAAGAATTGTGCGAGTGTTAATTTTCCCTAAGTTGAAAGGTGAACGTTCTTATTCTGGGTGAATTAGTTTTCAATTGGGCTCTCTGTCATTCATGCTCTAGTTCACCTAGGAATTCCTTTTTTTGGGGCTGGTTGTGATTGTTAGGGTTTGTGGGTGTGCTTCCCTGCAAATTTGATTAAGAGGTTTTTAAGTTGCCAATTTCTGCTCAATTTAGACTTGCTAGTTTTCACCCTTTGTTCTATGAGATGGGAAATTCTGGTATGCCAATTCAATCAACTAGGAGTTCTAGCCAGCTTAATGCATTTGAATGTTATGAGGATATTTCTATAGTTGAGCAAGAAGTCCCAATGACTTCTGAGGTTTCAAAGGGTAAGAGAAGGGATCATGGTCATAAGAAGAAAAAAATTATCCAGAGTACTTACAACTTAAGGAACAAGACCATTTTAGAAGAACTAGTCAAGTTTAAGGGAAAGGAGGTGGCTAAACCTGTGAGGAATGCTAGGAAAAGAGATAAGAGTCATAAGGCCTGCTTGGGAAAACAAAATTCTCCCATTGTGCTCTCTGATAGTCCTTCAGATGTTGGAGGAGACACTGACTCGAGATATGGCCAACATCTTCACTCTTTGGTGCCATATGAAAGATCTGATGAATACGTGGTGATGGTTCCTCTAATTTTGTCATGAGCAAGGACTGGTCGAGCATACTCTAATGCTGATGACTAAGAATAGAGTCTTCTCCTTGTTTTTTTTTTTGATGATACCATGGTCTTTGCATAGGAGGCGCTCTTTTCAATGTGTCCATGGTTTTGGTATTTTACTCTTCCATGCTGATATGGAAGTCCTTCGGCTAGTATAATATAAAATATTTTGTTCGACGTAGATGTGGTGACAACAACGAATGGTACCCTGTGCATGAGTTTTGTCTTTTTTCTTCCCCTTCTTTCAAATGATTACATAAAACCACCTGGGGAGTTTCTCAAAATTAGTTGAAATTAGGTTTTGAAATGAAATGAAATGTGATTGTAACTCAGCCGGATGCTTGTCGCTCCCCTGGTTTATAAAGGGGATTTCATGGCTGAGAGAAGAGAGTTCAAAAAATTTTGAGTCTAAGAGGGGTCTAGGTAAAGGCTATGCTCAGAGAGCAGTATAATGTAAATAGATAAGTTGATAAATATATCAGAATCCGGTCTATGGAATAAGTCATAATGTATGTTGATCCTAAAATGGTTTTACAATGTAATATCAGTAATGAAAAAAATAGTAGTTCTAAAATATGTGCTCTCCTGTGTATTTTCCTTGCAAATTATGAATGAAATTGTTAATTATAATTTCATCTATCTTTTGTCATTTGCATTGAATGAAAGGGTTTATTTAATGCTTCAATTCAATGAGTTGATTTAATGCTAAAATAAGGTCATTGGTTTGTGGGAAAAGGATATAGGATTTGGCAAGGAAGTAGTCTTTTAAAACGCACTGAGTTGGATGCCACAAAGTAGCATGCCAATAGTCCCCTGATTACTAATTTTAGATTGTAGTTGTATTACTGATTGATTGCAAATTGACTCCAATGTTTTCTTAGACGAGGCACTGGTCTTTCGGTTAGCTTACCTTGTGATTGACTGAGCTAGTGTTGAACCTGGCTAGAGATTTGGAATGGTAATGAATTCATAATTTTTTTTTTTAAATTACATCATACCAACCTTCAGTAGTATCGTATTCCTTGCAATAAATAGCAATTTCGTAAGAGGTTTGTCAATCCTTTGATGATATTAGTTTATATGTAATTCCTAAGGAATACATCTATGTATGGAAATTCTCTTGATCAAGTAGGGATATTATGAGCATGAATAGTATTACCCTCCTGGGTCTCATAGAGCCTGAAGAGAAGAAGTGGGGTTTTTAATGCTTCACTTAGGTGTTGGCCAATCCTCACCCTTACTAATAATTGATTTTTGGTAGATTCATAGGTAAGTGATGAGATTAAGTTTGGTTCTAAAAAAATAACAACACATCCCATCTACTCATATCACTGCATCTATTTGCATAACGAACTCTCAAATCTCATCATCCATTCCATACATCTCTTAAGCCTCTACATCTGCTATACCTTCAAATACATACATCCCTCAAAATTATAATCCTCCATTCAATTCATATAAGGTTCCACAACATCAATCATCTATCACTCTAAACTTTACCACTCAACCCCCAATAAACATATCCACCATCATACCTACAAGCGAATTGGCACAAAAAAATTAGAGCTTACAAAAGAAAATAGTTGATATTAAATGGGACACACCAAGAGAAATTATACGCTTGAAGACATATGTCCCTAACCTTTTGATAGACCTATCTCAATGATAATTTTTTCCTCATAATTTTTTAAATTCCCAAATTTGACAAATATAAAGGAAAATATCAAGCTATTGAATGGTTCTCTCATTTCCCCATGGGATAAAATCCATTCATGAGTTAGCAAAAAAGTTCATTGTTCACTTTTCATATAATATCAAACATGAAATATCTATGATTGGCTTATGTAACACCAAACAAAGAAATAGAGAATCATTTGCTGCATTTTTATTACCTATGACTAGAAATAGCTATCGATCCACTTATATGAATACAAATAATGTGATGTGGTGGCTAAAAATAGTGATAACATCAATGATAACAACACGGTCCATAGATTCCTTAGGTATGATTCCTCCACATATCCAAGGATGAAAAAAAAAAAATGTATCTTGACTCCAATATCACCATACTATAATTATTTTGAAAATCTTGAACATAAAAATGATATCTATATTGCTTAACAACTTCTAAAATCAAGTCTTTTATTTGAAGCAAGAGAGGTCCTTCCATATATTTCCTTAAAATTAGGGAATGCCTTAAATTTTCACCATTATATCTTTGTTGTAACCATTTTTATATTTATATGATGAAGGATCCCAAACACTTGTTTCATGGTTATAGTCACGAGCGCCAATGAGTCTCTCTAAAGCAAGCCATGAATCAACTTGCATGTAAGTTGAAAATAAATCATAATAGTCACAAACCTTTGTGAATCTCCTCCAAATCAGTGCTATGGTAGTTGGAGTAATTGTCACTAATATAATTGGAGCCCTTTATCTAACACCACCATGCAAGGAAACTACCTCCATGTGCATCAACCTAATGTTTTTCATGACTAAAATCATCAAAACTGACAACATATAAATGATGTAATAACTGCAAGAATGATAAACTTGTGCAAGAATTATCCATATGATCAACGTAACATTGGTGGGAAACCATATGAGTATTGAAAACTCCCCAATAGTAGTCACATAATAGAAAATACTATTTCCCATGACTAGAATCCCCACTACAATATATGTTGTAATACTCATGAATGTGTACAAATCAATTCATATGTAAGCACATATAATAATAATCAACCATTCAAAGTCAATAAATATTAAAATTGGCGATATAAAATGGTACAAAAATAGTAAACTAGAGATTCCAAAAACATGAAACCTAGAATTAACTATACATTGATAAATATCCCTCTACAAATATCTACACACTTCTAAAACCCTTCAAAATCAACAATCCAAAATATACTTGTATGACTATAAGTAGTGGATTAGAGTAGCTGTGAATGAAGATAATTTTTAGGAATAGGGTCAAAGAGAAATATAAAATAAAATGAATATAGAAATAAAATTTAAAATAACACAAAACACAGAGAAGATAATTGTGGAACATGAATTTCATACAATGCAAGAATTGGGAAGTTAAACTAGCAAAAGATCTTGAAATGTGACTTTTCTTGTAAATAAATAGAGAACCAAATCCAAATGCCTCTCTTTGGGAAAAGTAAAGAAAATAATATTATTTTCATCATTTTCCCTCCAAAGAAGCTCACCATTTTGACTATTGCAAGATTCCTAACCGAAGTTAGATAAAAGCTTCCCATATGTAAGTTGTCTTAAAAACCACTAAAAAATATACCAATAATTTATTGTTACCTGAACCTGGAGGTTACAAACTTGCTCATAAGAAATCCCACAACCCATTTTTGGTTTCTATCACCATAAAATAATAAAATATTGTAGCACCAAAAATTATTACCCTTCACAATTTCACAATAAGTTTAGCTACCCCTATATGCTTGGACCTAATTATGCATTTAATTACCCATTTTATAAATATATTAGAAAAATCATACAAGGGAAGTGAAAATAAGCATTTAATATTTACCCTCAATACATTAAGCCCCAAAAAGGATAGTGTGGTCTAGGGCACCCCATGCCCTTGAGTAGCCCATTTTGACTCCATTTTGGATATGTCAGTGTTAGTATTTTATTATTTGAAAATTTGAATTCGTTTGTTAGCTATCAACATTTGATTTTGGGAATTTAGAATAATTGCATATAAATACAAATCATTTTCACTATTTTAATCCTAGCACTTTTCATTGAGAAAAAATGAGCATCCTAAAAGAAATCCGAACACTTTTCATTGAGCAAAACTGAGCATCCTAAAAGAATTATTGTAACATTTATTTCAAATAAGCATCATGTCAATCATTCATCATGTTTTTATGTAAGTTTTTTCATGTATTCTATTCATTTTTTTTATGAGTATTAACACTTACAAGACTTCAAGTCAAGCAACAATTTCTCCTTAAATTTGATGAGTACATGACTACAGTCCATCAAGGAATACAAATTTGAGTGGTGAGTTGCAACATAGTTAATTCATTACTTAATTATCATTTAGCCTCTTGATGTAGAGGAAAGATTAGCTAGCTCAAAATAGATCCAAGAGGCAGATTAGGGCTTGGTTCAAAATTCAACTCCATTGCTGCTCCTAGATTTAGCTTCATGGCTACTAACAAAAGGCTTCATAGACAGACTTGGTTCAACAACTTGAGGCAACATACATGCATGGAAGACTTGTCATGGGTCTTACAACCTTGAATCACAAATAAAATGAGATGACAAATAAACCACCATCAAAGGAACAACTTTTGCAACGTTCAACCTAGGAAAAATGGTTTCAATATTAAAAAAGAAACCCTTAAAGAACATTCAAACCTCAATGCATACTTGGGAGACCTTTCATCAACATCTTAGACATGTTTCCAATGAGATTTCCACTGCATAGATGCAATCTAGACTCCTACATGCTTGTGCAACAACATTTCCTTAACTGTCTCAACACAATTATCTTGGGACAGTCAAAATAGGACTCAAAACAAATCCTCAAGGCGCTCAAAACTCTTGATATAGGTCTGAACATAATCCTTAAACACTAATAAACACTACTTCAAAATTTGAGAAATAATGCATGGGTTTTAGCTAACAAGAACAAAATGAGGGTTTTACACTATTTTTCATGCTTAACTTGAAATGGACTGGTGAAGATTCCTTCCAAACGTGAACATATTAGGACCTCCCACCTTGAAAATATTGAATAAAAAGAAAAAAAAAATTTTGGGTGAGTTTTTAGCATTTTTGAATGGTGGAATAAAAAAATATCACATTTTGAAAGCCCACGAGTTACCCTGGCTAGGGTTTGGGTAGATTTTAGAAAAAATGCTATATCTTCCTTATTAATCAATGAAAATTCATGCCACCACTTGAAAATGAAAGAAGATTCATTAAACTACAACATGAAATCAACTTCCAATTAGTGTAAAGACCGTACATACCGTACAAGCTATCAAAATGTGCTGCAACTAAAGAAAAACACCAAAAAACTTCATTCCATTCACTCCAAGTTTGAAAAATTCATACAATAATGATTTCCTTCAACCATTTCAACATTTCATTCTTTTTCCAACCATTTACAATTTATTCCCATGTTCCAACAATTTCATGTAACTGAAAACCGAATTTTTGAAAACTTTCTAAAAAAAGTTGCATGACAATTTGGCAACTTTTGACAATTTTTGCAATTTTACAACTTTTACCACCAACAACCAAACCCACTACAAAAATGAATTAAATACAATAGAAAATGGTCATAAATGACCTTATGAACCACTAAAACCCTTTAACAACTAAAAAACCCCCAAAATTACAAAAATGAGCAAAAATTTCAATATACCCTAGAGCACAAATTTGATAGGGATAGTAGGCTTCTCAATAAGTTTTTGTTAGCACTATGAGCTAGGATTGACAACACATTGATGAAGTCTATTGAATTTCACCCCTAGATAAATGAAAAATTGAGGCGGTGAGTTTAATTAACATTCAAAATTTATAAATATATCATTCAAAAAATCTTCACACATGGGATGAGTGTTTGGAAGCCCTATGTCCAATATAGCTATAATTGTACACTATATAGCTCCATAAAGCATAGTCCACTTGAAGTTTATTGGTTACTAACTATTAGCACATATTGATGTAGCCTTTCCTATCATGCTAAATGAGGCATCCCCACAGGACCAATAGGGGGTGTATAAGTTATCTGTTTATAGGACATAATAACCAGGCCAAAATAACCCTAGACAGAATAACCTGGTCACAATAATCCAAGGGAAAAATAACCTAGGGTCATAATAAGCCAAGCCAAAATAACCCATGGTCATAATAACCTATGGACAGAATATCCCTGTAAGAATATAGAGAAAGGAAAACAAAATGACCACGGGTTATTCTGTCCATGGGTTATTTTGACCATGGGTTATTCTATCCATGGGTTATTATGACCCCGGGTTATTTTGTCCTTGGGTTATTATGACGAGGTTATTGTGTCTAGGGTTATTTTGGCTGGGTTATTATGTCTCAATACCAAGTTATCTTGGTTTGTTGAGAATATTCACCACATCGAGCAGTGGTTTAATGCGATATTGCAATATACTAACCAAAAGTACAAGGAAATGAATAATCACCTTCACATGTCTCACTAATTTTATGTTGGTGACAAGGTAATGTCCATATTTCAAAAAAGAGGGCCACAAAATTTGACTGGACTTTGATATGGACCCTACACCATCTTTAAATAGATTCATGAGAGTTCTTTTTATTTTAATTTTTAAAATTTTCTTGGAGAGCATCTATTTTTTATGTAGAGTTGTTGCATCTATATTTCCCACCATTTTTGGATACCTCAAATATTGCTAAACATCTTTACAATGAATAAATGAATCTATGCTACTTTGTTGAACAAAGATTAGGTTGGCATATTTGGCTTTGATAAAACATTGAAGAATAAAAAAATTCCTCTCTATCAAATGGTATATGTAGGTGTAATATAGGAAAAGGGATCCTAGGTCCTAACATGCAAAGAACCTAGGATGATAGGGGCCTTTTTCCATGTTACATTAATATGTAGATCAAAAAATATATTAGATTGAATTACAACCATGAAGGTGAGCCAATCAGACTTGGATCTATATCTAATTGAAGATGGGAATGGATTGGAATTGATTTAGAATGATTACCCTAATTAGATAATGCACCCTAATATGTAAATTGCAAGATCCCAAGGATTGACAAACTAAAATGGTTAAGTTGCAATAGATCTGGAAGGTGTAGATGACTGTATACCTACCTAGAAAAATTGGTTTGGTTGTGTCTACAAGGACCTATTCACCCAATGGAAAATGAGTCTTTGATAAGGTGTCTTGCTCAACTTTTGGGTCCTTTGATGATAGATTTGAGATCCCTATTTCTACTTGGAAAGCTACCAAAATATCGTCAGTAAATTTTGTAGGTGAGTTTTTATATCTTAACAACTTTGATGACAACAAATGCAATGATAAATGAATTTCCTTCAAACTTTTTTTCAATCCTCTTCAACCTGAGATCCACACATTCACAAAAAGAGGAAATGTTAGTTCTTTTAGGGGCTTTCCTTAGTCAAACCCCGTGTAAGTGTTTCCACTTCCATAATGGCAATGTCAAAGATAGAAATGATAATTGAAAGGAAGGAATGATGAAATCACAAAGTGCTGCAACTCATCACCCTTTAATGGCTTCATTGAAGGACTGAAGTCATGCACATCACCTCAAAGATTTGGATCTTGCTTTGCTTGAATGCTTTGGATACCTATAAAACGATGTTAGCCTTTACAAAACAATGATAAAATGATAACATGAACTCACATACAATTTGACATGATGCTTGGATTTTTGAATTGTTGTAATAAATCTCTAGAATGCTACTCTTGACTTTCTCTTGACAATAATATTTGCTCCCTAATTTCACTTCACTTGTTCTTCTAGTTTCAAAGGGTGAAAAGACTAGGTATTTATTCAATTTCCCCAAAATTAGATTCCAAAATCCAACTCTTGCAATTTGAATTTTGAATGTTAAAATGCCGCCAACAAAATAACCAAAAATGGGTCCTGGCTAAGAAGGGGCACCCATTCGCCCATGGGTCCTGGCCTAAATTTCTGGGACACTCATTGTTAGGGGCAACATGTGAATTGGATGCATTTATTCAATGCGTGTAGTTTATTGAAGAAAGGCACAAGTGGGCTCTAGAATACATACTTTTAAGACATTATGGGGTCAATCAGGCTCGATAATTTAATGGGGCCAAAACATAGTGTGAAATTGTTAAGGGTGACAATTTTCAACACTACAATAGGATAGTTTACTCATCAAGGCAAGTAATTAACTAGGGGATAAATTAAAGAAATGTTCACTCATTTGTAGTTCCTGCCGCTAGGCAGGAAAACTATTGCATTCGCCTAGAATGCTTTTCTCGGGCAACATCGGCCAATCACATTTCAGAATTTAACATATTACTTATTTTTTGTATAGTTTTAATTTGGAGAGCTATTTTTTATATTGGAAAATTAGCATTTATCTATTTTTCTATTCGTCTGAGTAGCTTTATAAATCATTTTCGTTTTAAAAATTCGGGAAAATGCGAACGCATAAATTGATTAAATAAATTTAAGCAAAGGCATAGTTTATAAAACTGGCAGCTAGAGGTACGTAATCCATGAATGCAAATTAAATGCATTAAAAAAATTAGGAAAATGCAAACGCATAGATTGATTAAATTAAATTAAGAAAAGGCATAGTTTATAAAACTAGCGGGTAGAGGCACGTAATCCATGAATGCAAATTAAATGCATTAAATGGCATTTGGCTGGAGGTGAAGGCATTGGAATGGATTGGTGGCCACGCATGGCCAGGGTACTTTGGTCATTTAATATAGATTTAAGCCACTTGCTATGCATCGCTATTACTTTGTGTATGTTTTTTTTTTGTTCTACAATGACTGAGCAGGAGATGTCGTAGTTGCAGAGTCTAGACCCAGAAATGAGTTGCTTGAGGTGATAAGTATTTATTTTTCTCAGTTTCTTTCCATTTTATCGCTATTACTTTGTGCATTTTGTTTTTTTATTACTTTGTGCATTTGTGCATAAACTTAAGCGTTCTAGGGTAAAGTGTGGAAAATACTAGAGCTATGAGAGAGTGACAAAAAATGTATTATTGAGTTGGAAATACAAAATTTATTGATAGTAACATTTTACAGACCTTTCACTGAGATCAACTGTTATCTTACAAGAGAATATTTTATGGATTTGCTTGATTTTAAAAGGAAAATCAATTTATTAGACAGCTTGTTGCACTGTTACAGTCTTCCCCTGCAGTATAGAAGATAGTTGTCACAGTCCTGCACTGAAATATACAGCCAGCCAAAAATCATCATAAATGTTCAAAAAACAGGGATGAGGGTGGGCTTTTTATTTTATTCACTGGAAGAGAAGCTGTTGGAAGCACTTGAGGTGGGCTTTTTATTTTATTTTTCCTTGATTTGCATTCTACACTACATGGTTCCCTGCCAGTGTTAAGACTTTGAATGATGGATTGGAGAACCAAATAATTTTGAGCAAAATTGCTGGTAAGATTTTATGTTTGTTTTCTCATTAATCTTTGAGTACATCAACTTTTTTTGGGTTTAATTTAAAGATCAAAATCTTATTTTGTAGGGTTTGGATTTGCATACAATGACATGTTTCTGTTTGGTAAGATTGAAATGGAGATCAAGCTCATTCTTGGTAGCTCAGCTGGCATAGACGTGTGTTCTTAGCCTTTATGGGTGAAGTCTCGTAGAACTAAAATCCAAGTAGTGGTTAGCGTTGGCTGCAAAATAGCAGCCATGGAAAATAGAGAGCACAGTCAAAGCCCTTAAGAAAATGGGAAACTACCATTAATATATGCGCCTCAAGTCAGTGGACATTTATGAGGTAAGCACCAGTTTATCAATTTATAATATCATAGACAAGTGAAAATACATTAGAAGTTTATAAGTCTGTCAAATCACAATCTTTTAAATTTGGAGCTATGGAAATGGGCTATGGGTTATGGGTTGTTGTTGGGCTTGTTTTCATAGCTAGGGTTTCTTCTTTGCCACATTTTTTGGTATAAGTGTAAAACTAGATTTGATGAAAGTAGTAGCATTCTAATGCATTGCAAGCATTGTAATGGTCACTGTAATGGTCTCTTCCATATTATACATGATTTATGCAGTCCAATGATGAATTATTGACTATGTTTTGTTATGTGATAGCACGTGTTTTGTGCATGTAAATGCATTGCTCATATTCCTTGGTGATTTCAGCTTAATTCTCCCTAATGATAACTATGACTCTGTTAACCATTGTTAACCATTGGATAGGAACTAGTCTTGGAAACAAATGATTCTCATTCAATCATACTCCTTTAAAAAAACAAATCATTCACCAATACTAATAGTTTACAATTAGTTCTTGTGTTTGTCTAGCTCATGATTCAACTGTTTAAAATAGGGAAAATATCATTTGTGAATTTCATCAAGTAATAATTTTGTGAATCATGTCCTTGTACCTTCATCCTGCAATGATGTCAATATTAACTATATAAGTTATTTGTACAATTGGTTAGCTTTTAACCCACCGATAGCCTTTGGGGTTAAACTTGCATTGGAGATAATTGCAACTTATCATATCGTCTCATCTTTCAGCACCTTCGATCCTATTTAGGATGCCTATAGGAACATTCTCTTGAATCTAAGCTGAGTTCAAAATGTAAGAGAGTTTATCCTCTCTCATTAAATGGCCTTAAACCCTTCATAGTCTATTGGTGAACCATTGTTTTACCCTCATGAATGACAACTTCCTGACCCTAAAGGTGAGAAGAGTTCTAGGATTGTGGAACAATTGTTTTGAGAACCAATAGAGCATAAAATTGGACTGCTATCTTATATAGAGATCCCTCCAATTAGTATACAGACTGTATTATTGTAGAAAGCATTTCCTAGTGCATAGATATGAGAATAGTATGTCTGCAAATTATTAAAACACTTAAAGAGTAAATGGGAAATAAGTAAACTAAAAACTGACTTCATCTATATGTCACTCTATAGTTTTAAAGTACAGATTGGACTGGCATTTTATATATAGCCCCTTAAAATTTAGTATGTAGATCGTATTGTTAAGTAAATCATTTCTTAGTGTATAAATGTAGCAATATTATGTCTGCAAATTATTAAAAATGAGCAGATTATTTAGAAGGAAAAAAAATGGGAGATAGTTAGGCAATTGGTCAAATCTTCTGGAAAAAAGTTTTGGGGTTAATTACAAGCTGAAATCTATATTAGTTTTCTGACTGGTTCTTTGTGGAGGACCTCTTCCACGAGATTGATAGATAAATGATTTGGGTAAGCTAAAAAGGTTTGGTTCTCAGCGATCTGTTTTCTTTGGGGGAGCAATCACAAAGCTATTTTTCATGAATATATCACCCAACTCACATTTGGGAAGTCGTGAATTTTTAGATGAAAATTTAGCTTTGCTTGTGCAATCTAAACTTGGAGGTTTCACTAAAAATTGGAATGCAGATCCAGGTTTTTTGTTTTTTTCCTTATATAAGAAGGAATTTTCCTTATAATCCCGATGCTCAAGTGACACAAGTAAGATGAATTAAACAAAAAAAACTAAAAGGACAAAAAGAAAAGCAAAGACAGATGTATGGGCTATTAAAATAACAATCAAGAACTCTAATTGCTCTTCAAATTTATGAATTGACATTTTAAAGGTACAGGTAAATTAGCATGTTAAAGGGAAGGGTGCAAACTTACACTTGAACATAATAATTTTGGTGTGACATCTTATGTACTCGAACAGAATAATTAATATAAAGAGCTCTAATTTTGTAATCTTATCTTCATCCTGATGATGGATCAGGAGTGTAATCTGAAAATGTAGATGCATGCCAACACATGGTTGCTTGGAAATTACTCGTTGACTATTTCAAGTGAAAAAATCTCAAGAGAAAACAACAAAACCAGTAGATTGTCTCAGCCTTTCTATACTTCATGGTAACAATGCTTACAATATTCGAAATACTGATCAATTGGAAAAAGCGGCTGAAGATAAAAAGAAAGGTTTCCTTAAGAAACTTACCGAAGGCATCAAGTGAAGCAAGAACTATTTCCCCAGGCAGAAGGCTGAAGAAATTTTTGCCTGCCGATGAATTTACAATAGATTGTGTTACAAACCCTGCAACTTTCACAACTCCAGACAGAACACCGACTACCACCTTCTCTGACATTCTTGAAACCTATTTTGCTCTACACCCAGTGAGCATATATTACTATTTTTTGTGTAACTTTAAAAATCACAAGAAAAATTGAGATCAATCTGGCATCTAAAGAATCTCATTGAGAAGCAGTATGAGAAAGAGATTTATAAACTCGATGATTAAAACATACACATACAATATCCAAGACATAACCAAATTGAGGAACAAAGTATCCTTGAAGTTATGTCTCCTCAATTAGCATGCCAAGGAAGCTAATTTACCTAAAAGAAAAAGCCAAATGAGAAATACGGCTCAAAAATATTAAGAGTAAAGAAAAAAACATGGCTGAGAAATGACAGTGCACTCAAAACAACGAATTTCCTTATATTGCTATAGCAATCAAACTTGGATATGGGAAAAACGCATAACCTAAAACTGTTTATGTAAGATTTTGAAAAGTAGTTGGGTAAGGCAACAAAGTTACTTGTAAAGGAAAGTTAAAATAGCAGCAGCCCAGTTCTGGGAAGATGAGTATAGAAAATAGAACACATGAGGACAAAAGTTTGATATGATTATAGTCAAATCGCTACACCAACACAAAACACAGATAACTCGACTTATAAAGTTTGATATGATTAATTTTCCAATTGTGTTGCAGTCACTAGACCCCCAATGCCTGACCCAATCACAATGGCATCATACTCCTCATTATTATCATCTGAACCTTTGGAAATGCCCTCACTTTCTCTTGTGGGAACTTCTATTGTGATTGACCTTACCCTGTTACAGAGACGACTTCTCCACCCCTAGCGTCTGACATGATCATTTTGGAGCTTTTTTCCTATTTATTGCTGTCTTGAGTAGGTGTTATGAAAAGTGAATGAAGAAGAGAATGTAACCAAATTGTGTGTACCTGACTCAAGCCTTGGAGTCTTTGGAATTCTTGAAAAAGAATTAAGAGCCATTGCGAGAGAGCAAAAGATTAAAGCCAAAGATATGGATTATAGGTCTTGAGCACCTAGTTTATCATGGCAGTGTCTCACAGGATCGATGGCCTCCATAATTTATCACAATACGAAGACCCGACAAATCCTAACCAAAAGTATGATGATGAAAGAAATTAGAGTTGTCCAGTAAATACATTTAACCTTGTAAACTGCATGCCTCCCACCTGTTGACATGATTGGTTCTCCTAGCTATGGAACTCAACACATGCAACCTTTATCCTCAAAAACAAACAAAAATGCTTATATTACATTTACGTAAATATTTATAGATTGACATGTAATAATTTAATATGAGTTTTTCGGTGAATAAAACATTTACCATTTAAAAATGTTAAAAACAGAAAGTTAGGATCAATGTGTTTGGTTAAAATAAATTTATTTTATAATAAAAAATTTCTAAAAGCTTTAAAATAAACAATTTTAACATGTCAAAAGATCAATAAAGATTTGTGAAAATGAAAATTTGGAATTAGCTTACAATTGGTAATACCTTCAGCAGCTACACTGCAATTGGGCTCCAAACAAGGCTCACTATCTTATTGATTGCTTTCAATCCATATTCTCTATACATAAGCGTATGGAAAATGATTATTTTTTGAAAGTTCCATGATAGTGGAAATATAATCTCTAAGAAATCAATTGTCTCAAATAAGACGTGGCCCACTTATAAAAGAGGTCAAGTGCTATTATTTATTTAGCAATAGCTATATTGGAAGCTTCCATAAAAATGTGCTGCTATTTGCCTATCATTGAATTTGGAATCTTCTTTTTTAAAGGTGGTTATTATAATTTAAAAACAACAATTTAGTTAATAGAAAAAAAATATAATTAATTGGTAAATTATCTTTGTTTAATGGTAAAAGCTTTCATAATATCAAGTAAAAGCTTTCAAAATCTCATTTATGACATAAAAGTCAAATAAATATTGGTTTGATAGTGGGTGTGAACATTTTATTTCCATTTGCAATGTTTTTTGTCAGCTTTATTTTCATTTGCATTACTTTATTTTTGTAATCTATATGCAAATATTTCATAATCACATAATACTTAATTTTTATTTATTTATTTTAAATCTATAATTGTCTAAGTTTATTTCTTTCATTATTTTGCATTTATTATTAATTGTTTAGGTACAAGTGCAAGTTAATATAGATATTGATGTTTATATTTTTAATTGTGTATCATGTTTTTTCACCTGCATTTTCTCATCATATTTCATGATCTATCATCAAAATGGCATGCAATTAAAAAGAAGAATAAAAAATAAAAAGATATCAATTTGAAGTTGTTTTATTTATTTACACAATTACTTATAAAAAATATTTTAATATTTAAATATCAATATATGATATTTAAATAAGTTCAAATTAATATAAAAGATATATTTTTATTAATATAATTAATATTCTAAATATTTTTAAATATTAATAAAATAAATATATATTTGTTTATATTTAAACAATTATATAAATTAAATAAGCTAAATGATTTGCATGAGTCCATAGATACCATAACAAATTAGGTGGACATAATACTTCTCTATTAGACTACGAAAGGTGAAAAAGGATCCAAAAAAGTGCAAATAATCAAACAACATATATTATGCATTGATTCAAACTAAAGTGGTTGACACTGACTATATATTTAACCCTCATTAACGTAATGTTCATGCTCTGACATTTATTCTTTAAGTTGTCAGTTATTATTTTTCCATAATCTATCTTAGTGTCTTGCTCATATGTCAATTTAAGAACTTCCTTTTTCCATCATGTATCTTACAATTGTGAACAATATTAGAGTTTTTGGATCCTGACAGACATGCCATTTACATTATTTTATTAATTTGCACTCTATGTTATTGGGTTTGTTGCAAATCTAGCTTGTGTTGGGATTAGTTTGAACTTGGTATAGATGGATTGATTTAGTGTAAAGCTATATAATAGCTCCAAAGTGGAATTTAACCTTGAATCTTTGTTTTGGTTCTTTGATGGGTTGATCTAACATTTCTTTGAGCCACTTTAATTTGCTTGTGATTTAAGATTTTCTATGCATTTCTAAACCTTAAAGTTTGAGCAATGTGATAAAAGTTATGATTTTGACAAGTGGGATGACTAAAATTAAATGACTCTAACAACTATATTTGGTCCGCTTCTTTGAAAAACCATATTTCTTTGTTGCTTGCCTAAAAGCTTTTTCCTTGAATTTTTCTTTAATCTCCTTTGCATATAGTAACTCTGCTTCATCGCTATAATTCATTGGCCACTGACTTCATTTTTATCTACTTTCTCCTCTAAATCTAAATGCATTATGCTCTCTAGCAGGAACTCGACGCTTGCGTCACTTGTTTAAATATTGGTGTAATGGGGCCCATTACTTCTTAGAGATGAAAATTAATCTAATAGACATCACAAGGAATTCAATAAGCATTTGCATGGCCAAATCTAGGAAGCATAATTTTCTTTTTTTTTGGCCTTTTCTACAATTTTGTAAATTTTATTTTCAAAGGCCTTTGGAGTGGAATTAAACCTAGAGACTTTCACCAATAGTTTATGAGTGGTGATCTAGGCTATCATCCAAGAAACTCTAACTATCTCTCTTGAACACCTTTCCAACACATCCAAGTAGACCAATTTTTGCTCGATGGGCTAGGAGTCATGACTCCACCAAGTTGGGTTTACCAATTTAATTAAATAAGTTTCTAGCATGTTTTTAATTTGTAGCTAATTTTCCCTATTTATCTATCTATTTAAACTTCTTAGACGTAGGTGTGTGAATCTTTAGTTTATGATGGAAGCCATAATTTATTGTTTTTAGTAAATTTCTAGTTTCTTTTGAAAATGGACAAATGGGATTTATTTGAAGTTATGTAGTAGAGTGTTAGGCATACATATCTTCTATAGAGTTTGCTTGATTTCAATGAATTCTTAGCTTTGAATAATAATAAAAAAAACTTCAAAAAATATTATCTCATTTGTTGCAATACATCTAGCCCATCACTAGTGTATTCTCCTTCATATTCACAACAAAATTTAAATAAAAAGAATTTATGAATTTACATTTCATGGAATATGGGTTAGTTAAATTTTGATTATAACAACATTATAATGAAAAAAGTCATGATAATCTAAGAAGTCTAGATCATCCCAGAGTCAAGGTTGGATGAGATAATTTAACCTATTTTTAACAATGAGACTAAAGTTTGGTTATTCGTAATCCAACTAACACATCAACTAGAAATAAAATGGTGTCTGAGATACTTAAAAAGTTAAATGATAACTTCATTTGTAGATTAAATTATGTCAAGATATTAATATTATTTTTAAATAGTTCACTAAAAATAATTTTAGCTTGGACTTCTAGTAGTCTACATGAGATGTTACAACAATGGAATACAAGGAACCATATAGTAGGTGGTATAGTTTCATCTTTTGAAACATCTACAATAATATATTGTAATCATTTGACGAGGGTGCTAATCCGAGACACAGAAAATCACACACAACCAGATAATATTATTATTATTCTGAATATGAAAATCTTACATGCGGAGGATCTCCAATCCTCAAGTTCTGCAATACATGTAAGTTACAAAAACTACATAAATTCCCCCTTTTTGCAGTATGCGATATTTTCCTCAAAAAACTATAAAAAATCATAAAACCCCGCCCATAAATAGCTCATTTTCAGTCTTGGAGCCAAAACAACATTTGAATTCTGAGTTTTGGCGGTTTGGCGCTGAAAATTACAATTTGAAATTTAGATTTTAAAACTACATTCGAAAATTAGCACATTTTTGAAAATGCACCAACTTTTGGGAGCCATAATTTTTGATCTGGGACTCTGTTTGCCTAACCGTTTGAACCATTGGAAAATTCTCAGAGTGAAGAACGCGTTATGAACTCGCTTTGCCGGTTCCAGCGATTTCTGGGCCCGTACGGGACCGTTTAGTGCCTCAAACTGGACTCAGAAGATTTTTCAGGGCAAAAAGTAGAAACTAAAACTTGAATAAGTTTCAAACTAGGAATGATCTTGACCTGATTCTTTCGCCAAAGTGCTTATTTTTCTGTCTTGAAGCTTCCCATAAATTTCTGCCTCCTCACGCCTTCAAATTCAAAACTGCTAAAAATATAAATTGAGCAGAAAAAACAAAAATGCAATTCTGAAAGTTGGGAACTCTTATTCGACAAAAAAGGTATCTAGAAATGCAAAAAAATCTACAAAAAGCTAACAAAAAGAAACATAAAGGAAAACATATTTTTGGGTGATGTAGGATTGCCCTTACAGCATTGGATGCTCCTGCATTGTAATTAAAGTGTATTAAAGACGTGAAGAATCTATCATACACTTACAATCTTAAAATGTCATAATTTATTGTCACTTCATAGTAAAAAATTATAAAATAAAATATAAATACCTTTCATTCTCACTCAAGATCAATTTATTAGTGGTTCAATATAATTGTCTTCTCTCAATTTTTTATAATTTTAAATTAAACTAATTATAAATATGTTGGAAGTAAATTATTTTTGGAACAGTTTTCTACGCACAACTTGTCATATCAAATATAAAAATTTAATTAAAAAAAAAAGATTTTATAATATAACATTGTATAAATATACTAGAATAAAAGTAATAACATAATCTTACAGCTGTTTGAAAATATATAAAGAGAGAAAAATAAAGAAAGAAGAGAACAAGTAATTTTTTTGTGTGCATCTATGTCTGGCCTATATACATATTGAAATAAAAATTTGTGAATAGAAGAGGTTTCTAGAGCAGTAAAAGCAGGGCATTTGAAAAACAGTGCATATATGCAAATTTCCAACAGAATATGGCACTATAATACCAACTCAAGCATTATATATCTGTCTCAGCATATCAATGGCTTTTGCCAACCAGATATTGAATCTAAAGTTCTTCACTTTAATACATAAAGTTCTTTTGAAATATCTTTGGTGATATGTATTATAGCCCACAATCAGTTTTTTTTTTCCCCCACATTTTCATTTGTAGAAACGATACCCACCTGCTAAAAACGTATAGTGGAGATTAACAGTTGAAGGGAATTCTGATGGATCTGTTTGTTAAAAAGTTTAGATTCTGATCTTTATTTGAATTTGTACTTCTCTATTAAACAAAAATTAGGTCGGTGATGGCTTTGTTAAAATATTGACGAATCAATAAATTCCTCTCTATCAAGTGGTATATGTAGGATAGTGATTTATGAGGGAATAAATTGAAGAAACGTTCAATCATTTGTTGAAAACTAATCTAATAGAAATCTAGAGGCATTCAATGGCCATTTGCATGGCTAAATCTAGGAAGCGTCACAATTCTAATTGTTTGGTCTTTTCTACATTTTATTCAGAAGTCTTTGGAGTGGAGGTAGTCTTATATACTTTCACCAATAGCTTAAGTGGGGTGATCTAGCTCTGTTCCAAGCAAGTGAAACTAGTTCTTTTGGACATATTTCCAACACATCCACGTAGTCCAATTTTTTCTCATGGGGCTGCGAGTAAGGTGGGTTTACCCAAGTTGAATAATTTTCTAGCATGTTCTTAATTTGTAGCTAACTTGTCCTCATTTGACAATCTATTTTAATTTCATAGGATAAGGATGTGAACCATTAGTTTATGACGGGCTTAATTTGAAGCTATGCAGTAGAATAGTAGGTATGCATCTCTTTTATAGAGTTTGTTAGATTTGTATGAGTTCTCAAACTTTGAATAAAAAATTATCTTTTTCAAATTAAAAAATTGTTTCATTTTATTTGTGTTGTCAATCATTGATTGTAATACATCTAGCCTCTTACTATTGTATTATCCTTTAAACTTAAAATAAATTTCACATCAATAACATTTATAAGTTTCAATTGCATGGAATATAGATAAATTAAAATTTGATTATAATTATATTATAGTGAAAAATTTATGATAATCTTTGAATTCTAGATGATATTATATATTCTTGCTCAAATAATTTGTTATTTAATCTAATTGGATCTCATTAAAGAGTTGGATCACAACCAAACTGCAATGGTGCCTTGTGAATGCCACTTAGCCAATGCATGTAGGATAGTTCAAGTTGAAGCTACGTAGATATGCTACTTGTTTAGAATATTTGAAGAAGATTTTGTGTTTCAGACCTAGTTTCAATCTTCCAAGATGTTCTAGGAAGGCTTAAATAATATAATTTTTGTCCTTAGCTAATTCCTTCCTTAGTCTTCATAAAAAATGTATTCCTCGGTTAATCTTGCCATACACTTTCAAGTCTCCATGGATTCCATCAAGGTGAAGAAAGAGTTGATGCATTAGATTTTGGTGTTTTTTTTAAATTTAAATGTATGTTTATCTAGATTAGAGGTTTGAGGAAGTAATTGATTCTGCGTCTTCCAGCCCTAACAAATTATTGTGCATATAATTTGCCAATCTATGAAATTTATAACCCTGGGAGTTATAGCTAACTTTAAAGGGTTCAATCCTTGTTAAAGCTAATTTACATTTTAAAAAGATAAAATAGATTTAAAAAAAATTCAAATCTGAAATCTCGTTGGTTTAAAACTAGAGTGGGAGTCTTCAAAGGATATCCATAGGTGCTATGTCATATAGAATCCATATTCAAAAATTTGACGGAGGTCTATAAGTTTGTTGAATGGATTTCTCTAGTATCAAAGGTTGAATGAGATAATTTGGTGCAAATTCACAGCCAACAATTCACTGCCGGAAAATTCACCTCCAACAATTCACCGCCATGACAAATTCATCTTTAGAAAAACACCACCAGCAATCCACAACCACAAATTCATCTCTAAAAAATTCACCACCAGCAATTCACCTGGATAATTCATCACATTAACATTTTTTAATATATATTTCCAAGACCTTGAGATTTTTTTTGCAAAAGAATAGTTTCCATGGCATTAATAATAGAGATGACTGATATTGTTGTATAATTGAGCACAATGATGAATTGCTGGTGGTGAATTTTTGAGATGAATTTGTCATGGCCACTAATTGTTGTTGGCAGTGAATTTTTCAATGGTGAATTGTAGAACCAGATACTTTAGCCTATTTCCCAATAATAATATCGAGAGTTAGGTTATTCAACAATCCAAGTAACATACCAACTAGTATCTAAGATGCTTAAAAAGTTAAAATAATAACTTCATCTACATATTAAATTTGTGCTAAGATATATATATTTTAAAATTGTTAACTAAAAGAATTTTAGCTTGCATTTAGCTAGTCTACTTGGGGTGTTGCATTAAAGGAGTACAAGGAGCCATATTCTAGGTGATATAGTTATCTCTTTTGAAACATCAATAATAATATATTGTGATAATTAAAGTGTATTAAAGATAGTGAAGAATTCTATAATACATTAACAATCTTAATATGCTAGTTGATCATCAATCGTGAAGAAACGTATAAAGTAATAAAAAAATAAATACATTTCATTCCTATTCAAGATGAACCACTTTATTAGTCATTCAACAAAATTATTGTCTTACTCTCAGATTTTTATAATTTTAAATAAAACTTAAAAAATGATGTAAAAAAATTAGATATTAAAATACCATTAAATTATAAATTTTATTATTTAGAAATATTTAAGAATTCTTAAAAAAGTCTTTATTCACGAATAATGATTTTTTTCTCTGTTTTGTTATTTTTAATTTTTAAATGAATCAACAATTAAAACTAAATTTTTTTGAATAAAAATAAAATAACTATTTATTATTTTTATATATAAAAAATATAAAATTACAATCAATTCTTTAATAATTAAAGAGATAACACTCAACTGTGTTGGGTGAAAATTATGTAATCAACTTTTCGATAGATTACACAACTTGGACTTCAGCCACAACTATGTGAGATGTAAATCTCTCCTCTCTGAAAGGGGAGGCGCCCTTCTTACTGCTAACAGAAGCGATAGTAAAACAAACAAAATAATTACAAAATGTACACGAAACTTACGGAGTGGGGGGGGTGTGTTACATTCATCCTTCTCTCTTTTTTCAGAGAAGATGTTTTACAATGCTTCACCGTTGGAAGTTCACAATTCTTGATAACCTTAAACTAACAACTAGCAGTAATACCAATACCTCTATCTCATCAAAGCGAAGCGTAGAGATACCAGAAGTAATTAACAATAGACAAAATAAAGTAAAAGGGAAAGCTCACGAAGGCACAAAGTCATTCCGTAGCTTTATCAATGTTGGATCTGTGCAGAGTATATCGTTTATTACATTAGAAACACAAAGTCTTCTTAGACGCAGCAATTTTTAGAACATAATGAACAATTACAAGCGCAAAGTCTTGTAGATCATCCAACCAAAGTATCAACGAGCATGAACAATTACAAGCACAAAGTCTTGTAGATCATTCAACCGAAATATGCAAGAGCATGAACGATTACAAGCACAAAGTCTTGTAGATCATTCAACCGAAATATGCAAGAGCATGAACGATTACAAGCACAAAGTCTTGTAGATCATTCAACCGAATGATAAACAGAAACACAAATGCAAATCTAAATAATAAATGTAACACAAAGTTTACATAAACCACTTAGAGTCCATGTAATTAGATTTCCACAATCCATATGAATTTAAGTCTGAATGCTTCTGGATTTGATTGTGTGGAGTCTTTTTTCATCAACGTTTCGGATCACACTCTGTGAACCATCATCAGGATAGAGAGTTGAAAAAGATGGTTCACAAAGTGTGATCCGAAACGTTGATGAAAAAAGACTCCACACAATCAAATCCAGAAGCATTCACACTTAGAGTCCTTCGGATTTCTCAAGCTAATCACCACCAAATAAGATCAACTCACAAAAGTATCGAATCCAACACAAAGTTTGGTTTGCAATCCTCTTCTTTATTGATCAAATTCCATTCACAAAGCATGAACACAAAGTTTCAAAAAATTTCTTCAAAAAGGGCAGCACTTCGTTGCAAAATACTAAAGGATGATTATATAGAAAGAGGGATGGGCAAAAATAGGAAACTGATTGAGAAAATTAAGGAAAGTTAGGTTAGCGATTTTAGGAGATCTCACCTAACTTTGACCAAAGTCAAAGTGTAATTTTTTTTCAAAATATTATATCTTTGAGCTTGGTGTAATTACAATTTACAAAAAGACATTCGAAAATGTCGAGAAATATTTACAAGATGCATAATGGGATGCACTAGAAATGTCTAACACTGGAGAATAGGGGGCTGCTTCATGTTTCTTTGCCTTGGGCAAGGAAGTCTTCAAATTTCCTCCTAGTCTCTTGCACGAACTTCTCATCTGGACCAACGGTGTAATCCACAATGGTGTGAATTCTCATGATCGATCTCATGGTAGATGAGTGAACCTTCTTGCACCTGTCAAGATGCGTTTTCAGGTTATCCAATGTGAGCCTTGTATCACAAATGATGTTCAATGAAACTTCTGAGAAGTCTGAACTGTCAATCAAATTCATGATGGCTTCCTTGAAGATCTGGGATATTTCTATGGCCGGTAGGAAGATACAATTTTCCTCAAGAAGTTGACCAGGCAACTCTTTGATACCTTTTTCAAGAATAGCGCGATGTCCTTCGACATCTTCCTGTACTTGGTGGAGATCTTCTGTAAGAGATTGAACCACTTGAATTCTGTGTTTCAATGATTCTCTTACCTCAACAAACTTTTCTTTGTTAGGAATTACCCCAACCTCCACCAATTTACTGAGCTTTACCTGTTTCATTTCCGACCATGACAACAGGCATTTTTCCATGTCTCTGCGCTCCTGGGAAAGTACACTTTTTTATTTATCAAGCTCTGTGGTGAGCTTGGCCAACAAGGTAGTTTTCTCGTCCGCAACCAATATAATTTGAGATCCGTGTTCGATGATATTCTCAACAAAATCATACAACACTCTGCCTTTGGAGGTGAACTTCTCAGCTTTTTTGACAGCTAGGTCTTCAATACTTACCACTGTCAGCGGTTGTGCATTACTTGGTGAACCTGCAAGTCTCTTTACAACAGTGGCATAATGCTCTACCCTCTGTTTGTACATGTTGCGAGCTTTCTCTACTTTATCCAGCCTTCCAGCCAAGATATCCAAAGTGACTTGTGCATCGGCTTTTGCACTTTCATTGGTAACCTTGCCAAGCTGGACCTTTGTCACCGTGTAGTCTTCCATATTGACATCACCTTCTTCACTTGGTGGTATGCCAATTTCTGCATACTTGTGGCCAGACTTATCAACGTTCAGCCTTCAGTATACTTTTGCCTTCTTCTTCCCTTTGGCTTTTGGAAGGACTATCTCTTCGAGGTCGAGCTCCTCCGGAGAAATCATTTGCTTTTTACGCTTCGACACTTGAGATATTAGCGAAGGAGGAAGAAAAGAAGTGTGAGCTTCTGTATTCACTGTCAATTCAGTCACCATTGCTACTTCTGAAGTTATTGTCACATCTAAAGTTACCATAGGTATCGTGACAATCGGAGAAGTGTCTGTCATCATCGCTCCTGTAGTTGACACATTGAGTTGATCACGCATTGACTCATTCATGAAACAATTGAATTCATTTTCAGAAGTGATATCATACGTTGGCGAAGACAAGCTAGGAATGGACGATGGAGGGCTTGACAGTATATCAATCGTATGAATGCTTGTCACTGAGGGAGTATCAAGCGAGGTTGATGTTGCAGGGATAGGGTATATCTCAACTGCAGGAATGCATGTGGTAGGAATAGGTGATGAGGGAACAGGAGGTGGAGGAGTTCTTGAATCTGGAGGGGTATGAGGAACATTTGAAGTCACAGGCGATGACGTTCTGGGAATTTCCTCAACTACATTCTCAGGAGGAGAAGTAGTTCTTTCTTGATCATGCCTGGGTTCTTGTTGATCACCCTCTTGTCTCTCCGATTCTGGTTCACCTTCAAAATCACCTTCAGATCCTTCTTCAAAATCTTCTTCAGACTCTTGCCTGCTTTCAGAAACCTCTTCTGCATCAGAGTCTGCTTCTACGAAATCTTCATCTTCAGCGGATTGGTCACTTGAAGTTTCTTCTTCATCGGAATCTATCTCCTCTACAATAGACTTTTTACCCTTAAGCGAGATGGATTAGATTCCATGATTACTGTCTCTGGGATGGACTGAGTATCTTTCTTGCCAACAGTGAACTTGATCCTAGGACCTCTTCATGAAGATGTGGGAACGACTGCTGATTTATTTTTGTTGCGAAGTTCTTGTTGTTGGCGAGCTTCTGCTTCAGATTCCTCTCCTTCTGAGTCTGTTCTGAAACTCTTCATTTCATAACTGCATTTGTGTAACCGTTCTGTAGTGTTGGCTAGGATTGGCCTCAACCTCTCTCTTATGCTGGTAACTTCTTTCTTAGACCATTGTATTGCAGGCAACGGCCTTTTAGCAATTTTTTGCTCATCATAGACAACATTCATGATATCACCTAGATTTGCAAAATCCTCTGGTAGGCTAGCAATATCAAGATCTCTGATTTGTTGAACTGTCAATCTGCAATAGTCCATTTTGCGAATGGCTTCTTCATCTCTGCAATCTGCCCAGATGTCCTCAAAACGGTACCTGTGATGGTGACCCTTTTGCAATTTTTTTTTGACATCTCGGTAATCGAAATCAAACCTATACCTATAGGTCTTGATTTTCATGATCTACATTTTAGCATAAACAGACTTAGATTTTTGTGTAGTTTGGATAGTATATCGGCCAATGATCAGTGGGAACTTGAATCCATGCTTGTGGTTGCTTCTTCGTTCTTTTTGCATTGACATCAACTGTCTGCATGTTTCCATGAGAACCCACTTATCCGAAGGATAACGTGGTAGCATGTAGGGACAACCAGTGTAGCGGCCTACTCTCAAGTAAGTAAACGTTGGGAATTGAAGAAATATGCATCCAACTTTACTTACCACCTTATAAGCCTCATTAGATACTCTTCTTCTTTCCAGAGCTAGATCATAATTGAAGAGCAAAGGCGCAAAGAAAGCATCTGTGACCCGTCTGAAGTGATGAAAACTTTCCTTCAGCTCCAATTGATAGAAATATCTGTACACAGGTACCATCATCCGATTCCCTTTTGTAGATAGACCTGGGAATTGTCTCATTACAGCCACGACATACACCAGGTAAGAAGTCATGTAGAACTTCAATGTAGAAGGAGCATTGATCAACTGCTCGTGTATTTCATCATTGATTTGTTTGCCCCAGTCAATATGCACCTTCTATCTTCTTATGATCTTGATGTATTCATACATCCAATCGTGAAAAGTGGATGATTCTGGCAAGCCTTTCACTCTGCTTAGAAATGTGATCATATCTTTGACATCATCCTTGAAGTCACTTCGCAGGAGTCCTTTTGGCCATCTGGAAACAGATGATCTAGGCTTCTTTAACCATTGAGTGTTTATCAATTGTTTAGCTTTATTGGGATCAGTGTCAAAGATCTCTTGTGCTTTTGATATAGAAATATCAATGTATTTCTCCATATGAGGGACCTTGAAAACAGTGTCAAAGAAATCAGGGTCAAGTCTCAGGATCTCGTGCCCGGAAGAATCGATCACGCTCCTACTTTCTCTGATGTAGTGAGACGCCACCTGAAGAACAAACTCTGTATTATGTGCAGCTGTAGGGAACATTGCCACCAAATGAAGGTTGTTGTGTACAATTGCTCTCATTGAATCAGGAAGAGGCTTCGTTTCTGTTTGCTTTGAGAAATCAACCAAGTCCTGATGACCAACCTCCATGTCTTTTATCTCTTCCACCTTTGAGAGCACTACAGTCGGCGGATAGACACCTTGATATTTGTACTTCATCTTTCCTTTTTCTTTCGAAGGAGGCTTACTAGCAGTCATCAAAAACAACTGGAACTCTGATCACTCTGACTTGACGATCTTTGAAAAGAGACTGTAATTCATTGAGCCAGAGCAAACATTAATCGTTAGGAAACATGGGAAAGCGCGACATGAGCAACAAGGATGGGAAAGCATGGAGCGAATGACAAGGCATGCAAAATGATGCACAAAGATGGAAGAACAAGGTTCTGGAGTGTACTGGTAAAAAATGAAGCTCATTTGGAAAGGATTGTAGAAAACTGGAAAAAATGCAAGGGCACTAAAATTTAGCGCCCTTGCATGAAGTGAAATTTCTAGAAATGCAATAGCGCTAAATTTTAGTGCCATTACATTTTTTCCTGACACTTAAACTTTTTTATGGCCCTGGCACGTTTCTTCATGAATTTCGCATTTTTCGTCAATCGTGCCACTTTTCGTGCCTAAATTTATTGCTCGACTTGAGTTAGGTTTTTAATCTTCTCTTTCACTTAAAGGTGTTTTAATTCGCCATTTTTCATTGTTATGATCTTTTGGATTTCCTTTCTTCTTGCTGGGTGAAGTGCTTTTCAAACTGCAAAAAATGTTTTTGAAGATTTCGCATCCTTCCTTCAGCAATCTTCGCGTTTATTTTGGGTAAGTCGTTTTCTTTACTTTCTCTTCTTTTTCATTCGTTTTTATACATGTTCTAAGTTCTTCATATGTGTTTTAGCTTTGCATATGTTTTATCCTACGCGTTTCTTTCTTCTCCATTCGCATTTTTACCCTACGTGTTTTTATTTCTTTTTTCTCTCTTCGCATGTTCTTCCCCATTCGCATTTTTCTGTTTATTTGACGCAATGGAACCCTCACTTTTTGTTTTGAATACGCATTCTTTCCTTCCTCTTCACTCACGTTTATCTTCTCTATGCGCATCATTCTTTGTGAGTGTGTTTCTCTTTAAACGTTTCTTGTGTTGCAATTTCTCCTTGTCTCCCTCTCTATTATACTTTGGTGTGAACATTGTAGAGATCTATCATTTTGAAAGAAAGTTTCCTTAACACTTGAATACTTACACAATGGTGAATAGATGAGTTTGAATTGTAATTCCATCAAAAACGAAATTGCCAAGCATGAGCGCCATTTTCATACATCACTGCATTTGTTTTATCCAAAATGTGCTTGAAATGCTGAAGCGCTAAAATTTAGCGCCATGACATGTTGCAATACATGTTATATTTTCTAACTCTCATAAATTGTGGTGTACCTTGATGATCTCACGGTTTTCTCTAAGCAACATCATGAGCATTTCTACCACTTGAGGCAAACTCTAGAGAGATGCCGTCAGCACGACATTTCCCTAAATCCCAAAAAGTCAACTTTTGGGGTGACAGAAGGTAAACTTCTTGGTCACGTATCTGCTGAAGGAATCAAGATTGACTTGGAAAGAGTCAATGGAATCAAATCCCTCGCTTTGCCGTCAAGCAAGAAAGTCGTTCCTTCTTTCTTTGGCAAAGTAAACTTCTTAAGGAGGTTTCTCCCAGACTTTGCTGAAAAGACCCGTCATATTGTAAATATGATGAAGGGTAACACCACATTTCATTGGACGGCAGAAGGCAAAGCAGCGTTCGATGACATCAAGGAGGCCATTGCTCATGCGCCTGTGTTGATTTTCCCTAACTACACCAAAGATTTTGTTATGTACAGTTATGCTTTGGAGCATACGCTATCAACAATTTTGGTGCAGGAAAATGATGAGGGTTTTGAATCCCCCATTGCATTCATGAGCTGCCCCCTGAAGAATTATGAATTGAAATATTCTCAGATGGAGAAGCACGCTTTTGCAGTTGTAAAAGCCGTCAAGCATTTCCGGTTCTACATTCTAAGCAGTCATGTGAAAGTTCTCATCCCAGATTCGACTATCAAGTCTATCCTAACACAACAGGAATTTGGAACAAAAAGAGGCAATTGGATTGCCAAGATCTAGGAATATGATCTGGAAATTAAACCCACTAAGTTGATACGTGGACGTGGCCTTTGTCAGCTTATTGCAGAAAATAATCCAGATGAAGAAATTTCAGGGGATGAAGAAGTCTCAGACGAAGAGGAGGTTGATCCCAGTACACTTCCAATGATACTGTTTGTTAGCACCACTGACAAATTGTATTCCAACATCGCTAACTTCCTGACATACAGAGAATGTCCCAATCACTTGACTCCGAAGGAAAAAAGAACCGTCAAGCTGAAATCATCTAATTTTGTCTTATGGGACAACGGCTTGTATAAACGTGCAATGGATGGGACATTTCTCAGATGTGTTGATAAAGAACAACAACAAAAGTTGCTGAAATCTTATCATGATTTAGCATGTGGTGGACATTTCTCAGCGCCAGTAACAGCTCACAAAATCCTAAGAGCGAAGTATTACTGGCCCACACTTTTTCAGGACACGTACTCTTGGGTGCGTAAGTGTGAATTGTGCCAACAGTTTGTTGGCCGTCCCAGGTTGGCATCTTTGCCATTAAAACCTGTTGTGATTGATGAACCTTTCCAGCAATGGGGCATTGATTTCATAGGTGCAGTTAATCCATCATCAAGTGCCAGACATATCTACGTTTTAACTGCTACGGATTACTTCACCAAATGGGTGGAAGCAATACCTACCAAGCGTACTACTTCAGAGGTGGTGTGCAATTTCTTAAAAGAAAGTATTATTTCCAGGTTCGATGTGCTGAACAAAATTGTTGCGGACAATGCTTCTGCCTTCTCATCAAGCGAGATCACGGATTTTTGTTTCGAACACGGTATAACCTTGTCACATTCTTCCGACTATTATCCGTAGGGTAATGGTCAGGCGGAATCTAGTAACAAGAATCTGGTAACTATAATCCGCAAGCTAGTGGACGAGAATCAACGTTTGTGGCACAAGGCTTTGTTTGATGCTTTGTGGGCAGACAGAATAACTCTGAAGCAGGCAATCGGCATGTCTCCTTTTCAACTCTTGTACGGGTTGAATGCCGAGATTCCTATAACCTTGGAACTACCAGCCCTCAAGTTGGCTAAGGCCATTGAGGATGAGACATTTGACAATTCTGTTGACAAGCGCATCATGTATCTCTCCGAATTGGAAGAGAATCGGGTTCAAGTGGCTGACCGCATTGCGGAACACCAAGACCAAGTGAAGAAGTTGTTTGACAAAAAAGCTAAGTCTTGAGAATTTCAAATTGGTGACCTCGTTCTCCTGTGGGACAAACGAAGAGAATCAAAAGGTATGCACGGGAAATTTGACTCACTATGGACAGGACCTTTCCAAATACATCAGTTGCATGGTGAGAACACTTTCTTGTTAGCATACAGAGATGGAACGCCATTTGCCCTTCCTCACAGTGGGCAACATCTCAAGCACTTTACACAGTAAAGAGAGAAGGATGAATGTAACACACCCCCCCCACTCCGTAAGTTTCGTGTACATTTTGTAATTACTTTGTTTGTTTTACTATCGCTTCTGTTAGCAGTAAGAAGGGCGCCTCCCCTTTCCGAGAGGAGAGATTTACATCTCACATAGCTGTGGCTGAAGTCCAAGTTGTGTAATCTATCGAAAAGCTGATTACATAATTTTCACCCAACAAACTGTAAATGTAGGGTTTGAATATGTTAAAAGTAAACTTGTTTTTGTAATAGTTTTCTGCCCATAACTTGTCATATGTATTCAATATAGTAACTAATTTGCACAGAGATTTGATTTTATAATATGACATTGTACATATTATATTAAAAAATAATAAAATAATCTTAGAGCTGTCTGAATGAATATATAAATAAAATAGCAGCAGCATCTCTCATACATATATATATTTTGTATGTTCGGCCTATTCTGTTTATATGCATATTTTATATTTCGAAATAAAAAATTGTGAATACAAGAGGTTTCTAGAACAGTAAAAACAGGGCATTTGAAAATCAGTGCATATACACAAATTATGGCACTATAATACCAACTCAAGCATTATATATCTGTCACAGCATATCAATGTCTTCTGCCAACCAGATATTGAATCTAAAGTTCTTTACTTTAATATATAAAGTTCTTCCCAAATATCTTTGGGGAGATGTATTAGAGCAAACAATCAATTTCTTTTCCACATTTTCATAAGCATATACGATACCCAACTGCTAAAGACATATAGCAGAGAAAAACAATTGAAGGAAATTCTGAAGGATTTGTTTTTTACAAAGTTTAGATTCTGATCTTTGCAGGTATAGTGCCCTTGAATTCATGACAGGCTGCACACACACAATCTCTTCATTAACAATTTTTTTTTTTGAGATGATGAAGAATTAGTTAGCAGAAATTATGATAATGAGAATTACGCGAGATTGAGATTAGTTTGAGGCAGATTTTGTTGAGTTGCAGCATCTGTTTCCGAATGATTGGTGGCACCTTCCATGATGTCAATCTGTATCATGTTTAGAATTTCATTGTGGTCAAAAGCAAAAGAAGAATTATGATGGCAATGAGGATATGAATGGGACAGTCTTTTACCTTTTCTGACAGATTAGCGTTTTCCACTGTAAGTGATTTTCCCTGCGGGACAATGAGTTCATCAGCCATTCCCGAAACTAAGTCAGTACAGTTGTGATCAATAAGCAATTTACAGCAGTTTTGTTCTTTCAGTTTATAGCAATTACAATTTTTTGATCAATAAAAAACTGATGAAACAGTATTAAAAAAATGTGGGTGCTACAAAGACACATTCTCAGAGTTTAAGGAGGATCAAGTTAACAAAAGATATGAAAATAAATAACGGAGAGTCCGATCAACAGTAAACATAAATAAAACTGATAAGTGACGAGTAGCATCAGTAGGAAGGGAAACATAGTCATCAAGTTTATCCCATTATTTAGTGGGGATAGTACCATCATCAATACATTTTCAGAAAGTAAGAGCACCTTCCTCCTCTTGATCTTCTATAGGTTGTTGAGCATGAATAGGGGAAATTCTCAGCTCTAACTGAGGGAACTTGCCAAATTTTGGCTAGCCAATAATGCTAGGCCCATGAGAAGGGGCTGAATGTGGCTGAAAAGGTTGATACTATCCACAAGCAGCATGGTCCTTGAAACCTTGCGGTCGAGAACCTTGAGATTGAGATCCATGATCTTGTTTGGTAGATTGGCCATGACCATGTCTATGCCCATGAGGTGGGATGAAAGAAGGGCTACGACTCTAGAAACCATGCAAAGACTCCTACCCTAGTGGTCAAAAAGCTCCTGTAGATGTGCAACTTTGCAAGCTTGCACCTAGATACACATTAGCACATTAGAGAAAATCATAACTTTAGTGTATAAAGAAAAGTGACCACTAGCCAACCAACCAAAAAATATAGTTGAATTTCTATCTTTCAAATACTAATTAGAATTTCTACCTTGAAGACATGCCAAATTTGACAAACTTTAATGGGAGGCAAAGCCCATTGCCTAGTAACACAGCATACCATGTGAAAGGGTGAGAACAAAAAGGCTTGAATCAATCATGTATCCAACTCCAAGCTTCTTGAGCTCTAGAATAGAACAAAAAAGATGCTTGAGAGACTCCAGTTGTCCACAAGGGACAATGAGGGTTGAGAACTCCCATGTGAATCAAATGAGAACCAAGAGGAAGACCTTGGTAAATAAAGTGCCATGCAAAATGAGTCATTTTAGGCTGCCAAATGGCTGCCAAAATAGTTTGGAATCATTGATGCCAAGTACCAAGTGAAGACTGGATGTGTCAATGGTGGTTTAATTGGTCCACCATTAGAAGATGAGACATGAACCACAAATATCTATTGTAGGGTCTATAATTGTGAAATAGAATTTCAAGATAACATTTCTAATCTTTTCACCAAGGATCAAAGGACTTGACCCCAAACTTATGAACTAAATGGGGAGGAATGACATCAATAACATTTTGAAAGGCCTCTTGATTTTGGCTGGATAGCTAAGATTTTAGCTTATCTTCAGGCCAAAAGAGGAAATTTTTTGTGGTCCTAATAAGGATAATAGGTAGAGTTTTGATTCCTCTATTAAATAATTTGAAAGCATGAATCAAAGTGGCTTTGGCAAGAGGACGATCTAGATTGAAAAGAATAGGAGATCATCAATAGGTCCTATTGGCTAATTGATAGGCCATTGTAGAAGTCATTACCACCCCAAAGTAGCCAAGACTCGATGGAATCCCATGCCTTCTAGTTGATCTTCATAGTAAAAGTGCCTTGCATTTGAGAAAATTCCCTTATGATGAGTAAAGTATATAGGTCAAGGCCTTTCCAAGTTGGTTTTCTAGGAGTTCTTAAAGAAATATAATGCCTAATGAAAATTTTAAAGCATCATTCTTGTCTAGATCTCTACTAATCCATTTAACATAGAAAGCAATGCTTTTTTGACTGTTTGATAGAAGAACCAAGCCACCAACATCGTGAGGGAGACAACAAAGCTCCCAAACAATATGATGAGAATTTTTAGACCTATATGCAAAAGCCCATAAAAATTTCATAGGAGCTTCTCAAATTTTAAATAGGAAGCACTAGAACGGAACCAACAAGAAGAATAATAAACATGGGTAGCAACTAAAGTTTTGGAGCAAAACTAGAATTTAATTGCAAAATAGAGTGGCTCAGTTATCCAATAGTTTAGTTTTCTTTCAATTTTGACAATGAAAAAGTTCCACAAGCTAGTAGGAGATGCTTAAAATGCAAAGGGAATGCAGGAATCAAAAGATTTCCCCATGATCAATTCATTTTTATTCAAAGGAATCCAACCAACCAAATTTGGAAAGATTGTTATAACATTGATTCTTTCACCATTGAATACTTGAACTAGAAGCTTGGATGAATATATCAAGACAAAGAAGAGCTTGTTTGATATTATTCTCATCCTCCAAAGGAGAGAAAATAATCATCAGCGAAATTCTGATTTAAAATGTAAATCATGATGAGAAATCAATAAAAAATAAAATACGATTCATTAAAGATTGACTTCTGCAATGTTCAAATCCATGCAAATTTATTATAAAAATTGTTAAGATCATTTAGAAAAATTGCTTGCTTCAACTATTCTACGATTATAAAAAATTAAATTGAAATACAATACACTTAAATGCCTTAATATATATATATATATATATATATATATATATATATATATATATATATATATATATATATATATATATATGAGAAAATATTCTTCTCCCTACTATTAAATGGTTATTAACACTTCAAAATTTAATTAAAGATTGAAAATAGAAAGATAGAGTCCCAATGTTTTAAATTCAAAAAACAAAAATTAAAAAATATATAAAATAAAGAACAGTATAATATAATTATTGAGCATTTAATTTTATAAAGTGAACTTTATAAGAGCGAAAATGGAAGGCCATTTTAGAATCATGATACAAACCTCCTTTTCTAAAGACGAATAAGTTCAATGATGCTGATACTAGACTAATTTGTAAGGCATAACATGCTCTGAGCTTCAATCTTGTTGAATCTTGGATTCTATGGGCTTAATTCCCTTCAAATTAAAATTAAATAGTTCTTTTCAAAGATGTCAAGAGCTACTTTGGAGACCAATTTCCTAGTCAGCTGAAAATAAGGAAGCAGTCTAATATTATTTTATTTCTAATAAGCAATATATATGTACGACTTCTTAATTCATGTCATATTACTTGACGATGGGAGTTTTGACTTATCTCAAAGGAATGAATCTTAATCAAATAACCCAATAATCTGTAATATTTAACTAGTAATGACTGAAGGAGGAAGTGTAGAATTTGATATTTAATAACCTGAACTTTGTTAGTAGGGAAATATTTAATCATGTTAATTTGACCTTTTCACTAGTGAGATGAGAAATGGTTCAAAAGATTTAAAGGGTTCATGTTTAAGTCTTATCAAGCAATGTAAGATTTTAAAATAAAGTTTAAGTTTTGATTAAGATAAATTTGGAAGGGCCTGAACCTATTATAAGAGGTGAGACAACAAAAAAGCTAAATAAAAGTAGTAGAAAAAAAAACCCAATAACCAACAAAAAATAAAATAGGACCAGCTGAGGACCACCAACCAAACGAGACCAATTATTGTTCTCCAAGAAGATGGAGGCCTTTTATGGCCTACAACTCCTTGGTAAGAAATGAAAGTTTTTCTTCAAAAGATAAGGCTTTCTGATTCTTCTTGCTACTATTGTTCTTAGAAGTAGGCAACACTATCTCCACAGTCTTTCCTTTTTTCTGGAGCTGGTAGGGGGGCTTCCGAATGTTTCTCCCTAGCACTCTTAGCATGGAAAATTTTAAGATCCCACCGAAACACTTGTATTGTGACTATCATGTTCTTCTCCATTTTATTGTTGTATTTAATAATCTCCTGCAAACTAAGGAAGATCTTGTCTTGATTGCAATGGATTTTTGCAACCTCATTTCTCAAGCTTGTACACCCCTCCAGAGACCCAATAGAATTTTTAATTTTCCCAACATCTTTTTGTAGATTATCCCAATTATTAAAAATTTGAGACATGCTTCTCAACAACTCCTAGTGATTCGCATCCTCTTGTTCACCCAACCAATCTTTAGTCTTTTTGAGCATATTGGTCTCCAGGTTTTGAATTGTATCCTTCACTGTAAGCAACTAGGTCTTAAGGATGTCATTTTGAATATTAGTGGATTTGAAGAGATCATCAAATTTCTCCCTTAGGGAGGAAAAATTCAAACACGGGTTAGGGTTGTCCATAGGAGCTATCTCTAGCACTTGAGTGTGACCAACATCCAACTTAGGGGAAGAAGGGGGGCTGGCAGAAAAATTGTGCAATTGAAGAGAATTGGGAGGGGAGTCTTTAGGGGTAGCATCTAGAGAAGGGGAGTAGGATGAGCCTAAATTGCCATTTGAAATAGAAATTTAGGGAGGTTCCTCAAATGACACCTTTTTCTTATCGAAAAGAGTAGGGGTGTAGCATCGTAAATTGTCACCCTTGACAATTTCACACTATATTTTTCTCCCTCCTATGTGCATGGATCTAATTGTGTTTCTAATTTCCTAAATTAAGCATTTTGTGGCTCATTTAATCATTTATGAAGGAATCAGATGCATAAAATCGAAGTAGACATTTAATATTTTTCTCCTGACACTTTACACCTCGCAAAATAGGGTTGGGGCAAGGGTGCCTTGTGTAAATTTCTCCCTCTATTTCTTTTTTAATATGCGAGAGTTGGCATTTTATTATTTGAATTTCAAATGTTAGATATTAGCTATTGGAATTTGAGTTGCGGGAAATTAAAATTATTGTGTATAAATACCTAGTCATTGCATCATTTGAAATATAACAAAGATATCTAGCAAGAATTGGAAGCAAGAACATTATTGAGCAATTATAATCAAGTCAAGAGTAGTCAAGAGCAAGATCATTAGAGCATTTCATTGTCAAAGCATCAAGTCAAGTTTTATATGAGTTTGTTCATCATTTTGCTTGTGATGACTAACCCTTATAGGTATTCAAAGCAATCCAAGCCAATTTGTATTCATGCCTTGAGGATATGTGCATGACTTTAGTCCTTCAAGGAATCAAATATGAGTGGTGAGTGTTGTTGCGTGTTTTATGACACACTAAACATTTTAGAACAAAGTGTCACAGACGCTCTATTCTCTCTTGAAAAACTACTTCCTATGCTAAGATTGCAAGTGAGGTCATAGGGTAATTCTAATGTTTAAGATGAACGCGGATAGGCTCTGTGGTATAGATGTGATTTGCTGTGGGCACAAGTAAGATTTTGCAAGTTATTCAAAAAAGGAGAGACATAAATGCAGTACCATTTTGGATTTTTTTGATTTTATATAAAAAAGTGAAAAAAGATTTAGGGTTTAGAGACTCTATACTACTCCTAAGAACTCAAGAGAAGACGAAGACTAAGTGAAACCAAATAAACCATACTCTGTTTCGCCACGTTCAACGACAACTACGCAGAGCAAGTGCAATCTTCTAGGAATGTGCTTGTGATTTTCACGTGATAAATAATTGCCATCAGATCGAACAACAATTATTAAAACTGAAGTTAAGCGTCCACAGTAAAGCTCAGTCTAACTTTGCACATTGAGTGAAATCATCCACCCAAAGAAAGTATGAGCTCGGTTCCACTAATCTCCGTTATCAATCAATCATTCTTCTAACATACATTTTAATTCAAATCTACTAAGAGAGAAAGAAAATATGCGACCATGCAACTATTCAACAATCAAGTATTCAAGGCACCTCATGCATTTGAACTTCATTATTAAAGTAGTGTTTTCACAACAATCTCATACAAACTCTCTCTTTATTTCTAACTATCTATCTCAAATCTGCTCTAACTCTTAATCTCTTCTAACTTCTAAGCCTCTAGCTATCCATCTATCTATATATCTATGAAAATGAGAGAGTGAGGGGGGGGGTTTATATAGTTTTCAAGATTACAAAGAACGGCCGAGATTGATTCAAGATCAATGGCCAAGATTAATCAGAACTAAACCCTAATTAGGGTTTCCAAAACCACAATCAGTTAACTGGAAGAAAACACTAGACAACTGGAGTGTCATCCTTATCCACTTGTGCAGCCTCACGTTCGGCGAACCTGGACACTATCAGGTCGACCTCCTCCATAGCAATGTCGGGCAGCACGCTAATGTTGTACTCCAGCAAATCCAAGTTCTCGGCACATTCTGCAAACACATTCGCCCATGTTGGCTCTTGTAGCAAGAAGGAACTTCTGATGGCCATGAATTCGAACACTTTGGTGAAGCCTTCCTTCATAATTGGCCCGGTGGTGGAGAAAACTTTCTGTACTTGCTCTTTCAAACTCCTTGGCCGCAAGTGTTTCCTTCGGACAATCTCCTTGTCTAGCATATCTGCAGCCATCTCATAGATTTTACTTTGAATTTCTTTTACTTGTTCTTCAATTCTACCACCATCCTGCTTCACCTTTTCGAGGACTCCTTTCCTTGAGATTAAGGCATAGTACCATCCGTTGAAGTCATAAGCTGCTCCGGCTTCGATAACTTTGTCTTCGATCAATCTTTGCTTTGAAATGCCCTTCAGTTCCCGGATGCATGGGATGATCCTGCTCTGAATATCCTCGAGACTGCTCCATGACTCTGCAAGATCTGCAACTCGTGAAAGCATGAAGGAAGCCTGCTCATTTACTTGCGCCAACTTTCTTGCAAACACCAACGCCTCTTTTTTCCTTGCAACCATCCAATCTTTAGCCTCCCTCGCTGTTGTCAACTCTTCTTCAAAATTAGCATCTGGTTCCTGTGAAGCAGTTGGAGGTAAAGGTGCCACTTGTTCACCTTCGTTTAGTGGCTTGGTCAGGTGCTGGATGTAGTCTTTTAGACGTTGAATTTCTTTCTTGTACTCCTTTTTCTTGGAAACTTCTTTTTCTAATCTGGCCTTGATGGTGGCCACAGAATTATCCAAGTCTTCAACTTCCTGCCCTTTTAATGTTGGACCCATGTCGACAGTTGTGATAGCATATTCCTCAGGCACAATCTCATCTTGAAACTTGTCGACCGTAGGCACTGCAATTTGCACCGTGCGATTTCCAGCTTCATCCCTCTGAATGGTTGAGAACTTCTTGGCCTTCTTCCTTGGGGCGGTTTTCTCTAATCTGGCCAGAAAATCTGTGTCATTGTCCTCCTCCGGGACCTCCACTGGCACTTTTCTTTTCAATCTTTCCCTCAGCCACTCTGGTACTGTTGGCTGTTCAATCATGTCCTCTTGATTTTGGACGTCCTGCATGTCCTGCATTTCCTGTTCTTCCTGTATTTCTGGCATACTTTGAATTTCTTGGACTAACTGCATATCATGGATCTCCTGGACGGATGGGTCCTCTTGAATGCCTTTGAGGGCAGAAATCATTCCTTCCTCAAATTCTCCATCCTCGATGTCCATGTCGTTATCCGATCCTAAGATTTTTGTGCTCGCCGGAGAGGGTTGATTGTCATCTTCTATTTGAATTGGCTCTACATTTTCAACTGGAGAAGGGATCATGGCATTCTCCAAGGATTCTCTATCTAAGGCAAGTATCTCCTCTATGTTCTGGGAAGTGGCCGACTGGAGGGGTTTAGACTTGTGTTTCTTCCGTGAAGGGCCCTCATCTATCTCTTTACCTTTGTCTTGAATTGCAGATTTATCGACTTCTTTCCTCTTCTTGGAGTTGGTAGCATTTGCTTGTCCACCTGCCTGAGATGCACCGGCGTTCGAAGAACATGACTCAGTGTCTCCCATCAACTCATAGGTAAATTGCACCTTTCTCTGTTTTAACACTTCTACTTGACAATCTATCCACCACTGGGAGTATTTGAAAACAGGGCGCATCAAGGTGGCTAGATCACCCATCTCAGGTTCGAACCATTTCATAGGTGGCAGAGGCTCATTTTCTTTGAAGCCTGGCTGCACATATATCCCATCATCTTGCAGCTGGTCAGGTATTTTGAAGAGCTCCGTCGCCCTTATCATGCTCAGGGGCAACCTTGACCATAATCTTCTCCTTACATCGTATTCATCGGCTGCGTTGGCCCAAAAGTCTTCTAGGTCAACCCGATGTTTGTATCTTTCTCCGTCCACAATCTTGATGTGATGAAGCGGATCGAAGTTGCTCCTGGCTTTGTATGAGATGAATGGATACTGCTGAATCTCCAATCGAGCAACCTCTGCTGCTTGTGCTGTCGGGCATGACTCCTCCATGTTGCCGATGAAAAACGGAAAGGTGACAGCAGCTTTCTGCTTAGGCCTTTGGATGTTCTGATATGTTTCTAACTGTCTTAGCACTTCCAACAATACCATCCTGTTAGTCGGATAGACAGGCAGCCTATAAGGATTTCCGGAAAATCCTTGGATTCTGATGTAGGTGAACTTAGGATACTGAATGAACCAGAATCCATAGCGACTGATCAAGCTCTTGGCTTCATGCGAGAGTCTTTGGTGCGTTCCGCCCTGAAGAAGCCTGGTGATATACATCAAAAATGCATCGTGAGCTCTCCGGAAATGGGACTTCTCTTTCAGCTGCAGCTGTGGATAGCAGTCGTAGACTTTGAATTTCCCCTCGCCGTTGCCAACCACGCCTTTGCATGTCAAGCCAGGATATTTATAATATCTCGCAAGTGAATATACAATGTAGGAGCTCATGTGGAAAATCTTGGTCTGCTCAAAGTTGACCAACTGTTCGTGCAAGCTGTCACTAATCATCCTGGACCAATTGAACATTTTGACTCCAGTGATTATTTCGTCAATAAAATAGTACATCCATTCTTCGAACGGAGCACCGTGGGCACTGCCTACCATTCTGTTAAGTAGCAGAACGATATCACCATATTCTTCTTTGAAGTGGGTTCTGATCAACTTTTTCGGCATTTTGCTTGCAGTAGGCTTTGGTTTTAATAACCAATTCTTGTTTATGTTGGATGCACATAGATCCTTCTGACTTTGATAAAGTTTGAGTGCATCTTGCTTGGTGCGATAGGATGTTCGGTTGTACACTGGAATGCCAAAAGTCTCTTGGATTGCTGGCTCGGACAAGTAAGCAAGGACTCTTCCGTCAGGAGCTTCTATCTGTCTGTCTTGTGCGTTGTAATGTAGTGCACACTCTGCCATCAACTCAGGACATTCTTTTGCTGGTGGAAAACCAGCTGCATGGACGATTCCATTTCGCATCATCCTCATGGCGATTGGTGTTGGCAAGCGTCTGTCAGTCCCGTACATTCTCTTTCGGAAGTCTTCAAGATCAACGTGGCCAAGATCTGTGTCTAGAACGTGCTCCCACTTGGACTTGATCTTTGATTGAGTTTGGACACCTTTGCTTGCAAACTTCATCTTGGCTGCTTCAAAAAATAGATCTGCAAGAGAAGGAAGAAAGAAAAATCAGAATTCGACATTAAAATCAGTTTGAAAGCACCTTCCAGCTGATAATCAAATTAGATTTCGCGAAAAAATAACAAGCTGGAAAAATAAATAAGTGGTGAAGCTTCATGTTAACATGAAATTGACAAGAAAAAAAAATCTGCCTTGTGACTTCTTGGAGACGTGATCACAATTGCAATGCAAGCTGATAACAGAATATTTCTTTCACTTTGCTGCAAAATCTTTCAACCTTTTTCCTTAAACACTTTTTCTCTCACAACTTTCCTTCTCAAAATCGAGTGATTACACAAATGAAAAATGAAATCACTTATAGAAGTGAGAGGGTCGATCATTTTAGCATATTTGCAAAGTTTCCTTTGAATCAAGTTTGAACTCATTCTTGCACTTTGTTTCAAGATGGCAAGTTTTATCCTTAACAACTTCGTTCGGGAAAGTTTCTAATTTCATTCACAGTCCAACAAGACTCTTTTTCTCTCTTTCCAATTTCGAAATTTTCAAGACTTATCTCCTTTTTGGTGTTGGAAAATAAAAGATTAAAATAATTAAAATAATTATTTTATGTGTCCATTCCAACCCGTTCGATTTTCATTGCCAATGCCTTAGGCAAATTTTCCATTTTCCCAAATTTTCTCGCCATAATCTTGATCATCCAATTTATTTGTCCATGATTTTTTGATCATTTCTCAAAAATATTTGGCCATGTCCAATTTTATTTGGCCAAAAAATATTTCTCGTCTGATACTTTCCTAGCCACGTCCAATAATTTCCTAGCCATGTCCAATAATTTTCTAGCCACGACTTGTCTTTTGTCCAAAATTCTTTCGCCATGTCCGATATTTTTTTATCCATAACTTGATTTTTCACAAATTTTCCTTGACAAATCCAATTTTATTTTGTCCATTTGCTTAAATTTCCTAGCCATGGCGAAGATTTTTTTTATTCTCTTGGGCGAATCTTCTAAGTGTCATGAATATTTTCATTTTTCAAAGGTTCACACTTAGACAAAATTTTAATTTTTCACTTTCTAATACATGGCGGACTTTGGCATTTTCCTTGCCCTTCACTTCTTCTTGGTCATGCCTTAGCCATTTTTCCTTTCTTACCTTAGGCGGACTTTCCACATTTTGTTGCCACTTTACTTCTTTGCTAGGGCGGACTTTGTTGGTTCTTTGGCCATTTTAACTTTGCTTAGGGCGGACTTTCCTTCTTTGTTTTCCATTTAACTCTTTGCTTTAGGCATTTTCCTCTTCCCTAAGGCGAACTTCAGCTTGTCTTTGGCCACTTTAACTTTGCTTTGTCCATGCCTTAGCCAGATTTATCTCATTTTTGCCTTGGGCGGACTTCATACTCTTTCTAGCCACTTCCATTTTGACTTGGGCGGACTTTGGGCTTATGCTTGCCAATGACTTTTTGCATAGGGCGGACTTGCTTGACTTGCTTGCCACTCTCTCTTAGACTAAGGCGGACTTCATCACATTTTTGGCCATTGCCTAAAGCTCAAGGCGGACTTCCTTGAATCTGTTGCCATTTACCTTCTCTTTCATGGGCGGACTTGCCTTGATTGTTTGCCATTTGACTTGTTGAAGAGGGCAGACTTCATTTTTGACCTGTCCATTTGATGCTTTGACAGGGGTGGACCTCATTGTTTGCATGTCCATTGCTCAGATTTCAAAGTGGACTTCATCATTTTCCTTGCCATTGGATGGCGGACTTCAGCTAGTGGTTGACCATGACAAGGGCGGACTTGATACATGTTCTTGCCATTGCATACTTTGACAGAGGCGGACTTGACAGATTTCATTGCCATTGCCCAGATTTTCATGCCCTTGATCAAATTTTTATGCCATTGATTGCTTGGCTGAAGGCGGAATCCATAGTTTGCTTGGCCATTACTCAGATTTGACTAAGGCTGAAGGTGTATATCTCATTTTCTCCATGATTGTGCTCAGATTTTCCATGAACTGTTCAGATTTCTTCACAAATTTCTAGATTTTCTTGATGAACTTCATGAATTTTACCACTTTATTGATGAATTTATCATCTCATTCACCATTTTCGATGCTCTTCACCAGATTTCCCTGTGATTTTCCAGATTTTTCACCATTTTTGAACAGATTTTCCATATTTTTGAACCCTTTTGTGATTTTCCAGATTTTTTGACCAAAATTTCAAAAAAACTTTGAATCGATTTTCTGAGAGTTTCGTTGCTCGTTTCGAACTTCTGAGTGCATTTTCGAAACTCGTGGCCCTTCTAAAAATAGAAACTTTCTAAAAATAGAAATTTTCCAAAAATAGCAACTTTCCAAAAATAGACCCTAAAAAATAGGGATCCCAGAATTGCCCAAAAGTGCCAAAAAGTAGGTCCTAAAAAAATAGGGGCCCGGGGTGAGAAACCCTAAAAATTTGGAAGTGTCAGAATCGACCGAAACGATAGTCGATCTTCATCTCCCAGGCCTTCTAAGCACAATGGTGACATTTGTACATTGATCCAGACTAAAATTCACTGACTCGACTCGGGTGACCGTTCAAAATGCAGACTTAAAACCCCCAATCAGAGAGCAGACAAAACGAGGCGCGCGAAAGAAAAACCCTAAAAGGAAAATGACAAGGGTCCCCATTTGCAATGGGGCGAGGTGTGAGTTAGGTCACAACAGTGAGTTACATCCAATCATCCATTCATAATTCATTTATCAGTTAGCCTCTATCCCTCAAAAGGATAAGCTCTCTATCATCAATTTTGCCATTGTGGAGGTGAAAACACCAACACAGGGTTTGACTAAGGAAAGATCCTATATGGCACAACCCTTCCTCTCTCTTTGAATGTGCAAGTTACAGATCTAAAGAAGATTGGAGGAAGATTGAAGACCTTTTCATCATTATTGCATTGACACCCTACAATGTGGAAAGATACAAAAACTCAACTATCTCAACACCCAACAAAGATATGATAGTGGGATTCAGAAGGAAGAAGCCTCTAAGCGAACACCTGAGGATTGTTAAGACAGATTGCAAGCTCAGTTACTAAGACATAGGTGCCCTAGGTGACTTTTTCCTCCAAATTCAGATCTAAATTTATATGATAGGTGCACACTAGTATGCCTAATCTATTTTTAAAAACCAAATTTGTTTGTGACTTTCCAAATTTGTTGTTTTTACATCAGTGTAGTGCATTTTCATTGTTGTCTAGTTGCATCATTTCATTCATACAAAATCCATTTCAAGGTCCCACTCCTAAAGGGAATTTGAAATCCAAGGGCTGGTTAACTCACCTTTCAGTTTATAAGTTAATCTTGTGCCCTTGCCACCTTCAAATTCTAAATGATATGCACATGTGAAAAAACTATGAAATCCTAAGGTGAATTCCTAGGGTTTCACTTTTTCCACCTTATCAAGGGGAATTAGACATATAGGCTTTTCCTTTTGAAGCCTAAGGGGGTTTAGACCTAGTGCCTCTAAGGTATTGGAGGGGAAAAAATAGGCAACTGAAGAAAGGGTTGCATGGTTACCCTTCAAAATACTAGTAGCATCCTTGTGCACAAAGAAAGGGTTAGCAACACCAGGGAGGGAAGATAAGTGGCTCCACATTAAATATTTAAATCATTGTTGCATACAACACATAAAGTGGTGCCAATAATGCTAGGTCCATGTGATGCACGCATCCCTATATTCCCTAGGTACACCACATAATAAATGTAATTACATTATAACATTATGCAAGGTGGACATAACACCTTTTCCTAACATTCTCCCACTTGTTGTATACATTGCATAAGGAGTAAACAAGTAAACTCAAACATGAAAAATGGAACAATCCCTCTAGCCACATATACCATCAAGGAATCAAAGTGCTCCATGTGCTTCATTCAAATACCTAGAACATGAATCAAGGTGACCACCATCTCAAGCATGCATGCTATCATCCTCCATCATGCCAATGCACAGAGATAAGAAGCCATATAAAGAGATTCCACACTAACTGTCACAAAGAAGCATAAGTCCTATCTCCAACCAATATCCTAATACACAAACACTCAATCCAAAGGTAACAAGTATGTATCAATAGTTTTCAAGATATAATCACCATAGCTTAAAATAGCACAAATAAAAAACTACTATCACATCCAACTATCCATACCTCAAAGGTATACAAAATATAACAAGTGAACTTCATGCCATCAACATATACAACCCATAACATGCAATTACAACCTTCATGTGCTAAACTTGTCATATAATGAACATACACATCCAGGAACTCTCATTGCATAGGTAATGTCAAATATGAAAATGAACAAGGAATCCAAAGATCCACCAATAGAAACACATAAAATTGTAACCAATATCATGTAGTACCAAGGAAAATCCACAATGATATGCAAATCTTGAAACCAATATGTTGTTGATACATCTCTCACCACAAGTCTCCATAGCTCTCCCATGTTCTTCACACCTAACAAAGGAAAGAGATAAAGGAATCTCCATGACATCACCAAAGAACAATGAAAAATAGTGATCACTATAGCTCCACACAAGATCTCAAATCCAATGTCATCTGAATTCAAACATCCAAGACGTAGAATAAGACCAATGAGAGAATGTGGAAATTAAAACTTGTAGCATGTCCTTCTACACACCTCTAAATGCCAAGTTATGATAAGTATGATCTACTCCATAAAACCCAAAATAGAATAGAAATATCCACATCTAACCATAACCAAGATGTATGCATCTCAAACCGAAGGAAAATCAAACCAAATTCATTCCCAATCCAAGGGAATAATTCCAATAACATCAATGAATAATCACATAATGCATAAGGATATAAACATAACAACATCCCTCAAATGAACCCTCCAAAACTAACAAACCATAGCTCAAGATCCATATGCATGAGAAGATAAGCATAAAACATAATGCATTTGAACATAACAATGGGAAATACCTCTTAGATGATAAATCGCCAAGTAGACCAAGAGCGGGGAATGCCAATGCTCCTCCATGATATCCAAATCATCATGAATCATCTAAGAACAATATCATCATAGGTCCATGTTGAACTCATGTCCAACCAAGGTGTAGGCTCCTTGGGCTTCTAGCTGAAACCTCATCAATGAGTAACTATCTCAACACGTGTCTCTAATCACAAGAGATTTCCTAGCCTCACCTATGTCTCCAAGTATCCATGAGTACCTATAAATGATCAATCCATGCCAAACTCCAAATGCAACATAGAACCATAATGAAGCTCCCAAGTAAATGATCAATGTACCCAATACCAAGAGAACCAACCAAGATCAAAGTCATATCCCAACTGCAAGATCAAGAACACACCATGACATCATGATCTCACATCTCCTCAAAAGATCATATGCTCCAATGAACATATCATATACCTGTATCATGCCAAAACTCTAAACCGATAATCAAGAGTACATCATGACATAACAAAAAACCATCCTATCAAACAAGGATCACATGTCAAATGGAAAATCATGACACCTCAACTAAATACTAATAAAGTCATCCATAGCTAACCAAGATATCAATATCTCCAAATCACTTGAATATAACCATCTACAAATAAAACTAAATATATCAAAGAACCCTCACTACATAGAAGAAACAAAATTTGAGTCCATCCATGACACCAACAAAACACTTCAGAAGATCATCCACCATCAAATAGTAAATCCACATAATTTCCAGAAGCTCCCATTGAACTGTGATTCTGAGCTCTCTATGGAAACATGACAACCATCCTCTAAATGAAGATCCTCCATGTCCCAAATGTAATCAAAGAACTCAACACCGAGCTCCCAAAGGGAAGAGTATAAACCATGATCTCAAAACCCAAGAAGATATAACACTACCAAACCATCACTGTCACAAGCTCCCATTGAAACATGTAAACAAGCTATCCATCACACTGTGATAATAACCTCCTCAATGAAGATCAAACATAACCATGGTCCTCAAGCCAAGAAGATACATCGCCACAAACCAAATCAAGAACCAATATAACACCACCAATAATACACCTGCATAAACAATCATTTCATACAAAAGTACCTAAAGAACAAGAAACATTCATGACACCATGATCACCACCAAATGTAACAACAACAAAATTCAACCGTGTCACACATGTCTACATCACATAGTCAACTACATAGGTCTCACATCATGATTGCACCTAGTAATAGCATCTCTCCTCAACATGAAAAACAAACCAACAAAGCAAGTGACTAAACCAAACAAAAAATATGAATCTGTAACAAGATTGAAGCATCTATGGGCATAAACAAACCACATCCAAGTCATAAATGCAACCTATAAGCATAAACATCCTATAACACCGCATAACTCTTATATGCAACAATTCAACATACAAATCCAACAATGTAGTAATAACCATGTCAAATGAGAGTAATTACAGATGTACATGTGAGTGTACAATGACTCCAACATCAAATCACCAAGACTCGAACAACCATAAGCTCACAAAATCACCATATTCAAAAGAACCCATAAAAAACTTAGATGGAAATAAAAATAAATAAATCATATCAAAACAT
>VDFB02261233.1:0-35295 GCA_007258455.2 Sequoia sempervirens | reverse complement strand
CAACCTTTGGAGTTTATGAAGACAATCTAATAAGAAAGAGGAACCAAATAGTTGAAGCATTGGTCCTAAATAATGATTAGTAAGCTCATGTTAATTATGTGTTGAATTTCAGTGAACATATCATGAGTATGATCAAATTCATCGATATGGATCATCAAGCATAATAGCAAAGAAGGGGCAAGATTAGGGGCAAGATGCCTTTGAAACATTTTTTCAGTGGATTAACACAATATTGAATAGTGGAATAAGCTGACCACTCCATTGCATCTCCTAACATTTGCTTCTTCTAGCATTTGCTTTGATAAGTATTATAGCACAAAGATACTTTCTTTATCAAGAAAGGTGCCACCATACAAATTTTGAACTTAGTAACATGTACAAGGCAACACTAAATAGACTTTTTCCAATCCAGATGTAGAGGACATAGTTGTGGGAGAGTTTTAAAATTTTATAGCTTCAATATGTCACATCAGAGTATTAGTGCTCTTCAAGACAAGTACTCCGAGGACACTCATACATGGAGGTCCCTCCATTACCAGTTATTTACTTACCTGCCCTCTTGCCATCAAAGTTCTATCACAAGTCTGTTTTTTAAAATTTAACTCGTACTTTTCTTTCGCAACTATCATTTTAAATATTGCATTGCCTTTGTCTCGAATCACAATATGTTGAGCTCCTCTTCAACTAAGCCAAACTAGAGTGCACAATACTTTATCCAACAAAACCGAATGATGATGTTGATACTCTAGATAAAGAGAAATATGATGATTTTCCATGTCCAATTTCACTAATAAATATTAAAAACCATTTTGAATTATATTTGAATATTTGACATTGAATTATCAATTATCAGCCATGTCATGTACTTAATTTTGTATATTTTCTGCAAATTATATAGATAGATAGGTAGAGTACAGCCATACTGAACCTAGGTTTAAAAAAATCAGCAAACCACCAAACACAAACACTGAACCAGCAACTTAGAAAACAACCAAAAGCAAATAATTTGAATTGCTACAATGTGTCCTGATAAATCCTATTTTTGGGGATTGAGTTGTATAGGGGATGGCTATACCACATTTCTAACAGCATATATAATTGATGATGCTATTTGCTTCAAAACTTATCCAAAGAAAAATCTACAAGACACCAACAGTTTTTGTAAATAAAATGAAAACATTTCTATGGAATGTACAAGAAGGCTACCAAGGCTAATGTATAAACAATTAGAATAAAATGCATTAAAAAATGTTTTTAGGATTAGGAATGAAAACCTGCTTGAACTGCACATCTTCAACCTCTTCTTGGCTCAACTCTGCATATATGGACATTATAAATGTTTCTTAGTTAGCCTAGAGATACAAATGATTTATAAATGTTCTTAGTTTCAAAAAATCACATTCTATAAAAAACAGAGTAACAACTACATATTTATCTCAAGATCAATTGCATGTAGCCATTATGCTCAAATTTCTATGACTATTTTACCAAATGCCTCCACAAGCTTTGGACTATCGACTGGATTTTTCAAGTCTGCATATTCAACATAAGAGAAATAATATTATGATCAGCCACTAGTAAAAATATAAGAAGAGATTTAAGGTATTATTAAACCAATCCAAATAGCAGTTCATGTGGAAATGTGCAAAAGTTTGTGCTTCTCCAACAACTTAGTCATAAATTGAATAACTAATAAAATGATTGTTTTCAATTCATATTATGCACACACAACTTTTCAAACCTGTATGATCACAAATGAAGTCAAAATAGCTCTCCAAGCTAACTATTTGATATGTACGAGATTATTAGAACTAGCATTTTTACTCCTCTCTAGCACACACATAATGTTGTCTTTAGCTGGCCACTATATATCTACATATGAGGTAATGATTAGTAATATCACACAGTTTCAGGTTAATACAAACATGTTTTCAAAGAAGCAAATTTTCATACTAATGCAGCTGTTATGCACTTTGCAAATAAAAACAGCTTTAGCATAGAAAGAGAAGGAAAGCACTCCCCTTCCAAAATGTGCTCACATTAGCTGGTCAAATGCAGCTTTTCCTGATGCTCAGAATTATCCATAAATTTCAAAGATATAAATACTAACAGTAAGCCAGGTGAAAACAAAAGCTTCTGTAGAAAGCATAAATGAACACTCAACCTCAATATTTAAAAAAGTTGATGCCTGAGACATGTTTGACCATAATACTCCAGAACAAATACAGTAACAATGATATTATTTAGAGACACTATATATCCTTCAAAAAAAAAAAGACCAGGCGATGAAGTTAAAACAAAATTCAAGTAATATGATATTTTCAAGGTTCAAACAAGAAGACCCATCGATCACAGATAATGAATGACCAAATACTTACCTATCAAAACAGAGAAACACTAGCAAAAATTAAGAAGGGCCATAAAACAATTTAAAAAAGCATTACTGTGAAATCATCACTAGATAGTTAAACACCATAAGTACTTTAAACTAGTCAATAGTTTTGAAATTATTTTGGAAACAATATACAAAGGCATCTTCAATAGCCATATTGATATTCCACTGTAAGCTGCAAGAGCACAAAGAAAAAAAACCAACTACAATTTCCATGAGTATCAAAGCTCATCTAATCAGATAAGATTACATCAATAAAGTTAATCCCACTAATTCATTTTATGCAAATCACATAGAGATCTCACAGCAAATTTCATGTGTCTGGCATGCTTACCAGCAATTTCGTAGTTAGCTTAAACCAAGATGTAATGTTACTTCAAAGAAACAGTTTGGCAGATGGAGTAATGAATTTATGAAGTGGACCCAAATGGTTATGTTCAGGAATCAGCATAGTTGAACAATACACCATCATATCAACCCAGTAGCATTGTGTGTGAGAATTAAGAGCCTTTAAACAAGAAAAAAAATAGGAGATGGTACATTCTCTAAATTAGAAAATATATGATGAATGTCTTAAATTGCTCTAACAATGGCAATGTAGGAGAGATTTGCAACACCTGTGCTACAATGAAATATGCTGAAAAATACTAAAATGCAACAAACATATAATGAAAAATTATTCAAAACTGAACCATATAATAATAAGTTATACTTTATGTTGACATTCTAGCATGTTGAAAACTTCTTTAATAGCCAGTACTTCTAACTTAAGGCATTAATTTATAAAGTGAAAAGAAGCAGCTTATTCAGCACACAGCCGATAGATTATAAAAATGGAAAGTAATATCTGCAATTGTGGAGTTATCTTTGGATTTAACAGCATTGGGTTTTTTGTTCATATGTTTTGAGTCCATTACTGGATTCTTCATTAGGGAGAAGCAACACGTATTTGGTGAAGAATTGAGAAAACTATTAGTCTTAAATATGTGAAAGATTGCTCAATGAGGAAGAGTTCAACCATTAACAAAGAATCGGATAATGTCAACATGGTTAAAGTACTCTAATTATTTCCTTAGTTTATTAATTACTAAGGTAACAAAACTTCATTAGTCAATCACCACCATAAATTATTATAGGGGCTTAACAACTAAAACCTAAGGAGAGTAACAAACTAATTAATTCAATTAATTCATTAAGTAGTGTTTGCTGCTCTATCTGATAAATTAAATACATGAATTAATAATGGAGATGACAATGCATACCAAATACATGTGTAAAATATATCTTTATTTGCACATGAAATTATTGCAGAAGAAGATCAAAGATGGTCAACCATGGATCAAAGTCGATTTGACTAGATCATGCTCCTCTCCTTGACGATACACAATGTATTTAAAGGACCTAACGATTGCCAAGAAGAACACAACCATCAACCAATCGATGCTTATAACGACCCAAAGCCGACAACCAATTAATACATAGTCAAATAACCAATATTACCGAAGCATAATAATAGACATTGTACACCGCCTACATCAACCCCCAAAAGAAAAAGTCCTCTTCCAGACAAGTAAACATCAAGTAACATTAGAGAAGACTTTCCAGACTGATGACGATATTGTAGACAAGGGCCTATAGACAAACTTGGAAGTGTACTTTGCAAACTCGGACTTGGAGTGTACTTGGCAATTCAAATGAGTGCAATGGGGGTTTGGGGCAACGCCCCCAACAAGGCCAAGTGGTAACACCACCAAGCTCAATTTAAGACCTTCGAAACCACACAAAACTTCATGGTGCACCTCATTTTCATGATTTTTAAGAGGCAAAAAAAATGTTGACAAAGCCAAAAAATTCAAATTTTGCATCGTTTAACCGATGTATGATGCTAACCAAGGAAGGAAGTTGTATGATGGTTGATTGTCATGCAATAGAGAATTGTGTTTTCCTAATGATGCAACCAAGTCGTACGCTTGGGGAACGACGTCGTCAAATGGTGAGAAGAAATGCTTGTCGTTCACTTTGCTTCCCTTCTTGTCGTATTGTGCAAGAGAAAAATGAAGGTTGGTGACTAGAAAACTTATTTTCTTTGCCAACTGAAACCGTCATACGATTCCTAGTCTCCAATTTGACCATATGTTGAGTCTCCTTGCAAACTGTATGGTGTTTTTCTTTCTTGTCAATACGATGTGATATTACCTTGCTCGTCGTACTCTATTCAATGTTGCCAAGTTGTACGTTGTACGCTATCTAATAATTTTCTCCTAGCAATGTTTTGTTGTACGGTACTAAACTTTGATACATGTCGTGTGTTAAAGATTGTTTGGACAGCCCGTACAATGGGTATTGAGGTATGGCATACGACAACTTCTACAAACCGTACAGTATTCCACAACCTCCTTGACCATACGTTGAAACACAACCTTCTTGGCCATATGTTGTAATCCTTGTTAATGTCATTTGGCAGCCGTTCCTTCCAGCTCAGCCCTATTGAGGAAACATAAATTAAATGATAGCCCGTTGGCTATTTAATTTATATTCGTTGTTTTTGTATTAACTTCATTTTATATATGGCCGACATGAGAAGATACGAATTCATCTTGATAGTCAAATCCTTTATTAGAAGACATTTAATATTTGTTTATTAATTGAGGCCGACTTCCATTAAAGAAGAGACGCGATTTCTTGGAGCCGACATCATATATCTTAGAGTCACGATTTTTGAATAGAGGCCGACATGAAGGATTTGAAGGGATGTGTCTCTCCCATTCATTTGTATATATACACATTGATTCGTCCATTGTAATTATCCAATTTCAGTTCGGTTATTCACATAAGTTCAATATGATCAAGTGCGAATATATCATATGATCAAGTGCGAATATATCATACAGTGCAGTGCGAACATATCACACAGAGCGAACATACTTACAGTGTGAAGTATCATGCAGGTGCGAATTTCTGTAGATCTGTATTCAGTATTTGCCAGGTGCGAATTTCTGTAGGTCTATACTCTGTCAAGTGTGAATTCTTTCTCAGTACTTCAAGATCATTGCGAATTGATCTAAGGACAGGTTGTGAACTCTCATATTGCCAGAATTTGAAGTGCCAGTTTGATATCTGTTATTGTGTACAGGTGCTGAATATTGGTCTTGAGTTAGACCTAATTGTAAAGTGAACTGTTGTCATTGTTTTATATATATAAGAGAGATCTTTGTTGCTGGGTTTTTCTCCCTCAAGAGGAGGGTTTTCCCAGGGTATCTGCTGTGTCATTTTGTCAGATTTTGAATTATTTTTCTGTGCATATAATCTGTTCACCTAAAATTTACAATCCTTTCTTGCTTGTCATGCAATGTGCTAATGGCAGCGTACACTACAAATACTCTCCAAAACCCACTGTCACCCCCATAAGGTATGTGCTTTCCAAGGCCATACGATGAGATGAGTCTAATCTTTGGACCAGACAATATGAGTTTTAATTCCCTTCACCAAGCACAATTTCACTTTATGTGGTCGTTGTACTATGTAAAGGGGTTTAGGAACTCATCATGTTATGTAGCTTGGTCATACAACATAATCTAACCATTTAATATAGTCAAACTATGTAATCAGGCTTCTTATGTAATTGGACCTTTTATTATTTTCTTTTTTAATCGTCAAATAATATTTTCACCTCTTTCTTTACACAGTTTCTTTATTTTCTACTTTTCTTTTCCTTTTTCTATAAATTTTTTGTGAAGTTGATTTGACTTGACCAATATTTGTACACTCCACGTTAGATATTTTTCTCTCAATACTCTAAGATGTTTCGTTCATTATTTTTCATTCTTCTACAAAGTCAGGTACCTCCGCTACAACTTTTTTGCCAACTATGGACTCCATCCAATGCACATAAACTATCCAACTTTCCAAAATCATTTTTTCATTGATTGCTCTTCACTAAGAGTCATAGCTTTGAGAAAATTACAAGTTGACAAAAATACCTCATAGTCCTCCATTTGCCAGTGAAATAGGCCACAAAGATTGTAACTCCAAAGTCCTTGGTTGTTTGGTTCCATCAAACCTTGACTCTCTATCCATTCTTCTTTGGAGTTTGAATCTAACGAATCCGAGGAGGTTGCTTCCTCATTGACAACTTGGTTTTTTAAATCAATTATATATTTCCAACCCTTATTCTCAATGGAGACTCTATTCTTTTTCCAATTGTGATCAGCTTTGGGTGCCACCAGCCAACCCTAACCTCACAATGCGTTGTACGCTTTCTTCCTTGATGAAATGACAACTAAGTTCTACAAAAATGCTTGGGTTCTAATAATTACCTTGTGTCCCATTAAAACTCCAACTACCCTAATACCTTGTTGATCCACACCCATTAGTTGAAACATTGGCAGCCAAATGGTCAGCTTGCTAAGACTTATCCAAGTGTCTTCTAGAAGTACGCTCATGCTAAACTCACCATCAACAAGTGTATTGGTGAGATTCCTTCCAAGGATCTCCATATCGACCATCATTGGTTTCCTTATTGTGTTACCTGTCAATAACATTGGATCAACCACTTGGTCACTCGATAGCAAAGTTTTAGTTATTGGATCTTCATTCTCACAAGATTTTAATTGGGTCATAGCATGCATTGTCTCATTCTTCCCCTGTACAATAACATTTCGAAGTTCAAGAAAACTTTGTAATAAATCCACTACTTTAACTAGTATATTAGCTTGAAGTACTTGTGCAATATTTTTGTCGAATTGTAATTGATTTGTTACCATACTTGCATTTGCATTTGAGAGGGCATCATTTGTTGTCCATAGCATTCTCCACTCAACCCTTGCTTCACGAAGCCTTTCTTTTTTTGTACTTGGGTTTGGGTACACAACCTTTTTTGCTTGGGCACCAATAATGGAAAATACTTCATTATGCCTTACATCAATCATGTTGACACTAGCCTTTTGCTTCAAACATTCAGTGTCTTTGTGGTTTCTAGATCCACACCATTTGTACTATAATTGCACTTTGTTTTGCTTGTTCTAGTAGTCTCTTGCAAAGTGTCCCCATTCACTACATTGTCGATATTGTATGATAGGCGTCCTTCGGGGTCATATTGTATTTGGCTTTGTCCTCCTCTTTCATTTTGATAATCACCTAGAGATGCATTCTATGGCTTGAATGGAGTGGACTCCTCTCTCTACATAAAGAGTACTTGTGTGCTCGTCTTCAAATTGTATGGGCACTCCTTTATTGAATGACCCATAACCTAGAAAATCTCACAAAACATCCTTTTAGGACAATTACCTTTTGTGTGCCCCTCAATTTTGCACTTAGTACACCATAGTTCTTTGTTGATTTCTTTCTCCACCTTCAATTCTTTCATCGTTAGGAGCATGTCCCTCTGAAGTGCTTGTACCGTTCTTGATTTGTCATTGTTGTTAGTCATTCGAACTTCCATATTCCTTTGTTTATCTCTTACTGTGCAAGGACATTGTATCTTCACTTTCTATGTCCATCGCTCGATTGTAGGCATCGATGTATGATGGAGGCACTGCTTTCATTTTCTTCCTCAACAAAGGAATCAATCCTTCGATGAACCATCTTTTCTTGAATCCATCGGGCAGGTAGTTCTCTAATTTCACCAGTAATTCCTTAAGCCTATGATTATAGGCTCACACATTCTCGCGATTCCCTTGTTTGGTATTGTATATCTCCGCCACAATTTCACTGCCATCTCTCAAGAGTTTGAATTCCTCTTAGAATGCTCTTTTCAATGCATCCCATTTATTTTTGTGTGCTACTTCCAATTTTGTGTACCAGTCTATGGTTATCCCTCTGAAAGTTGCTGAAAATACTCTCAACCAATACGCTTTGTCATCCTGACCATTTGCTACCTAGATTGTCTCACATGTCCTACAATGCCTTACGGGTCCAACCTATTTCCAGCGAACTTTGGAAGTTTTTTCCGCTCTACATACGGACTTGTTGGGGGAGTCACCATCTTGCCTCCTTGTTGCACCCTCTGTGACGTTAACCTAGTTGGAGAGTTTTGATTTGTATGTTCCAATGCTTTCCCTACACTTTTGAACACGCCACAATCCTTCACTCGTCCCTCTTTAGCATTTCTCACCCTCAGGTTGCCTTCGAGGTCCTTTCGATGCTCAATTCGTCTTGGTGTTATCGACTCTAATCTTCCAATGTTTGATGCTTCCGTCAGTGTCAAGTCTTCAACATAGCATATGGTCTCTATTAGACCGTCAGTAGCTTCTCCCTCTCCTTCCCTTTCGATGCTCCATTCGTCTTGGTGTTATCGGCTCTGATCTTCCAATGTTTGATGCTTTCGTCAATGTCAATTCTTCAATATAGCATATGGTCTTTGTTAGACCATCAATAGCTTCTCCCTCTCCTTCCCCTTCAGTCGACTTTAATGGTACGTACGGTTTTTCGATAACAAGGTTGGCAGTTTCTTCCTCACCTTCCCTTTCGCCCAACAATGAACCTTCTTCATCCAACGATGATAGTTCAGACCGTAATTGAAAAACTTGGACTCAGCAATAACTCGACAAGCCCAAATATTTCAAAAACTCAAGACTCGGCAAAAACTTGGCGAAAAAAATTGGCAATAACTCGGCAAATTTATCTAACATTTGAAAATAAAATAAAAATTTAAATATTCTTAAAAGCCACACATATAAATCGAATTTGTATAACATATTACTGATTTCATCATATATAAATCAAAATTAGAGTTTAATACATATCAATGTATCAAAGAACAAAAACAAGTTCATCTTCAAGTCTCAATATCAATACAACTAAAACTCAAGCATTTGTCGTCGTTGTGTGGGTGTTGCTGAAGTAGATGGTATAGCTACAATATCCTCAACAGGTGCCTCATCCATAGTGATAGGATCAAGCTCTGTGTGTGAAGAAACTGGCTCTGTTGGCTGACCAAGCTCGCCTTCTTCGTCCTCATATAATGCCACTTTTGCTTCCCATTCAGCTTCCTCTGCCTCCCTCTCCATCTCAGCTAACTCATCATCACTTATCCATGGTTCCACATCCACCTCATCAGACTCAGCAATCCAATCTAAGAATGAATCAATGTCATCAAGATCAAGTGCTTCATGTGACCTTTGCCCTTGTACCTTCTTCTCATGCAACCGAAGTTTGTACCAGACATAGACAAGGTCATTCAAGCGTTTTTGAGTCAACCTATTGCACTTCTTTGTGTGAATGGCCTCAAAGACACTCCAGTTGCGCTCACAACCAAATGCACTACAAGGCTGAGATAAAATGTGAATGGCAAGCTTTTGAAGATTAGGCATTGTGGAACCATAATCCTCCCACCACAAATCTACAAGGATAACAATTGCCACTTATAACTTATTAAGGATTTAATAAACTTAAAAAATTAACATAAATGGTAAAATAATATTAAACATGTGAATTTGTTACCCATCTGTAGAGTCTCTCCTGCGAATGCAAAAATTGGAAGAAAACAATGCCCCTTCGGCCTTCTTAATAGCTCTGTCTCTCATTAAGTATGAGATCTCGAAGTTCATCATCACCAACCAATCTCTCAATGCATGTGTTGAGGCCAACAAGAACATTTGCATCTACTTTGAAATTAGGAGAGAAATAAAACTTGGGGTTCAAATAGTAGGCAGCAGCATGAATATGCTGATGGAGTTGTCGATTCAACCTCCAATCTATTATGCGCCATATGGGTTCATATTTGGTCTTGCTTGACCCATACAAATGTTGAATTGCCTCTTTGGCCTTATCCACGGCCTCATATAGATACCCCATGGGGTTTTGATCCCCATCCACCAATCGTAGATCTCTAACCAACGGTTCTAACACCTAAAATATAAAAGAATTAACAAAACAAGCAAGTTGCAATATTAGAAAACAAAAAAATAAATCATCAATCGGAGTTTGAAAATGTACATTGATGATCTCCATTACTTTGGCAAATCTATCATCAAAAATGGTCTTCACAACTATCTCTGCTTCAGCCTTCCTGCAATAAGGACTCTCCAACCATCTTTTACTCACAAACATGCGTTTGAGGTTGGGCAATGTAGCTAAACTACTCTGCAAGGTGAGGAAATTTGTGGCAAAGCATGTGACTCCTGATCGCACGAGATCCTTATCGTCAGTGTGCTCTCTCATGAGACTTAGGACCCATGTGTGGTTGTAGATGTACTCCATGATATTCCTTCCATCTTCAACCACATTCTTCACCCAACTTAGTTTCCCTATGTCCTCAAGGAGCAAGTCAAGAAAGTGGGCAGCACAAGGGTTCCAAAATAATGTTGAATACCTCGCCAATAGAAGTTTATCGGCTACCAAATATGCAACTGCATTGTCGGTCACAATTTGATGACATTTTGAACCCCCATTTCCATCACCACCTCATCCAACATACTACACAAGGTCTTTGCATCTTTTGTTTCATTGGAGACATCGATTGATTTTAGAAATACAAGTTGTCCCCCTGAAGCCACTGAAAAAGTTAATGAGTGTCCTATTATTGCCATACGTCCACCCATCAAATATAATAGTGCAGCCATTCTTTTCCCACATTCTCCTATGTTTCCTCCACTAGTCGGTGTGTGTTTTGGACCTCATTTTGCAATAATGGCCCACTCAACTCATGACGACCTGGGGCCTTGAACCCCTTACCTACCATGGTTAGTGCATTGACCAACCCTTCCCAATAAGGACTAGAAGCAACATTGAACGAAATATTGTTGTAGTACCAAAATCTCACACATGCCAACTTCGTCTCATTTTGCAACTCTCTATTCTATGCAGTACCTTCCAATGAAGGTTGTACAATAGGAGTATTACGTGTAACCAAAAAACTACAACTGAGGCTGCCCACACTTCCAATTCCCAATCCTCATATTTGTGGCCCAAGAGAAGAGCCCACATATCTCTCTGTGACCCTGTAGAACTGAAATCTGCATATGCGGCTGACATTGCCTCTACTGTTCTCTTTTTATTTTCCTTCCTTTGGTCAAATGTTGCAAGGAGTGCTTTGGCCTCCCTCTCAACCTCTTCGGAAGCGTTTTCACATGGTCTAATATCTCGGCAAGAGATTTGTGCAAGGTGGTATTTCAATTAGTTTATGCCACCATTGATAGACCGGATGCAATGGATGAAAATAACCTCTCCTCGCGTTGCACCTGGTGTTCCATGTTTCCAGCAAGGATCTCTTGGTTTGCCACCACTCTTTTTACTTGTAAAAGCCATATTCTTTTAGCAAAATATGAATGAAAACCTAGCAAAAGAGAGACAAGATAAATAATTGACCTTTTTAGTGATTGCTATAAATCTATTTACGATTAGTACAAAATTTATACATTTAATCGGATCTATTTAATCATTATATGAATTATAAATAATTTAGTAAAATAAATAATCTAATCAGATCTCTTTAATTTTTTGGCTAGTACTGATCTTTCCTATTTGTTTACCCTCCAACATTTGACTTTGCTGTTCTTGTTTTTCTGAAAATTTTAAAAAATTATATAATTTTGTCAATTGAATGCTGAGCGTTCTTCCCTTGGTCTTCTTTCTCTCTCTTTTTTTCCGTTCAATATAGATGGATTGCATGATTTAACCCCAGCTCCCACTGTTTTTTATTCTTTTGTGATAATTTCATGATTGAACCCGAGCTCCTACTGTTTTTTCTCTTTTTAATCATTTTTATATAACTTATTTTCTACCTTCTTTTAAAATGTGGAATACTAAATTATAAAACCCCACAAATAAGCCAGAGAATATTATGAATCCCTAAAAGTTTGAATAAACTTTCACTAAATGCATGACTTTTTTTTGGTTTTAAAAAGAAATTTATTTAGCCAAAATTATTTATGATGAATTTGAATTTTACTAAATGATTTAATCATTATATGAATTATAAATAATCCTACATCACAGCAATAACGAATCAGATCTATTTAACCATTATATGAATTTATACAAATCAGATCTATTGAGCACAAGATAATTATGTTCGTTGCAAACAAAACCTAGGTCGTGAATTTTTAGCCTCATTTAACAAGGTCATGGTCTTGTCGAAAACAAAACATTGGTCGCACGAAATTATAAAATGGAAATAAATACCTCTGAATGGCAAATTCTAGTCGTGTGCCAAAAAGAACAATCGTCATCATGTCCCCAGAAAACCCTATTTCGCATCGCTCAAATCACCGAAATCGTCTTGTAAAAAACAAGCTCGACCTTTTAAATTTTTATACCTATTTTGGAGATACGTTTTTACAGTTTTAATTGTGATTTTTCACAATTTCCTACACGTTTTAGGCAGTGCTCCACGGGGACTCGTCCCCTGCCCTAGTACCCCCATCCCCGTCTCGGAAACGTTTCAGGGACTCGGGGACTCCTCGGAAACTTCCACTTGCCGTTACATCTAGCGGTGACTCAAACTTGAGCTCCAATTTTGATACTAACTTGCCAGTTGCATCTGCTGATTAGGTACAGCCATATATTTTTTATGTTTTTGTCATTTTATAGTTGAAACTTGGAGCCCTTTGGGCATTTTGTTATAATTCTTATTTAATATGTATGCACATTGAAAATGAAAGCATTTGAATTTTGTTAATTTGTTTGTCAATTCTCATGTAAAATCTCAATTCAAGTCTAATGTTATGTATTAATCTTCTACAATGTCTATGATGAATGTTTTATCAATGTTATGATATGAATATTTGAAATTTCTCTAACTCTTAAAATTTCCCTATTTTTTTTATCAGTCGTCCTCTGTCGTCCCCTAAAAAATGGCCCAAAAGTACCCCCGTACCAAAAACTCGTCCCGCCATCCCTTACTAGCCATGTCCCCGAAACTTCGTGGAGCATAGGTTTTAGGGTTTAAATCGCAGCGCTTTTGCCCATGATTTACATGCAGGCCCTTCCGACGCGTGCGTAATCACGAGTCTTACGCTTTTTCTGCACATTTTTCAACCATGGGTCAGATGATTCACTGATGGCAAGATTGGTGGGTTCCTTATCCGACAATGATGGTCTGGATGGTTCGTCAATGTCAACATTGGTGGGTTCTTCTTTGCTTTCCTCTTCGTCCAATGTTGATGGTACAAACAGCTCTCTGGCTTGGTGGATAAGTTGGTGTACACTTCATTAGGAAGCGTTAGGTGTTGTGCTCTTGGGTGGACTTGGGCTTTCCCTCAACCTCCATCAACTTCACCCCTCAACTGTCTCCTTTGTTGTCTTTGTTCGATGATCCTTAAAGATCATTTGATCTCTTGATCTTGACCATGTTGTGGTCTCTTCCAGCCTTTATTGGGGTCTAAGGGCATGAACCTCTCAAATTTAACCCAATTTCTTTAAGGTAACGACGCTAAATGTTTGCTACTCTATCTAAAAAATTAAATACATGAATTAATAATGGAGATAACAATGCATACTAGATACATATGTAAAATATATCTTTATTTGCACATAAAATTATTACATAAGAAGACCAAAGATGGTCAGCCAAGGATCAAAGTCAATCTGACTAGACCATACTCCTCTCCTTGCCGATACACAATGTATTTAAAGGACCTAACAGCTGCTAAAAACACAACCGTCAACCAACTATTGCTTATAACTACCCAAAGCCAACAACCAATTAATACTAAAAATTAAAATGCATAGTCGGATAACCAATAATACCGAAGCATAATAATAGACATTGTACACCAACTACAAGTAGCTCAATACTGAAAAGAACCAAAAGGAAACAAGACAAGGAAGAGGAGCCCTAGTGTCTCCTTAAAGTTAAACTATGCAACAAAAAGTTACGTGTTTGACTCAACCTCCAGCCATCATCTCTATTTAAATTGTTAGCATTTGTAATGTCCCCATTTTCGATGTCCTTGTCGGATTGGTCTAATTCGAATACACTTACTATTTTAAGTGTGTGTTATTTTTGGTAGGGGGTCTAGTACTACGCTTCAATCCTCAGTGAGCTCTTTTGAGCATCTCAGTTTCTCTCTGGCTCAAGTTTCTTAGCGCTACTTACTATTTTTAGTACTTTCTAAAAATAGTAAGTCAACTAGGGTAAGCGGGAAGCGGGACCAGGTCAAGCTTGTCACAGCAATGCATATTCAGTTTGTATAAAGTTACTATGGTTAAATCATTTAAATATTTGATTTATGCTTCGAAAAGTGAGCTTTATTAAAGTAACTTTATATTTTATTATTGAGGGGTCATAAGGAGACAAATTTGTACCATGGTGCCTAATGCAATAACCTTAAGTTGTTTTTAAAGCATCTAAAATGCTTTTGAAGGCTAGATAAGCAGTGGGCACCCAAGCATGGAGGTGAATTAAAAATTAAAATGAAAAAAGCTAAAGTTTTGGGTGGTTATTTATTTTAAATCAAAATTTTAAATGTTTCAAAAGTGGCGTTGGTTTTAGGGCAAGCCTTGGTCGCCCTAATTTCATGTTGGGACTTTTAAAAGTCTTTTTGAAAACTTCATTTTGGTATGGGATGTTTGACAACTTACAGAGGTGATGCTGGTTTGTTACCAAAGGACTGAAAAACGGATTCGAGGACGAAAACCCTCGTTATCTAAGACTAGTTTCGGCAGTGAAAGACCTGCTCAAACTAGTGAATGGTGGTTTCAATCAAGAATCACATCTGAGCGAAAAATAAAGAAGATTTACCAGTTCTTTTGAGGTTTTTACAGTGGGTTTTTGGTGTGGATTGCTTAATTTAAGTGTGATGTGGTTATCAAATGATTTTGGCGTGTTTTATATCAATTTCTGGGCAGTTACAGTTCTGGACTTGATCATGGTTTTTGCTCACATCTTTCAAAAGGCTCAAGGTTTGTATATGGGTATTGTTTTAATGAATGTCTCTCTATTGGGTGATTCCAGCAAGCTATTATTTGTATTTTTTTAAGCTGAGATCGAATTTTAAGGTCAAGTCGACCTCTTGAGGAGCAGCGCCAAATCCTGGGTATTCTTCCAGTCTGGTCGGCCATCTTGAAGGTGGGTTTCAGTCATTTGGGGGTTTGTTGAAGGACGTCTTACCCCTGCCTTGCTTTGATCTTTATCATTCATACCATCTGTGATGGACGTGAACATTGAGAAAGCTGTATCTGCTGTGAGAAGCTTGTGGCAGGTCTGAAGAAGTATTCTGAGATTTTATAAAGCTCTTTAGAAGACGTCTATACTGCTGTATGGCATTCAATCTCCAGGTCTGATTGCCTTCTTACTGAGAAACTTAGAGAGCAAACAGAAAGAAATCAGAAGTTACAGTTCTGCTGCTAGGGAGCCAAATTTCTGTAGCCTGGGCATTGGTCTTGGGTGAGCTTATGCTGGGGGTTGAGAGCTCATCTTATAGGTGTAAGAAGCAACTTGAATAAGACCTCTTATCTGCTGTTTTGGCGACTCTTCCCAGGTCTGAAAGCTGTTTTCTGAGATTGTTTACTGTAACTCAAGGACTGTTTAATTTCTGTTAATGAGGTCAGTTTATTAAGAGCTTTGAATATAATCCTAGCTAGTGTGTATTACTTCTATTTCATGTCCATGTTTTATATTGTTCTTGCAATGTCAAAACATGAATGATATATGAGAAACAATGCAAAAAACAATCAAACCAAACACATTCAGCAAGGGTGCAAAACAGAAAAAAAAATATTTGGGGCTGATTATTACAGCATTTTAATGTTATTTATGCAGATACAGTGTTTTTTGGGACAATCAAGTTCTTCCATGGCTGACCTATTGTCCATTCCACATTCTAAATCTGCACAATGTTTCTTTAATTCTAGTCTAAAGAGAACATCTAAGTTTCACTAATGTAGAAATCACCACAGAAGCAGGGGATTAAGAAAACACCTTCTCATATATTTTGACTAAGGGGGTCTTTGGAGTTCCTAAATTTGTTTCTGAGGGTACTGACAGGTCCAAAGTGGATGTTAATGCCTTTTTTCCATAATATCCAAGCTATTTTGTCAGAGATACGGTGAACATAAAGAAGGAAACTTAGGAAAGCTATTGTGGTTTGTTTGCTACTTTGCCTAATGTCTTTTACTCTGGGACCCACATCTACAATGTTCTTTGAATATTTGATGAATTGGTAATTGGATTTATAGCCTATATGCATATAAGAGCTGAAAATAATCAAAAATAACTTAAAAACTAAAAGAAACCAACCAGCGACCCATTAAAAATATGCAGCAGTAGCAATCACTGACCTACCTGGGAATGCCTGACCCACTCGAGCAAGGCTTGGCTGTCGATGTAGGGCCATAGCAAGTACAACAGCATCATCAACCTGCAAGACAAAGAAAGATTGAGAATGGTACATGAGTACAAACTTTATCCACTATAACTTTAAGAAAGACAAAGAAGCTAAGCATACCAAAAACACACTTAAACATAGTAATGTGATAGATGTTAAGGGCATATGTACAGCATTATCAAATGTCAATAAGCTTGACTATTAAAATGGTCAAAATTACCCTGTATAGATTTATTATCCCAGGAATGCCTGGCCCCCTCGTTCTCTTCACATTAGCAAGCTCTTCTTTGTTCCAACTGAAAAGATGGGTGGCTCTCCATTACAACATCAGGGAAAAAACTATGAGATGGAGAAGCGAGGCAGCCTCCAAGATCCCCTTCCTCTCCTATGTTGGAAATGGCACAAAAATGGACTTTCACTCAACTTTACAAGCTAGTATTATTTTTATTACAGACACTGCATATTCAAACAAATATCCCACCACCTCGAATTTGTTATATTATTTGGGCATGCCTCCATAAAGGTGAACTTGGGTCAATTTTGAAGGTGGGTCGACCAATGGAGCTAGTACAGGTTGCCATTATTCTCTCTACATGAAGTTTGAAAAACAATTATTGAACAATAAATGTCAAACTTTTAAATTTATATATTTTTTAAATTTAATATTTATTATTAAAAAATAGTTTAATTATGATATTAATTATTTTCATTTTTTGTTTAAGACTTTTCACTTTAAGTTTACAATGTTTAAAATAAAAACTAAATATATTAATATTTATAAATGTTGTAAATGTACAACATATACAAGTTTTTTATTTATAATTTTATATTACTAAAATATGACATACAATATACTAGTTTAAATTTTAAAACTATTTTATTTCACTATTTTATAATTTTGGTGGTTAATCTATTTTAAAAATATTTTTGATTTCAGATACCATTTAATATTATAATAATAAATAAAAATATAAAACAATTTAATAAACTACTATAATAAGAATGATACAATATTAAAACTATTGACAAGATATGTTGCTATATATTATAATATTTTTAATTAAAACTTTATATTAATAAATTAATTAATAAACTATAAATAAAAATAAAAATATATTATAATAATAAATAAAAATATAAAAAATTTAATAAACTACTATAATAATAATGATACAATATTAAAACTATTGACAAGATATGTTGCTATATATTATAATATTTTTAATTAAAACTTTATATTAATAAACTATAAATAGTAAATATAAATTAAACTATTATATTATATATTTATTATTAGAAATATTTATTAATAAATATAAATTATACTGTATATACTATATATATTATACAATGCTAAAGGTTAAACTATTAAACTTATAATATGAACTTACAATTTAATAATAAATCTTTTAAAATAATGTAAAGAAATCTTACCTAGTGATAGGTTGAGGGTGGAAGATTTTGAACTGATTGAGGGGGAAGAAGCAATGGTGGCATATTGTTATGCTTCAAAATAATGTTAAAATAGGGTTTTCCCTATGTTCCATGAGGACGTGTTCCTGGCATTTTCTGACAAATCCCCATACTAGGGACATTCCAAAGACACAAGAAGCCTAAAATATGTCCCCCCATCATCCCTAATCAAAAAAATTTGACCCAAAAATGTCTCAGAAACCATAGGGTCAGTTGATTGTCCCTAGGACGATTGAGGATGCCAATGATGTCCCCAAACTATCTTGGGCACAAACAACCATCCCCTTGCAATTACACTTATTTTTCAAGGCCCAAAATGAATCAAAAAAATATTTTATTGTTCTTTTGTGGGGGGACCCCAAGCCACTCTCAGCCTTAAACTAAAAGCTTTGGTCTACAAAACAATAGATTTCCAAGCTCCTTTATGGTGTACGATAGTCACATGTTGTTAGGATTGACTTTGCAAGATTTGGAAGTAGCTTGACCTATGTTCCATAGCGTTTCGAGGACCGGGCAATGGAACGACAGGGGACACATTTTTGGGACGACCCTAGGGGGGGCATTTTATATATATATATATATATATATCATTGAAACGAGTCACATGGCCGAGTCTTGGGGAGCTCAGGACAGGGCTCATGGGAGTCCCCTACCAAGTCATGGATTAGCCTAGTCTGGTGAAAAGACTTCGGCCCCGGACTTTCGACGGGCGGCGGGGTTTTGACTTCCATTGGGCTTCATGCAGTCGGTGACTTCGTCGATTAGAACCCACGGTGACGCCCCCAAACCCCGGCAAGGGTGTTGCCTGACTCCATTGGTACCCCGGACCCTGCCAAGGGGCACTACCCTTGACGGGGCAAACCCCGCAAAGAGTGTTGCCCTGCTCCCATTGGGGGCACTACCCCCAGACCCCCCACAAGGAGCGTTGCCCCTTGACCCCGCTGGCGGTGCTGCCCCCAGACCCCCGCAATGGACGTTGCCCCCAAACCCCTGCAAGGGGCGCTGCCCCTTGACCCTAATGGGGGTGTTGCCCCCAAACCCCCACAAGGGGCATTGCCCCTCAACCCCACTAGAGGTACTGCGCCTTGAACCCCACAAAGGGCACTGCCCCTTAACCCCATTAGGGTAATTGCCTTGATACTTGAGATTATGGCTATCTTAGACACATTCGTAGGAAGGATGCAGGCACCTTTGAGCCATAGACTTCTAGTTATTGTTTTGAATCATTTGATATTTCAAGTTTGTTTAGAACATTTGATGTCATGGATTTCATATTCGATGAGTTTTGTATACATTTGAGTCTTTGACTATATATCTAAGTGTGTTATTTCTTTGAGCATCTCAACTACAATTTGTGTTTATACTTATATGATCGATGTATACTTGTGTTAGTGACGAGGACCTTGATTGGGTTGACCGAGCAGATAGAGAGGTTGAGGCTATAGCCATGGTAGAGGAGGAGGCTAAAGCACGAGCAAACACATCCACAACTAATGTTGGTGAGGGTGGCCTGGAGTCACAAACAGAGACTATGGCTGCAGTTGCTACATCATCTAGGACCCACCTTAGATGCCTTTGTAGGAAGGACGCAAACTCCTTTGAGCCATAGACTTGTAGGTATTGTTTTGATATTTCATATTTGTTTGAAACATTTGATGTCATGGATTTCATATTCCATGAGTTTTGTATACATTTGACTATATTTATATATCTAAGTGTGCTATTTCCTTCCAATGACTTCGACTACAATTTATTAGCTTTATACTTATGGCGTCGATGTATACTTGTGTGTGTGATCAAATTTGCTTCTTTTTATTGATGTTTATTGTGTCTTTGGGATTTATTCAATGGCGATTGCTTAAAACAAGTTTAAAATCCTTAAAATCTCCCACAAATTTCTAGGGTTTCATTTTGTTGGCGAGTGCGTTGAGAATTCAGAGCGCAGAGTCCCAAGTCCCAAGTCAAGTCACCCAGCGAGTCCGTGAAAATAAATGTCAATAAAGCATTATAATTTATAACAGCAATCTCAAACATCAATAAAAGCATGGTTCAAAAGTAACAAAAACAAGAAAACCCCAATAGTGCAAATCTCTTAGGTAGAGTACATAACTTCTTAGCCTTGGATGTTGATGCTTCTCAGTTATTCAAACAACTCTTGACACACAAAGCAAATTACCCTGAAGATGGATCGAGAAGTATGCTTCCTAACATTGGTAACTAAAAATGCACAACCATTTTATCCAAAAAGAGCTCTGACAAATAGGCATGCAGTTGGGAAACCTCAAATTTGTTAGACCTATAACATTCTTCAAAGCACTACAATGGCTTCTGGATAGAAAAGCAGGGTAGAAAGCTATTCACACACTGAAGACACACAAGTAATACAGTAACATGCACAAAAAATATACAATACCATACACACAAAATATATGCAAATCTGATACAAACAGAAAATATACAGTAACACACACAAAATATATGCAAATCTGCACCAAAGAACCATAAAAGCATTATTAGTTTTTTATGTTATTTTTGCTGCTCAAGTGTCCCCATCCGTTTGGGGATGGCTAGCTGTCCCCGGGATGGCGAGGGACATTCCCAACGTCCCCCAGCCGTCTCAAGGACAGCGAGACATTTCCTATCGTTTCCTGTTGATTTGCCTGGTTCGGGGAAGGCAAGGCAACGTCCCCTTTGCGTCCCCCCGTACCGGAGATGGCCCCTTCTGGGACAAGGGACGTGTCCCCGTGTAACATAGATTTTCACCCATTGCAATTGGCAAAATAGCAGGGTTCTCAAAGTAAAATCAAGCAAAACAATACCTAAGATTTCAAGCTCCATTTGTATCTCTCAAGGTGGTGTTTCAATCCCAAGATTGTGGTTTTCTATCACTTAAAACAAAAGTTTTTAGTTGTTTTGCAGTCACAAAATTGCAGGTTTACAACATATAGTGGGAAAAACTTCAGTCTCGTTGAGGGTCAGGAACTTGTTGCTTGTGTCAACCACTACAATCCTAAGGCAAGGGAAATAGGCATATTTTTGCACAAGCTCTTTGCAAGCTCAAGGATAGCAGCATATTTCTATGTTTTTGTCATTTTGTAGTTGGAACTTGCAGCCTTTGAGCATTTTGTTGTAAATGATACGTATTAAAGATCTATTATGTATATGATGAATGCCTTCTCAATGTTATCATATGAATATTTGAAATTTCTCTACATTTCTAAAATTTCCTGTTTTTAATAGTCATCCCCTTGTCCCCTGCCATCCCCTAAAATGGCCTACAAAAAATTCACCTTAAAAACGTGCCCCCCATTCCCTAACATCCCTATCCCGAAAACTTGGTGGAATATAAGGTTTTTGTTTTCTAGTGTTCACTTTTAAGTTTTGACATTTTGTTCTATTATCAAGCGCAAAGGAGTAGTGAAACATTGAAGTAAAAGCATTATGCTTTTTAAAACAATATCAGCTAGGTTTATGTAATGTCCCCGCTCTAGTCAGTTATCAGGTGCAGTGTGTTAGCCTATTTCTTGGACCCTTGTGGGCTAACTGGATTGGTTAGAGGGTTAGTGGTATTTTCTAGAGGAGTTGGTCGTTCTCATTTTCAAAGTTCAATGATTGGCTCACTGCAAGCCTTGGCAGTTCAGGAGTTGACAGCTTCTGACGGAACAGAGATATATGGAGTTTTGAGGAAGTTATGATTATTTAAGTGATTTAAGTTATATTAATTTAATACTTTATTATAAAGTCAAATTGACTTTATTCTTTTTATATCACTTAAATATTCATAAAAAAGGTGATTTAAAATTAAATCACTTATGCATAGAAGTGGGTGCCCAAGTATTTAATTTGGAACTATTGAAAAGTGAATTAAATATGACTTGAAATATTTAAAAGTTTGCAAGTGGCATCACTTTCTTGAAAGTCGTGCCTTTTTGGATATAAGGCCTTTTGGCAATGAGAAACTCACTTCTTGAATATTTCGACTTTTCCTTTGGGTTTCTTCTGTGCTTTCCTCTGTGATCAGGGTTTGAGCAATATTTCCATTGGAGAACGCAATCTCTTCGATGTTGAGCATTTTTGAGACTGTGAGAGACCAGTCGAATTAGTGCAACTGTGAGGGCTTCATTCAGAGGTTCTACATGCTTCTATCAGAGTTTTATCATTCAGTTTATATTTGTTTGCAATAAGGAAGGGGGTTTCTTCACCAGAGACATCATCTTCAACAGATCTCAGCTTTCAGCTTGTTTCTTTTGGTTTCTTCTTTGGCCGTACCATTTGCCTTGGGACTTGTGCCTTCCTGGAGGTTTGGCGTGTGAAGCTAGAAGCTAAAGCGCCTTCTCTTTGGTTCCAGATTGTGCTTCATTCTTGGCGGCTACTCCTATTAGCCCTTTGTATCCTGTTTCAAAGTGGGAGAAGTCATTTCTAGAGGCTAGGCGTCCATATTTGCCAGTTTTCACCATTCTTGGCTGGCAAGTTGACTTATCTTTTTAAATAAATAATCTGGAAGCATTCAAGTATGTTTATCACTTGTGATCTATTTGTTTCAGTTAAATAATACCTTCTGCACTTCCATTCTGTAGAAAATAGCTTAGTTTTACAGTTTATGAGCTTTTATATGATGCGCCCCTTCTCTTATGTCTACAAACTTTCTTTAAAAAACTAAAAAACACAAACAAGATAAGGAAAAATACAGGGGTTTGAATTGTGAGCCAGCAGGGTTCATCACAGTTTAACTTTTATCCATCCAAAAAAAGGGAAAAAAAACCACGAAATTTTGCCCAACTTCCGAATCACACTGTAATATGCCTAAAAACACCACATGTCAACAATAGATTCGCTTGGGTTCAGCCAGTTGGTTGCAAAAACGTTTTGTCCTCTAAAATGGTGAACCATGTCCGATTCCATAGGGATTCTATGCAGGACCCAATTGCAGGACATACCATACCCAAAATTGGCAGGTAAATTGGTCGATTCAGCAACTCGGAAAAAAGCACAAAAAAAAGGCAAAGAGCTGCAAGTTTTTTATGTTTTTTATTTTGCATTCCTAGGCAGGTATGGCTGGCCATCCCTACAATTTCTTGCCATTTCCTAAGAGATGTTGAGGCTAGGGAATGGCCCAAGGAACATAGATTATTACTAAAACAACATTTATATTGTAATTCAATGCTGATTCTATCTTACTCAAACAACATTAAACTTGTAAATTTGGTAATTTAATGGTGACTTTTACTTAGTGACTAAGGCACCCTCCTTTGGCATCGTGAGTATTACATTCAAAACTAACATCCACAATCCTAACTCATTTTGGTTATACTAATGATGGATCATAGAGTCTCATCCAAAATATTGATAACAAAATCTTCTACCCATTTTCTTTCCAAAAACTTTCTACATTTCACATGGACTGTGAAACTTTATGTTATTAATCTTAACCATAATACAGAATTCACTAGAAATATATTTCATCACTATACTTGGGCTGACAAAAAAGAGTCTATTGAGAAGACCTTGGGAAGAAACCTAGCCTGTGCCTTGCTCTTGAAATCTTACCTTCAAGGAGGCAAGCTCACGCAAGCCCTTTTCAACAGCAAGCATGCTCTCAACATTTCCTTCTCCAGTTAAATCATTCAGGTCACGTACAACTTTACTCTTCTTCTCGGGTTCATCATTTCCTGTCCAAGCAGATAGGAGCTAAATATTTAAAATTTATAAGATCATCTCAATTACACCTATCCTAGTAATAACTTAACTCAGAAAGGCTTCCATTTTCTGAATTGAAATGCCTACCATTTTCTGATTGCCGACTCTGCTTCCACGGATCTTCTTTTGCTTTCTGGCCAGCCGAGATAACCACCTCAAGTGGAAGAGGGGCTAAAGATGACCAATGTTCATGCTTTGGTCCAGCTATCTCTGCATGAATTCCTGTAAGAAACAGAAACTGTAAATTCTTTTGTGATAATAGAAAATGAATTGACTAGATCAAACCAAAAGACCAGAAACTTCACATGCCCAGTATCATAATGTCCAATACATCACACATAGGATACTTCTGAAACTTAAGCCATGCCTAAAACAATTCAAATAGCATTCTACCATTCAAAAGACAGACTAGAAACTGTTGTTGTAGTACAATTCTATAATAACAAGAAAGCCGATAGCTTCCCCTCAATAACCAAGCATGAGCCAAAAAAAGATAAGATCTAGGAAAAAGAAATTAGAATCCATCTCAAGAAACAAAAACTAACTAATGAGGATGAATCAACTGGTAAATCTGTCTGTGTCCTTTATTTGTAAATTGGTGAGAAACGTCTCCATTTCCATGCTAGAGTAGTAAGCACAATAGTCTTGAAGAAACTTAGGAGGCACTTTTTAAAAATGGACCTCAAGAGACGTGGGTCTTCACCTCAAATTAGATGATCAGAAATCAAGCACGAGAAACAAGAACAGACTTCTCATTAATAGATTGAAGCCCTTGAAATGGTCCCTTCCTTAAAAAGCAACTTATCAAGATCTAGAGCGTTAGGGTAAGTAATATGCTACTCTACAAATCAAGGGATCAATAAAAATCAACAAGAATATTACCTACTTGATCAATCCGGTCATCAACATACTCTCCAATTGTTGTACCCATATGCCCATGAGATTAAATGATTCTGCTAGGGTAAATCATACTGAACTGAATACAACAAGAACAAGGATTGGTATAAAACAGAAAATATAGTGTGCACAGAGATCATGTGTATGAGCCATTGAACGATGTCTACTATTTTCTAGAAGAGTATTTATAAGGCACTTAAGTTAATCCTACAGAATGCTATCATGAAGACATTCACATAGTACAGTGGAGACCAGAGGGCATCAAGCTATGTGGGTATTCAGGCTGACCACACAAGAGATTCTTAATAAGAGGGACATGACACAATTCATCATGGTGGAAAAACCAATCGAAATCAACAATAATGAGGTAAGCTGAGTTAATTCACATGGTCAATGTACATTAATGACTCTATCTGTATGTAAGATGCTTCATTTCTCATGCACAGGGCTAGAAGGATGGCAATATGGAAGCTCGGTAAAAACTGACTGACTTAGCATAAGGAAAACATGGGAATTGAGCCATACAACGAATCTAGCAAAATTCTGATGTCTTGGTAACAATGTAACATACCACGAAATGTAAAATTTGTAAGAAAGTTAGCCACATAGTGCAACCTCCAAGGAATGTGGCATAACATGATTCTACGAAGTCTTGCTATCAATAAAACCTACTGTGAGCAATGTATAATAAAATCTGGAGAAACCAGCATAAATAACTATATTTGGCCTGTTTTTCCAGCAGATATGGCATATCTTTCAATCTACTTTCTGTTATGACATTGCTGAGTTTGGGTGGCTTAAGGATTTCACTATGATATAAGGCACTAGTGAAATCTGCCAAATCATTTATTAGGTAAAAAATATTAAAACATTATTTATATGATTGTGAATCATATAAAATTTCCCTAGATATGGTATGACCAAGCCTGGGGGAAAAAAACCACCAGACCTGGATCCCAAACTGGTAATATAGGAAAGTTATATTATATGGTTCACAATCATACAAATAATGTTTTGCTCAACACATATACATACATACATATGTGTATGTATGTACACACACATATACACGTGTATGTATGTATATGTATATATACGTATGTATATATGTATATATAGATATGTATATATACACACATATATAGATATGTACACACACACAGATATATAGATACACACACACACACACACACACATATATATCAGCTGTGAGAGGCTACACGAGGGGTGAGGAGATCTCTGGTGTGGAAGATGAAAAGTCATCCTCCATTGTTTTCTTTCTTCTTTTTCATTCAGATTTTTGTTCCATTTTTTTCCCTTTGTTTGGATATGCTTTTTATTTTTGTTTTAATTTTTGTGTATTGAAAGAGGCATATTTTTAATTTTTGTGAAGTCTTCTGTTTGTTAATTCCATATTAGTTTTAAATTGCTTGCCTTTTCCCCACATTCTCTCCCTATTGCATGTAAGTGATCTAGGACATCATTCCCAGTGTGTACGATCCTACAAGGGTTTAATCCTAAGAAGCTGAATATGTGTGCAAACTAATCGATGGACCAGTCAAACAAACAAACAAACATACAAACAGATGGCTTCCAAAATAAGCAACCCTTTGTGATGACCTTGGCTCCTAAAGGAAATGCTTTTCGTCCTAATAACGAGGAAAAAGTTAAAACAAGGAATTTTTTTGATAGTTGGTTGGCCTCCTGTACAGGGAAAAAATAAGGGTTTATATATGACATTTTTCACTATATTTCAGAAAGGACTTTCTTTTGTTTCTCATAAGAATAACAGTATGCAGAAGAGAGTGAATTCTGAAGTTTTTGACATGTTGGAAAGTCATTTTTTATAGCATGTGCTTGGGATCTTGTTATAAACCTAGAGGATGTTGTTTTAAAATCTTCTCCTAGATAGAGTGAGATTTGTGATTTTCCACCAAACTCATGGTTTTTGCTTCCACAAGTTCTTAAGCCTCTAGGAGAAGTTATTAAAATGGAAGATACAAGATCTTCTAGTTCCCTTACATGAATGCACAGTTATTGATTTCTTTAAAGCCTAACATTAGTCTAACTTCATAGTGGTTCCATTACATGACTCTCTTTATGCTTGTAAAATCAATGGTTCAGGAGGGCTTAATGCATGTTTTTCTATAAAAATGATGGCCTTCTGAAAATGAATTGTCCTCTTTAGTCATTTAAATATTGGCTTTCTGAAATTTTACTAGTGTTGGTATTGTTGATAATTTTGCTTATGGTAGAACGGATATAGATCATGGTTCCAAAATTGTTGAGGAACCTGACAAGTTGCCTCCAAAGAATGTTGTTGTAACTCTACAAGAGTATATTGCAATTCAGGCTGATAATGGTAAGCAGCATAATCATATAATGTTGATAAATCATTAATGAATCAAACCCTCCTTCTCAAGTTGCCAATTTGAATGACAGTAATAAAAGAATTCTTGATTGCTCTAAGTGGATAATGACCCTGATGTTAAATCTAACAAAACCAGGCCTTCCATATAGAATCTATGTAAGGGATCAGGTGGGAAGAGTTTTGAATCTATTGCTAAAGGTGCAAAAAATAAATCTAGAAGGCAGACGATTGTTCCTAAAAATGAGAGTTGAGGGGCTAGTTGTGTTGTTTCAAGTAGTGTTGTAATAATCAACCCCCAATTTTTTTGTGTTTTTTCCCGATACTTTCCAACTGCTGTAAGTAGTTTTCTAAGTTTGTTTCAAGTTTGTTTGATCGTTTTTCTCACATGCCATTCATGATGCATTGATGCCAAATGATATATAAACAAATGCAAATGAAACATACAAGTAACTTGCTGGAAATAACTTTCAATCACTACAATAATCAGATTTTCATTGAGCATTTAAAAACCAGATTACAATGTCTATACCAGAAAATAAATGAGCCCTCAAACCTGGAAAACAGCATAGCAGCAGCATGATAAACTCCCTTCAAAGGCCATCGACCAGCATCATAAAATGGACCTTCTTTCTCCTTGACTTTCACGCCCCAAACCCTGTATTTTCAGTCTCCAATGGCAAACAGAAAGGTCTTTACCAGCAACAAGAAATCTGTACTTCACTCCCAAAAAGCCGTCCCTCCTGGAGAAACTCGACCTCCCCTTAAAAATCCCACAACTCACAAAAAATTATTTTCTTGTGCTTGACAGAATCACCTTGAAGAGGGGGGCCTTCTAGAACATACCCATAATGATATCTCTATTCATCTTGGAGCTACGAGCAAAAATGAAGGTTCAAGCCCAGCAAAACAATGCCCAGAAAATGCCTAAAAACTCACCAAAAACTTCATAGAAACACACCAAACTGAATAACTTGACAAACCACACCAAAACCAACTGAAATCCAATCAAAGTACTAATAAATCTTCATCCTTTTCACCCAGTTCTGATTCCTATATGAAATCACCAAACACTAGCTTGAGCAAGTCTCTCACTGTCGAAACTAGCCTTAGAATATGAGGGTTTTCGTCCTCAATCCTATTCTTCAATCCTCTGGTATCAAACCAGCAGCATATCCCTTTGTCGTCAAACTCAAGCATAAAAAATGAAAGCTTCAAATTCACTTTTAAAAAGATGCCTCTTTTAGTTAGGGCGACCAAGCAACCCTAAAAAACCAACGCCTCTTTCACTATGCTTTAATTTTAATTTATTTTTAATTCTTCCTTCATTACCTTTGGTGCCCAAGATAAAAGACCCTTTAAAATGATATAACTTTTTACAACAACATAAGTTGTTGCTCTAGTCATCCAAGGTCCCCTTTTTAATGTCCCCTTATGACCCCTTAATTAAAAAATATAAAGTTACCTTTAAAAAGCTCACATTTCGAGGCTTTAATCAAAAATTTAAATGATTTCACTAAAGTAACTTTACCAACTGAATATGCTGCTGAGACAAGCCTGACCAGGTCCAGTCTCCCCGAAATAGACTTACTATTTTTAGTAAGTACTAAAAATAGCAAGTTACAGTCCAAAGGCTCAAACTAGAGAGAAACTGATATTGCACCAAGACTCACCGAAGACATTGAGCACCAAACGGGCCCTGCTAAAAATGGAAAGTCTCCCAGCAAACTGCAAACCCAACACCCAAAGCTAGAACTGAGTCCCCTTATCTAAACCACTTAGCCAACAGGGACTCTGGAATTGGCTAAAGGTGATGTCCACTGCACAAAGGCTAGGAGGGGACATTACAAGTGTTAACAGGAGTGTAGTGTCTAGCAATGAAGATAAAGTTGGCTCTATTGGTGGGTTCAAGAATAATGGTCTCCCCTCCTGTTTTGGGAGCTTGTGTAAGGGGAAAATGTCCCCCCTAAAAGTTGGTAATTGGTTTTCTCTTATTTTTTCTTGTTTGATGAGAATTCTAAGCTGGAATATAAGAGGGCTTGAAACCTATGATAGAAAATATTTGGTCAAAGCATTGTGCAAATCTAAGCAAAGGTTGGAATGTATGCTATTACAAGAGGTTAAATTGATTGGTTTTAAGTTCAATTGTGCTTAAAAAGTTATTTGGCCTAATGCAATTGTCTGTTCATCAAAGCATGTAAATGGGAAAGAGGACTCTTTGATTGCGCCTCAGTTTACTGATGATGCTACTTTGTTTGTTTAAATGGAAAAGAAAAACTTTATTAATCTTGTTCACAGATTGGAAGTGTACTGTAATACACTGATCTCAAAAATAGTTGTTCATAAATCTAATGTTTTAAGCTGGAATGTAAAATTTCTGAATTAGAAGGTTAGTAAAACGTGGCAGTGGATTGGACCTAATGAAATTTATCAGGGAGTATTCTATTTGCCCTTAATTCATCTTTTAAAGACATGTCAAGATGGGTTCTAGACAAAGTGAATAAAAAAGCTGATAAATGACAAGGCAGTTTATTGTCTCTAGCTGAGAGCTCTAAAGTTTGTCAAAAGGTGTTGTCTTCTTACACTCTGTATTTTTCTTCTTGTTGGCTGGTCTCTTCTTCATATTTGAACCAAACAAACAAGTTAATCAAGAACCTTTTTATGGACTGACGGTAAAGGCACTAAGAAAAAGCATGCTCTCTCTTAGAATATGTGTATTAAGCCTTGAAAAATTGGCAGTAAGCTTTGGAAGCGATTGCATAGGCATAATTTAAATAACAGTGTTCAGAAAAAATGTTTTTACTGGAAGGATTGCATTTATGTGATGTTTCATTTGGTAATTTTAAGGTGAAGCCTCTTGGATCCTCTGTTTCTTGTTTCATATGGAAGGACTCATTTTTTGTTCAGTCTTTTACCAAAGGGCGTAATGTCATTTCAGATAATAGAGTATTTTAGTTTTCAGATCTTTGTGGTGGAGTTTAGAATTTAAAGGCTTTTGCTTGTACTATAAGTTGCTTAGCTAAATCCTGGAATAATTGTAGTTCAAATATTATTGAAAGTATTATTGGCAAGGAAGCTTTGGGTGAATGGGACCTTGTTGAGAAAAAATTTAAGGTTCCTAATGAGCACAAAATAACTTATACAATGGCCAAGAAAGCAGGTTTTGATAGCAGATTCAAAAAAATTCTTTAGTATAATAATCCAGAAAACATTTGGTCTATAAGGTTAAAAAGAATTTGGTCTAAGCAGGTTGATCCTAAGTCTTTTTCTAGGTGGTTATTGCTTTGTCAAAACTAGCTGAGGGTGTTAATTATTGTCCTTGAGTCCAAAGTCTATCTTGTTTGCAGTAAGGTTGAGTCATTTTTCTCGTTTATTTTTTGACTGCTCCCTGCTAAGGCTGTATGGAATTGTTTTATTGTTATGTATGCGGGGTGGACTGGCAAGTCTGCTATTGGATAGTTTGACATTCGTTTTGGTAAAATTATCAGTATCCCTCCTCTTTCAAAACTTACAGACTTGTTATGATTTAACTCTTCTACTAATACGCTATGGATCATCTGCATTGAAAAAAAAATAGAGATAGTTCAAGACATCCAAAGGTTGTTCACTGACTTTTCACATCAAGTCACTATTCCTATATTGCATATAATGTTGTGCTGCAGGTGCACAAAAAAGGAGAGTGAAGTCAAACAGTTATGCAAGATGATTCTTCAATTCCTGAATCTCATGGTTATAAGTGGGATCTCAATTCTCACAATGCTAAATATTATAAAAATGCTTGGCATATTTGGAGAGATATGTTTGTGGTTCCTAGTTATGCTAAAGAGGTTGTTCCTGGTGTCCCTGCTGCTCCAGTTGGTTCTGCTGATAAGGGTGTAAATATTGCTGTTGCTGGCCTTTAGCTCCTCAGATAGTATACAAAATATACAAAATTAGATACGGAATTGTGAAGCTATTAATTGACAATTCAATATCAATTGTCAAATCATATGTGTAATGTGCCAACCCTTCGGTAAAGTAAAAATTTCCTAAATTTGCATCATATGAGTAAATAAACGTGTTAACATGACATTGCAATAAAAAAATTTCCTTTTCTTTATTGATAATATATGAACAAGTTGCCATATCCATTTACAATAAAGATTACAGTTCATTATAATAACTTCACAAGTACATGAAACAAGAATACATACCTTAACTAACATAGCTCCAATGAGCTTTAGAACAAATAGTAGTAAGATGGTCCAGGATCTTCCCTTTCAAATCTTAGTACTTCAGTAGCCTGTTGTGGAGAAGAAACATCACTTGAACACTTTTCCGCCAACCACGGACTTATAATGTGGTCCGCCACCCCCCGCACATCTATAATTCTATAGATGGCCCTCCCTTCGACGAAGAGATTGGTAGAGTAACCGATACTGTTAACCAATTGAACATAATGTTGTGTCCTACATAACTAGATCCTTGTAATCCCACAATCCCGAACTAGCATGTACTATTGGATTACGGTGAACTGACAGTGTAATCATCACCCAATCTAAGAGGATGTAGGTACATTACACTACTTTGATCAAAGAGTTTTAGTTCAGTAAACGACTGAGAGAGTCATCTATCACATACACTACTCAGGGCCGATTTGACTTAGGGCTATCTTATACTACGCATAAGTTATGTCCTTCAATGGATAATCAGTCACCCCAGACTAACCTATAGCATACTAATTACTAGAAATGAATCAGCATAACAAGTAATTCACATAATACCTCCTATACTGGAAATCTTTATCCTAGGAGTAACTCAAGCTTACCTCAGTTAACCTAATAACTTAAGTCGATAGAATTTACTTGACTCTTGTCCTCATTTCGATCCTAGTATATAATAACTAATACAGCCATACTCTCCTTATATGGAGATCATACAATTAATGCAAATCACACAAGTATGCATCTTTTATCCTTTGTAAAATTTACTCCCTAGGTGCAAACAGATATGCAATTCATAATTCAACTCCCTTTCTATACACAACAAAAATACAGTTTATGAAGCAACTCCCTTTCTATACACAAGCAGTAAACACAAATTCCATAAATATTTGAAGATTCACAAATTAAATTGATAGTAGAAGAATATCCCATGCCTGGTATTCAGCTTTCCTCCAAGTGATGATGTCTCAGCCTATTCTCATAGCACTTCCAACTCTATCGATCAATTGGCAATTCCCTCATGAATTACTACCTTTCTCACTCAGAATTTACTCACAAATTGCTATCCTTCTCACTCATAAACAAATACTCATATATGAATAATCAGCCTGTTATTGGTTACAGCTGAACAGAAATATAATACTCGGGTGAATCGATATTGAAGACTGGTAATTTCAACTAAACTCAACTCTTAGGAATATATTTCTCTCATAGAAATAGAATGATGCTCTACAGAAAATGAGTTCTCCAAGATAAATTCTCCAGAAAACAAGTAAAGAATGAGGAACTGGGTGGCTATTTATAGAGCCTCAACCCCATCGAATTCCACTTCCAAAGTCATGTAAACTGCCAGAACTGTATTTTGAATTGTTCAACTTGATAAGTGTCGAGTTTCTAATCTCATAGCTTCCAAGAGGTGAGTTGACCTCCATTAATTGACAGCAGAATGGAGACCATTTCATACTTGCACATGGTTAATAATGTAAAATCGACACCTACAGGTTCTATTTCTAGATGTAGCAGTTCTCTCAGCACCTATCCCTATTTTGCAACTTGTTGCAAAGTTGAATAAATTTGTTTCTACCAACAAGCACGTTTTAAACTAACTTAATCTAACTTTGGATGCCTCTCTCTGTTTCCTCCATGCGTACGCCCTAGCAGGTGATGCACATATTCACTACAGAGCTGTGAACGCTTCCAAGTGATGCAATTTCATCAACGTTGTGTTTGATTCAAATTTCATTTTTCCATAGTTTGATTTATTTCGATTTCCTTCATATTGGAGAATGACGTATTTTGATTTCACATAGCCAAAGACAAATATTTTAATTCATTTGATTCCCATGGTTAAAAGAATGATATTCAATTTGTTTCGAAATAATCGGTTAGGTATAATTTAACCGGATTCCTATAATTGGAGTTTAATATTAATTCAATGTAGAAAATGCTTTGATTTCCCTTAAGAAATTAAATATTAAATATGATATAGCCCAATTCCCATGGTAAAAAGATTAATATTAAATCAATATGGAAAATAATTCGATTTCCTAAAGTCGAGAGATTAATATTAAATTAATTAGGAAATAATTATATATTTTATTAAATAAATATAATTATAGTTTTTAAATAATTTAAACACACACACACACACATATATATATATATAAAAATACCCAAGTAATAATATATATATATATATATATATATAGCTTAATATAACTATAATATATTTATATAATCTTTAATATATAATTATGTATATATATATATAACAAATATATATTTATATTGTGAGCTAGTTAGCATACTTCCGATATATATATTTATACATATATATATATACAAATTCTGGAGGCAATAATAATAATAATAATATTATTAATATCCACATAATAAAGGACGTGTGCATATATACATATATATATATATATACCAATATATTCCTCTATGTACACGTATGTGTAAGTATACCATATCGATGCAACCGTATGAGCATATCTATCTGTCAACATACACTTGTATCGATACGTATATACTTATGGATATGTATATATACTATACATACGTATATATGTCCACTTCCGTTTTACTTACATCATTCACGTTACCATCATATCCACATGATCGTAATACCACAAATAGATCTCAAAACTCACATAGATAAACATCACTTGAGAATGCATACAAGGCTCTAAATGCAACCATACAAGCTAGAGATGACTTACCTATAATCCATACAAATGACTGAGTCAGTTCACTCAATCTATAGTGAGGTGTGTGTATGCTCAGATAGTTCACTTTAACAGTTAACCGACCAAGCTCCTCTCCCGAGTGATATTTCCCCTCCACCTGGAGGAATGGTTCACATACCTACATCCACTGACACACACTTTCGGAAGTCATATGTTCATAATATAAGCAGTATATATATAACATCTCAAAAGTTAGAATATTCACAATTCAATAACCATCTTTTCTCCTTTATGCAATATTTCACCATGAATAACATCAACTGAGATAACATCAAATGAAAACACATCAAGTGAGATAACATTCATATTGAAAACAAGGTACAAGCATCATTAATTCATCTCCAAAATTTACATTACATTCACATTTACCCTATCTAGTAACGGTAAATAGTAACTTCACAATTTGGGATGTAACAATATATGTTAAGATAAATCAAAATGGTTTATATCAGTGCAACTGCACATGGAAAATCAATACAAATCAATAATCTTGGATTTCTTAGCTTTTAATTTTCCCATTTTTGCTTCTTTTTTTAAATGCACTTCATAGTTTAACCTGGCAGATTCACCAAGGGTCCATCTCAGCCTTGTATTTTCAGTGCAGGTACATCTCAAACATACCCAGGCCCAAACCGAAATTGGAAACCAGCCCAAACCAATTCAGATTCATCCGTTTACCGCTTTATCTGATAAAATAAATATATGAATTAATAATAGAGATGTCAATGCATACCCGATACATGAGTAAAATATATCTTTATTCGCACATGAATTTAGTATAGAAGAAGACCAGAGATGCTCAACCAAGGATCAAAGTCAATCTGACTAGATCATACTCTTAGCTTGATGATACACAATCTATTTAAAAAACCCAACAATTGCCAAGAACACAACCGTCAACCAACCACGCTTATAACTACCCAAAGCCGACAACCAATTAATACATAAACAAATAACCAATATTATTGAACCATAATTATAGACATTGTATATTGACTACATCATCCCCCCCAAAAGAAAAAGTCGTCTTCCAAACAAGAAGTAGACATCAAGTAACATTAGGGAAGACTTACCAAATTGATGGCAATATCATAGACAAGGACCTATAAACAAACTTGGAAGTGTAATTTGCAAACTTGAACATGGAGTGTACTTGGCAAATAAAAAGAGTGCGATGGGCCCAATTTAAGACCTTCAAAACCACATAGATCTTCATGGCATGCATCATTTTCATGATTTTTTGAGA
>VDFB02261232.1:0-21405 GCA_007258455.2 Sequoia sempervirens | reverse complement strand
AACCAGCAAACTTGAGTTCTTGAATCATAAAAAAATTTCAAACTTGCTGCTCCAATTTCTCCTTTGAATGCTACTTGCAAAAATAATGAAATTACATTGAAGAGAGGTGTTAAATAGACTTAGGGTTTGTTTTAGGTTTGCTTTCTTTTGCTTTTATTTTCAAAACCCTAAAAATCTCAGATCATTGAACTTGGACGCCTTCTTCCTCTTTGCAATTTTGAAAATTTTGAAAATCTTTGCAAATTTCTCTAAGGCATGAGAAGTTGGGCGCCCTTCTTGACTAGGGGCACCCACTTCAAGCAGTGTTAGTTATTTTTTTGATATTTTCATCTTCTCCCGCGACTTTGGCCCCCCCTACTTAAGCAGCCGTGTCAGGCTTGAGACTAATCTAATGGATAGCTTCGTGATTCATTCGCGTTTGGTTGGATTACGAGAAGATAGTTACGGAAGCCTCTCTAACTAAAACTTCATTTAGACCTTCAATTCATGGAGCCTTTCTCACTCCCGGGCGCCCATTTTGTCCAGAGTTAGCCATTTTTATGATCTTCAATTTCTTCATTAACTCTTCTTCTACAGATGATCTTGTTGAATCTGGTGATCCAGGCATCGGATTGACTGACGGCTATGCTCGTTGCGAAGCTGAGAAGATCTTAAGAGGGGTCTTCTGGGAGAGACTTCATCAAACAGTTGAGTTTGGGCCTTCAAAAGCTTGGGCGCCCCTGGCAAGCTGGGGCGCCCAAACTCACCAGAGTTAGATTATTTTTCACTTTTTCTTGTTTTCTTTTGAATTTTGAAATTTCACCCTATGTTCAGCCTCTCATATCTGGCGACTGCAACCTCCGATTGACGTGTTGGATATCTTGTTGGAGAGCTTGATCAACTGTGAAGAAATCGTGTTAGAGCCACATTTGCAAATTCACTTGTTTAGGCCCTTGAAAACTTGGGTGCCTCTTCTCTCCTCGAGCGCCCAAACCTTCCAGACTTAGCCATTTTTATCTAATTTTCATCTTCAAGTTTGAAACCTTCATTTTGTATGTTCCTCTTTGATCTAAATCTACTGGAGATTGGGCAGTCGGATGCTTTGACGGAGACAAGCATGGCAAAGCTGGTTGAATACGGAAGAGATCAACCACATTCTCAAACCTTAACTGCTGAGTTAGGTGCTTCAAAAAGCTGGGCGCCCTTCTTCACCAGGGGTGCCCAAAGTTCCCAGACTTGGTAAATTTTTGATAATTTCCATGTTCTTCATTTTGACATCTGTGTGAATCCTCTTTGTTTGGCCTCGAATCCCAAATGACTGGATAATCTGATGACTGCACCATTGGATTCTTTGCGGAGCTAGCAGAGAACTAAGCAACTTTGATTGGAAGCGTAAACCCTAATTTCAACTTTTAGTGCCCTAAAAAGATGGGCGCCTATTCTCTACTGGGGCGCCCAAGTCAACCAGTGTTAGAAAATTCACATTTTTTCACTTTCTTCTCCGTTCTTCGTGCTTGCTCACCAACTTGCCTTCTGTTGAATGCCTCGAGTGTTGAATCTGACGCCTGGCAGCTGACTGACCTCCATTAATGACCTCTAAGCTTCTGTTATGCTTCTAATAAAGCAGAATAGACCCAGTAGAGCAAAACTGATTATTTTGAGATTCTGACTGCACCAACCTGATATGGACGTATTTTGAGCCAATCAAAATCAATTTGAACCTTATCGGACCAACTTTCTATTTTTAGAAACTTTCTATTTTCAGAAAGTTTGCCAATATCCGTTTCCAAAGAAACCCAGAAAAACCCAAAAAAAGTTACTAGTTTTAGAAAATTTCTAAAAATAGCAGTTTTCCTAAAAAGTAGGGATGAAAAATTGAGATCTGGGTTTTGTAGATTAGGCTACTCAAAGCAGACCCAAATCGTCAGATTTTGAAAATTTTGCGTTTTAACCCCTCATGCAAGACATGCACCCCCAAATTTTGACCTTTTTGACTGATTTAACAAGACTTTTACTCATTTCTTCAAAATGTCTAAGTGTAACAAAAATTTTAATTTTGGGGTACAACAACACCATAGTTCATTAGTTTCTTTGTTGGTTTATTTCTCCGCCTTCAATTCTTTCATCATTTGGAGCATGTCCCTCCAAAGCGCTTGTACTGTTCTTGATTCATCATCGCTATTGTCATATGAACTTCCATCTTCCTCTATTTTTCTTTTACTGCACAAGGACATATTTTCTTCACTTTCTACGTCCATTACCCAATTGTAGGCTTCTGAATAGGAAGAGGATGGTACTACCTTCATTTTTTTTTTCTTAAAGATGGAAGTAGACCTTCAATAAACTATCTTTTCTTAAGAGCATGAGTTGGTTTTCTTTCCAAATTTACAAGCAATTCATTAAGTCTACAATTATAAGCTCATTCGTTTTCATGCTTACCTTGTTTTGTATTGTAAATTTTTGCTACTATTTCATTATCATCATGAAGCAACTTAAACTCTTCTTTGAAAGCCTTATTTAATCTCTCCCATGTGCTTTGAGAGGCTTGGTCAATTTCTATATACCAATCAATCAGTACACCTCGCAAAATGTTGGAAAAGATCATAGCTAAATTGCTTTATCATCTTGCCCATTTGCTGGTCCAAATTGTTTCACAAGTCTTACAATGTCATATAGGATCCTCAGATCTATTGCATGTAAACTTGGGTAGCTTTTTCTTTTCTCCACTAGGGCTTACTATGATTTTATTTTAATGCAAACCTAGCGCCTGAAATCTACTTGCTAGGGAGTTCTAATTCAGACATTCCAGTGCTTCTCTTGCACTCTTGGCCATGTAGGAATCCTCAACTCTTCCCTCGGCTTTAGCCTTGCACGCATTTGTTTTGCCTTCAGATTTTCTTTTATACACCCTTGGCTCGACTTCTTCTCATTCAATTGACAACCTTTCAATGCCCGGAAGGCTACTCTCATACAATTTTGTGAAAGACTATGACTTCGTCTCCCAACTTCCCTAGTCTAGAGAAGGTTGTCTTAACTTTTCAACTTGACTACGTTCTCAGAAAGGGCTCCGAATTGGGAATCGTACAATTGTATTTTCTCAAATGTTTCTTGTAATATTCTTCTTCGTTCCCTTTGCTCGACGATCCTTAATGATTGTCTAATCTCTTGATCTTGACCATGTTGTGGTCTCTTACCACCTCTATTGGGGTCTAAGGGCATGAATCTCTCAAATCTGACCCAATTATTTTAAGGCAATGGTGCCAAATGTTTATTGCTCTATCTAATAAAATAAATACATGAATTAATAATAGAGATGACAATGCATACCAGATACATGAGTAAAATATATCTTTATTCGCACATGAAATTATTACAGAAGAAGACTAGAGAAGGTCAGCCAAGGATCAAAGTCAATCCGACTAGATCATACTATTTCCTTGACAATACACAATCTATTTAAAGGACCCAATGGTTGCCAAGAAGAACACAACCATCAACCAACCAACACTTATAACTACCTGAAGCTAACAAACAATTAATACATAGTCAGATAGCCAATATTATCAAACCATAATAATAGACATTGTACACCAACTACATAGAGTTCTTGGAGAACCAGATTTCAGAGTAATTTTCATTAGATATTCACACTGAAATATAAAGTTATATTATACTAGTATGATGATAAGTACACCAGCAATAACATATTTCCTATGTTCTATGGCATTTCTAAAATAGGATCAATAGGGGACAGCAAGATACTTTTTGGGGACAGCAGTATAAAATTTATTTATTGATGAAGGGACATTTTTACAAGCTTAGCTGTAAATGACATCAAGACTCAAGTTTAGACATTCGCATAAGGCATTAAAATGAGAATCAATGTTCATTTTCATTTTCATTATGATGATAAAATCTAACAATAACAATGAGTGATCTTTCCTTCCTCTTCACAGCTACAAGAGCAAATTGATTGTTATACAAAACAATGAGTGAACAGCAAACAAGAGAGTGGGTTAGTTATAGGGAGACTTTAAGGTTTGATAAGGGGCACGGGAGGCCTTGTTGGGCCCCTACACCTCTTTTTTCTTTATTCTTTCTACTCTTTCTTTAATAAAAAATTGGGCAAGTCTGGATCTGATGTATCCCTGAAAATTGGAATGCAAGGATGGCAAGGCATTCCCTACTGTCCATATACCAGAAACCAATGTGGAATGGAGATGCAAGGTTCAGGGGGTGAATTTGTCCATGTAACATAACATATCTCCAGAGATACAAAGGGTTTTGACAAATATCACGTTCCTATAAAATAATTAATAATTATAAATATATTTGTTATTTATATTATTTGAAAGGCACATAATATTCCCTTCTACACTGAAAAAAAAAAGGTTTGCTCTCAAAACTTTCATGAGAATCCTTTATGTTGTTGGAAGTTAAAGAACAATGCATTCACTTTAAGAACCATGCTTGTCATCTAAATAATCGTGAAAATTGGTTTATTCTTGAAAACGACTTGTTTTTCTTATATTGTGAACAAAAACATTTTATCACCAACTTGAAAAAATTGTAACTCAGAATTGATATAGATAATTGTTAAATGTGATCTATTTCTTCTTTTAAATCTGTCCAATATGTTGTTTGATTCTTTAAAACTATCCAATTTGCATCTATCTGGCTACAGTTGATGTGGTGTTGCACCAAAAAAATAATCAGTTTCAAACCATCGAGGAAAAAATCCCTCAAATGAAAGATGTCACTCACCTTATACATATTTTATTACTTACCAATTCATTTTCATGGGCCTGATGTCAAATTGTTGAGATGGTAAGTTGCCACAAAAAAGATTTAGGTTTTTACTTCAGATGACATCAAGCCCATAATATTAAAGATGTCATATGAGTCCACAAACTTCACATTGTACATTATGCTAAGAGCTATACACCCTACTGATCCAGAGAGCAGCTCAGGCCATCAAGTTGTAGTTTCAGGCAGAACTCTAAATGTCACCAATAATCTGTTTTTCTGTTATTTTCCACCTTCTCATGGGTTGCTTTAGGATTCCTTTAAGGCACCTAACTAATTCATGACCTCAGCTTTTCAATGCATATCCTAACTTTAGAATTTCAGCTACAATCTAGGAGTTATGACACTGACAAGGTGGAGTACCAAACATAAATAACCTATGTTCCATGAATCTATGGTGTTTCTGTGATAGGGGTGACAGAAGATGGTGAGATGTGACTCATGGATGGCAGCCGAGGAGACCATTTTTGGGGGACAGCAGGGGACAGTGGAACGCATTTCAAGGGTGGCAGTCTGGAAATCCATTTTCTGGGTACTGGTGTAAAACTATATATATATAATTTATGGGGAAGTTCCAATTTTTACAAGTTTAGTTGTCTATGACATGAAAATGCAGGTTTTAGACATTCACATAATGCATCAAATTTGACATTCAATGTTCAATAATTCAAGTAAAGTAATGGCCAAAATTTTTAAGTATGTCAAACAATACCATTTGCAACCAAATAAGTAAATCAAATTCCTTGTCAGTCCACTTCTTTAACACTTCTTTAACAAAGAGAAAAGGAAGGCACATGGAAATAAATCAACTTTAGTCTATGGCAAACAAAAAGGTAAACCAAATTCCTTGTCGGTGCACTTCTTTAAAACTTCTTTAACAAAGAGAAAAGGAAATACAATTTGCAACCAAAAAGGTAAATCAAATTCCTTGTTGATGCACTTCTTTAAAACTTCTTTAACAAAGAGAAAAGGAAGGCACATGGAAATAAATGAACTTTTAGTCTATGGCAAGTTTTAAAAACTCAATTCATGAAAACTCAGCAAATGCATTTGTTTCTATAACAACTGAAACAAACTCAATTCCATCAGCAAGTGCAAGAGTACAAAAGGATAAAAAATCACCATGGCGCACAGCTAGACCCCAATACCGAGCAAGCCAACACCTCTTCAGAACCACTTCTTCCTATCCAAACAATTAAGTGTATTAGATTTGTCCCGTAACCTTTAAGGATGCAAAAACAAAATAAATTTATTACATGCCTCACATACAATGTTTTCATATCACAGCAAAATAAATGATAAATAGCAAACCATTTCCTCCTGTGTTAAAATCATCCTTTGAGTCATGGAACGCAATGATTTTGCTTCTGATTCAGCTTCATGTAATTGTTCAGCAGCTGATGATGCCTCATCTCTTGCAGCCTGAATCACAAAAATTATCAACAAACTCACTTAGTACTCAAGACAGTTACTTAAGTGATACAAACTTGACAATAATATTTTGAGTGAGCTGCTTTCACTCAAACAAGTGCTCTACATATTAGCAACAAATCAGAAATCAGGCTGACCTCTGCTTCCAATCGGAGAGCCGCTATTTCATCATCTTTAACATCCTTAGTCTGTGCTGCAGCTTTCAGAGCAGCCTGCAAAATGCTGATAAATCAATACAGCCTTCTCATCATATGTATCAACTCCTAATTAAGCTTAGCCTAATTAAAGATCTGGGGATTACTTAATTTTTAAACATAGATCTATTAATAATTCTCTAGTGCTGACTCCTTAAGCGACTCCCTAGTTTTTGCCAATCACAAGGCTTTTGTCCAAGGTTTTGCTGAATTTTTGTGGTTTCTCAAGTTTTTGCCAACCAAGTTTAAGTCCAAGCCTCAACACAGTATTACTAATATAATGGCTAAGATTTGAAAGGGAATAAACATTATCAAGAAATTCCATAAAGTAGGAATAGGATTTGCCAAGACTCTACTTAGTTTAGACACCAGTAAATTACCTAGAAAATGCAAGATCATTTTGCCATAAACAAAACTAATATTTGACATTAAACCATCAAGCAGACCTTCCCAATCAACAATTAAAGGGTTGGGCGCATATGCTTTGTAAGTCACCTGACTCGCTATTTAGAATAAAGTAATAATACCACATGCATTAGAAAGTAGTAATTGTATTTACTCGAGTACTATAAATTGTGGTGTTTAGGCAAGAGAGTCACCTTGAGAATATTGTTTCTGGAGTTGGTGCTCTATTGGAGTATTGCCCCCTCAAAGTGGCACCACAAAGCTTTATACAATTGCATTCTCTTGCCCATATTCTCTTAAGTGTTATGTTGTTTTATTATAGATGATTCATTATAACTTTTCAGGATTTCCAATTACATTTGCAGGCTCCTTGCAAGTTGTACCAAAGCACTTTCTTGGGCTCTATGGTTGCCCCTAGCAAAATGGTGTTACAAATGCTACTTATCATGGTGCATCCAAGATGACCACTTATGTGGCCGCCTACATTCAGCCCCTATCATTTTTGGCATCTTACATTCCAAGAAGTTCCTGAGTACATGTGGTTGATAGCTCTTTGCTCCTCTGTGAGAAGGTTCTCAAAGTCCTTAAGGAGAATTTACAATAGGTGCAGAACCGTATGAAACAGTAGGAGGATCTGGAAAGATCAGAGTTGTGATTTGACAATTGTGATTTTGTCTTTTTGTGTCTGCAGCCCTACAAATAGTCATCATTAACACACAAGGTGAGTGATAAGTTGGGTCCAAAGTTGACTCCAAACTCCAAATTCAAAATTTAAAACAAATATGGGAGATGGCCTACAAGCTAGTACTGCCCCCCTCTTCAAAGATCCACCCAATCTTCCATGAGTCTCACCTCAAGAGACTTATAGGGTAAGCCATCATTGAAAGGGAAGGGGTTACTCTTTTTGGAACTGGAGGTGATCTTAAACAAGCAATGGAGACAACCCTGTAATCGGGCTATTGAGGAGGTTTTGGTACAATGGAAAGAAATGCAGCCTGAATATGTAATGTGGGAGCCAGAAACCATTCTGTTGAAGTCCCCTCATATCAAGCTTTGAGGTCAAAGTCTTTTTGAAGGGGGAGGCAATGCTAGGAACCCCCTTTCCAATATATGTATTAGGTATTAACAAATAAAGAGTTGGGTGTGTATGTTTTGTAAGTCACCTCGCTAGCTATTTCAAATAAAGGAATTACCCCACATGGATGGAAAGTAGTAGTTCACTTTAGTTAAGAATTATAAATTGTGACATTTAGGCAAGAATTATCTTAAGAATATTGTATTTGGAACTGGTGCTCTATTCAAGGATTGGCCCCTTGAAGTAACACCACAAACATTAAAACAATTATATTCTCTTGCCCTCATTCTCAAAATTGTTCTCTTGTTCTATATTAGTGAATTCAATATAATTTTGCAGGTTCCATCAACATGGCAAATGCAATCACAGTAAGCAACAAGAGCTTCAAACTTCCAGTCTCAACTCACAGAAAGAATTTTAGTGGAGTATAACTCTCATAAAACAGGAAGATAGAGAGATATTAATTATAGTGCAAAATACACAAGAACCTCGGCAGGGCGAGAAAGCACATAGAAACTCAGGCATGATGCATCCAAAATCTTAAAACAAGAAGAAATCTGTTTATGATTTATGAGTTTTGTGTCAGCATCCAACGGCCTCTGCATTGGAAAATAGAGAATAATCTGCAGAACAGATAAATCATGACATTGAGGCCAAGATATTTTAATTTTTTGGCTAATATTGGATTCTTATTCACAATTTTTTCTGTACTGGAACTAAAGAAAAATTGTATTTTTGAAGTGTGCCTTTACTGCCAATACACTTTAATGATTATTCTAGAAATCCTTCTTGGATGGGTTGTCATTACCCCATCCTTCTTAGATACTTGTTCAAGATCAATGTACCCTATTTCTTGGAATCAAAGAAAGGAGAAATATCTTTTGAGTGGAGTTGTCTCCAAGGGGCGCACCCTAATAGAGGTTCCAACTAGGTTACTTCTCCAAGAACAATGTACCCCATTTCTCAGAACCAAAGAAAGAGGAGAATATATTTTGAATGGAGCCTCCAAGAGGCACCCTAAGAAAGGTAACTAACTAGGGTTCTTCTCTAAGAACCATGTATCCCGTTTCATGCGATCAGAGAAAGGAGAAAATATCTTTTGAGTGTAGTTACACTCAAGGTACAACTCCATCCAAAAGATACCATTTTCACTATTCTTGAGATCTCCAGAAGCAAACCTTCAGAATAGTTTAAGAAGGGACCTCTTATTAATGTAGGAATTCTTGTTTTATCTTAAAACAGAAATAAAGTACCCACAGAATATAAACAGTTCCCAAGGTAAGTGACCCTCTTGTGGTTAGGTTGCACAAAAACAATTCTTAAACTATTTTAACTTTTAAGTGTTCCTAATTCTTATGACTTACCCCAAAGAAACAATTAATTACAATCTTTAGGAAACAAAGAGAATGGAACAACATTTAGGACTTTCCAAATAGAAATACCATATGAAAACTCTAAAGAAAACATTCAATTACCTCTCTCTGTCGCAATGCTGCTTCCTTTCTGCAAGATATAACATCCCAATCAAACTACAATTTCAATCCTCTCGTCTCAAAAAAGGAAAACAAAAACTGCTAATAATATTAAACATCAGCATCTAATACCTGCTTAATAACCGTGCCTCTAATGAAATGCCTTCTCCAAGGGAAGCAACCTGACAAAGAAAGTGCATTTTATGTAAGCCTGCAAAATTTGTGTGAAGATTCTCTCTGTAACAACTAACAACTAACAGACAGCATTTTATTGCAATCCTAATGATTTTGCATTAAATATATGATACCCAGAAAATGCAGAAAGCTATAGGTAGAAAGAATTAATTCTAAAATTCAATCAAAGGGCAACAAGAATACTCTATAGCTGTTTTAGAATAATGAACTCATCCTGTATAACCCTGGTACTTATATCTTCAAAAGAGCAACTAAAGTCGAGTTCCTGTTGATCTACTGAGAAAATCCTTGGCTCACAAAAAACCCACCAGGGATCAATTTTTTGCTAGTGCGGAGGACCCACACCATAATTAATGAGGCCAGATTCAAGTTCCAGCCCCCAAAAAGAAGAGCAACTTAAACCCAAAAATTAACACACTTGTTATTGTCTCCTGGATTCTAACCAATGGTGTATAAGCTACTCTACTTATCCATAGACAACACTAGAGACATTCAAACACTATAACAAAAACAGTTGACTTTCATAGAAAGAAAGTAGAGTTCATATAAATTTTAAAATTTACCAGGTTCAGATAGATTGTAATGTAATATTCTCCTTCAATTTTTGTATAAATTATTGCAAATTAACTATCCACAATGTTAAACCCTGTGTTACAAGACTCGCCCGGACTCGCCCAGACTTGATGAGTCTTGAGGCGAGCCAAGCTCAACAAGTCTAGGAGACTCGGATCCCGAGTACTCACCAGACTTCCCAGGTTTGGGCGAGTCCTGAGCCTAGGACTCGGCCATTTTAATTAATTTTTTTTTAAATTTATAATATTTCAATTCTTGTTTGGTTTATGACATGCCCATCTAGGATTTACAAAAAAATATGAAAATGTTGTGTGCCATGAAGATTTGTGTGGTTTTGAATGTCTTCATTTGGGCTTGGTGGCAGGGGCTCCGCCCCTCGACCCCACCCTATATCACAATAGGGAACGCGCAAGGGGCACTGCCCCTTGCGCGAGAGGCGCTACCCCTTGACGCCATTGGGGTGTTGCCTCCAAAGTTCAAACCCCCATCAAACTACAAGTCTAAGCAAGTAATAGGCCAATGATGAATCATGATCATAAAACCTACAAAAAGCATATCCCTTGTTGCAAATCTTTGCATCTTCAAAATCAAAGCCACAATCAAGGATTACCTCGTTTCATACATTGGACAGCTTGTTTAGTATACAGGGATGCCCATAGGCAAAGTGGGCATGTTATTGTCATTGTACTATTGAATACAAGTTAAGTCATAGTTGGCAAGAAGTGCCATTTTCATAAAGCAAATATGTATCAATCATGCCCTACACAGACAACTCATAAAACAATCCCATCTATTAATATCCTAGCTAAGGTCAAACTAGAACATAACCATTTATCTTTTTACTTAACTGTTCCTCTTTGTTAATAAGCTTGACAACAAAACATGCAGCCTTGAAGTCTTCAAGAAAACTTTAATAATAAATTCCTCGCTTGAATATACACGCCATTCACTAAGACACAAGCAAATATCATGGCTAAATCATCATACAAGACCTATCTTAGACACTAGTACATGACTTGTCGTGACGTTGGGATGAGTAATGCAAGCTCCTCTGAGCCATAGACTTATATTTTTAGTTTTGATATTTGTTTTGATGCCATGGATTTCATATTCCATGAGATTTGTATACATTTGACAATATTTATATAATTATGATATTGCTTCTCGAGTTCAACCGTGTAGTTTTGAGAGTCAAACTCATTGACCCATGTTTCATGAGTAGTGGTTCAACAAAATTACATCTCTCATGATATCCGAATGTCCACTTAGCACTCATTGCATCTAGGTGATGCTCCACAGTGAGAGGTGAAACGCTGGCAATTAAAGATCCGGAGGTCACCATCGATGCTTGCTCCAGCTCAAGCGGCAGCTTAACGAGGGAGTTTTCTCCAAGGTTAAGCCTGCTTGAGTTGTTACCCCATTTGCAAAACCTTCAGCAAGTGTTGTGCCTTATGAACCATTCATAATAGAGCCCTTTAGCTCATCAATTGATAAGTAGGATCAAATTATTTATATATCTAAATGTGTTATTTCCTTCAGCTAAAATTTGCGATTATATTTATTTGATCGATGTATACTTGTATATGTGATCAAAGTAGTTTTTATTTGATGAGGCTATTGTGTCTTTAAGGTTTATTTATTAAAGGGTGCATGAAACAAGTTTTAAATCCTTAAAAATCTCTGAATTTCTTGGGATTTTCAATTTCTCAAGTCTGCGCCAAGTCTGGGCACCGAGTCTTAGTCAAAAATCAGCTTGCCGAGTCCGAGTCTTGTAACACTTAAACCTTATTATGGTTGGAAAGAAGGAAAGAAGTCAAATTAACATTCATGGTTAACTTGAAAGCACAGCATGTTATATTGAACGATACAACATTGTTGTTGATGTTAGAGCAGCATCGTCGATTTCTTCCAGCATATATATTATGAAGATAATAATTAAATGTAGACTTCATCTATTTAATTATTATATGCGATTAAATGAAGAGACACATACTTCGATTTATACATTGATTAATGAAGAGGTGCGAAGCATTTATGAGGCCGACCTCATTCCTCTTGATGTGGCACAACTTTCTAAGGTGGCCGACCTCTTGTGAAGAGGTGCGAATATTTGATCAAGCCGACTTTTAGTTATTGAGGAGACACGTCCTTCCATTGGTTATTGTATATATATCCATCACATTCCTTCATTTGTATTCATTCAGTTCATTCGATATTCACATTCATTCATATCTGTTCAAGTGCGAATTCATTCATACTCAGTTTGTAGAAGGAGCAGTTTGTATTAAGAAAGAAGTCTCAAATATCTAAATTGATTTGGTACCAGTGCGTGGTATCAATTGTGTGGTTATACGTATTGGCCATTCTTTGGCTCATTGTATCTGTAACTTTCATGATGAACAATCAATAATACATGAAGGATATAGTATTAGCTGGAGTTTTCTCCTCCAAGAGAAGAGTTTCCCGAGGTGTCTGGCATTATGCTACGTGTCGTTTGAATTGGTACTACGTGCATGTTAATCTGATCATTAAAATTTACATGGTATCAAAGCGGGTTTGAGAGGATCGTGATCAGATTATTGCTTATCAGCATACCCTATTTGTTCACTTATCTACATCAGTCAAGATGGTGAATGGTTTGAAGGTTGAGGATAGACTGAGGGTGCATCTAACTTCACTTCATGGAGATTCAAGATCATGCTTACCTTGCGTGAAAATGACTTAGGTGAGTTTGTGGAGTCTAGCGCTTCTGAACCTTAGGAGGAAGAAGAAAAGTTGCAGTGGGTGAAGAAAGACATCAAAGCAATGAAGATATTGGTTGATTCCGTCAAGGATCATATTGTTCCTATCATCTCTAAGTTGAAGACAGCGAGAGATATGCTCAAGACCTTGGAAGAGATGTACGAAATCAACAATACCAGCCGTGCACTTGCACTAAAGCATCAATTGCATCATGTGAAGATGTCAAGGGGAGAATCTGTTATTGCATACTTCATGAGGATTTCAGATTTGAGAGATCAGCTCTCAACAATTGGACATATGGTTGATGACAAGGACTTGTCCATGCTCGCTCTTAATGGTCTACCTTTGTCTTGGGAATCCTACATTCAGGGAATCAGTGCAAGATCAAAATTGCCTAAGTTTGATCGCCTAAGATCTGATTACATTCAAGAAGAATCAAGGTTGGTGGCAAGAGGAGTTGGTCAAAGTTCAAAGAATGAAGACATTCATGTTCTCGCCTCCCATACTTCAAAGAAGAAAGGAAAAGATGGAAGGAAAGGATTCTTCAAGGGGAATTGGGACAAGGGAAATGATGATGCACCTCCATTTAAGAAGAAGAGGGATATGTCCAAGATTCAATGTTTTAGGTGTGACAAGTTTGGGCACTATGCCAAGTATTGTCCAACTAGACCTAAGCAACAAGTCACTGTTGCGGATGTTGATGATGCTTCTCCGCCAAAGGATTCAGAGTGAATATTTGTTCTGATAGGCATTATCAAAAGCGGTGTACCTTTTTTTTGAAAGACACCAACACTTGGATAATTGACAGTGGTGCTTCACGACACATCACCGGCTTTAAGGAGCACTTATCAAGTTTGGTGGAAAAGGAGTTTTTTGAACAAGTCATCATTGGAGATGATGCTAGCTACTCCATGAAAGGAATTGGGACCTCTATACTTCATTTGGATTCTGACATCTCACTTCAGTTGGGTAATGTTCTTTATGTTCCCGGAATCAAGCGCAATCTTATTTCTATTTCAGCTTTGGAAGATAAAGGATATCAAGTTGCCTTCTCCAAAGGCAAAGTTCTAGTGTGGATGGAGAACACTAGCTTAAAGGATGCTCAAGCAATTGGAGTTAGACATGAAAACCTTTACAAGGTTTGCACACCTTCTTTACAAGCTTTGGTTCATGACTCTTCAAGTCCTATCACGATCTTTTGGCATGGGAATTGGCTCACCTAAACAGAGCCTTACCTATAATGGAAGATGGTGTCAAGCCTTCCTAGAAAGTTCAACCAAAACGAAGGTATTTGCAAGGGCCTGCATTGGGTAAGAATAGCTAAAGAAAGCCCCTTTTTCATAGTAGAGAAAATAGATCTAAGTGTATTTTAGACCTTATTCATTCTGATTTATGTGGTCCTATGTCTGTTCCGTCTTTGAGTGGATTCTTGTATTATGTTCTTTTTATTGATGACCACTCTAGGAAGACTTGGATTTATTTTTTGAAATCTAAAGAGTCTGAGGAAGTGTTGAATAGGTTTAAAGAGTTTAAAGCCTTGGTAGAAAATCTTTTTGGTAAAAGAATTAAGGTCCTCAGATCTGACAATGGTGAAGAATACACCTCTGGCAGTTTTCAGAATTTTTGTATTGATGCAGGGATTAAGAGGGAGTTTTGTGTCCCCTATAATCCTCAATAGAATGGTGTCATGGAAAGAAAGAATAGGATGATCATGGAAGCAATGAAGGCCATGATCCATGATCAAGATTTACAAACCTTCTTAGCAGGCTGGCTTCAAGGCAGTACATGCTGTTTAGAATAAAAGTCTCATAAGATCTTGGAAATATGACTCCAGAAGCCTAAAGTCGATCCCGCCCGAGGATCTTTGGATGTCTGTCCTATGTTCATGTTCCAAAGGAAAAGAACCAAGTTGGAGCCTTGCTTCTAGCAAGAAGGGAATATTTGAGCTTCTGATGGAGACATCAAAGCCTACGAGAATATACATTCAGTCGAAGTTGATCAGTCCGGTAGAATGTCACATTTGAGGGATGTATGTTGCATTCAAAAGATCCAAGGGGATTCATATGGAGATTGATAATGAAGAGTCTCCTTAGGATATGGAAGTTGACCATACTCCTGAGATTCAGAGGGAGACTTCAAAACCAAAAGAAGATATTGATCCTGTTGAACCCTTGGAACCTACTAATGGGCCTACTAACATTGTTATTGGAAAAAAAAGACCTCTATGGGCCATGCGTACTATGCAAGAGGCTAAAAGTTTTGCAGCCCCTAGAGGCACATTCAGAGAAAGTAAAAGGCCTCATAAGTTCTCCAATTATGTTGCCTTAATGAGTCAGATTATAGAATCCGAGCCTACCTATGTTGAGGAAGCATCTAGTTATCAGGGTTTGGAGAGATGCTACATGACAGTATCAGTCAATTCTTAAGAATATTATTTGGGATATTGTTCCTAGACACAGAGGGCAAGTGTAGTGGTATCTTCTAAATGGCTATTCAAGATTAAGCATGTTGCAGATGGAAGCATGGAGAAGTACAAAGCAAGATTTGTGGCTCGTGGGTTTTCTCAGAAAGAGGGAGTTGATTACGAAGAAACCTTTGCTCCTGTTGCTCGCTATACTTTTGTCTGAACCATCATTGCTATTGTTGCATCTAAAGGATGGAAAATTCACCAGATGGACATGAAGACAGCCTTTCTCAATGGAGTGATTGAGGAAGAAGTTTATATAGAGCAACCTGATAGATTTGAGGTTCATGGAAAGGAGTCACATGTTTGCAAACTGAAGAAGGCCTTGTATGGTCTTAAGCAGGCTCCTCGTGCTTGGTACGAAAGGATTGATTGTTACTTTCAAGCTTGGGTTTCTTGAAGAATGATGTTGATTTGAATCTCTATTTCAAGGTAATCAATGGTGAAGCATTAATTTTGGTATTATATGTTGATGATTTGATCCTTACTAGAGAAGATCACCTGATTCTTGAGTGTAAGAAAGAATTGACCTCTGAATTTGAGATGAAGGACCTTGGGCTCATGCATTACTTCCTTGGCCTAGAAGTGTGAAACCGGATAGGGTAGTGATTCTAAGTCAAAGAAAGTACACCATTGATATACTTAAGAGGTTTGGTATTATGGATTGCAAATCCATATCTACACCTATGGAGACCAACCTACATAAATTGAAGGAAGCTGCGCACGGCTAATTACGGACTTGAGGTGGATCCCTACCTTGTCTGGGAATGACTAATTGGATCCCTTGATGTATCTAGTTAACACTAGACCTAACATTTGCTATGCAGTGAGTGAACTTAGCCAGTTTATGTGTGATTCGAGACAGATACATCTTGTTGCATCCAAACATATCCTGAGATACTTGCGTGGCACGGTTGGATATGGGTTGAGGTATACTTCAGATGCAGACTTGGAGTTACATGGTTTCGCGATTACGATTGGGTGGGTTGTGTCACCGGATGGGAAGAGCACCTGCAGTTTGTTGCTTTAGTTTGGGATCGACTATGATTTCTGAGATGCGACAGAAGCGGATCATCGTAGCATTGAATACCCGGTAGAAGCTGATACATTCGCGTGGCTTGTATGGCAACTTGGGAAGCAATGTGGCTTCGTAAGCTCCTTGCAGGATTGTTTGGACAATCAATGGAGCCTACTATCATTCATTGTGATAATCAGAGTTGTGTGAAGCTTTCTGTCAATCCTGTGTTTCATGACAGAACCAAGCATGTTGAGATTAAGTACCACTACATTAGGGATATGAGTAGAGGAAGGGTTGTCTGTTGAGGTACATAAACTAGCGATGAACAGGCAATGATATTCTCCACCAAGCCTCTCGCCGAGGGATAAAGTTTGTGTACTTCGAGATATAAGCTTATTTATGGTGGAAAATCCATTGCCTATGAGTAAGAGTCGGCATCGGTGAGCCTTGTTTAATGACTTCTTCTCTGAGAGAGAAGTTCGAGGTGAACTCCCTTGTTTAATGCATTTTCCTCTGAGACGAAGGAATTTGAGGTGCAAGCCCTTGTTAATGCATTTCTCTTTTGAGATTTGAGGTGAAAGCCCTTGTTTCCACCCTTTGAGCCTAAGTCATGGTGGATGTCATGTGTGAGACTCCATGACACATCTTGTACTTGTGAAAAGTCATGTTGAGGTGACAACATCACGCAAGTGATGAATACTTGTACTTACCATAGTATGGTTGTAGCCATTATGGTTGATATCGTGTTGAGGCAATATCTAATATCACGTTGAGGTGATATTCGTTTCCACACTTGGTTGTAGCCATTGTGGTAGACATCACGTTGAGGTGATATGTCTTGTGCAGCTGGAAATACTCTCCCTAGCTGAGAGGGAGTGTTGATTTTAGAGCAGCATCGTCGATTTCTTCCAGCATATATATTATGAAGATAATAATTAAATGTAGACTTCATCTATTTAATTATTATATGCGATTAAATGAAGAGACACATACTTTGATTTATACATTGATTAATGAAGAGGTGCGAAGCATTTATGAGGCCGACCTCATTCCTCTTGATGTGGCACGACTTTCTAAGGTGGCCGACCTCTTGTGAAGAGGTGCGAATATTTGATCAGGCCGACTTTGAGTTATTGAGGAGACATGTCCTTCCATTGGTTATGGTATATATATCCATCACATTCCTTCATTTGTATTCATTCAGTTCATTCGATATTCACACTCATTCATATCTGTTCAAGTGCGACTTCGTTCATACTCAGTTTGTAGAAGGAGTAGTTTGTAATCAAGAAGAAGTCTGTGATATCTACAGTCAGATTGAGTATCTCAGATCTGTATTTGCATCAATTGTGGTGCTGTGTAATTGGCCATTCTTTTGGCTCATTGTATGTGTAACTTTCATATTGAACAATCAATAATATAAGAGATATTATTGGCTGGGTTTTTCTCCCTCAAGAGTAGGGTTTTCCCAGGGTATCTGCTGTGTACTGTGTCATTTTGAATTAATTTTCTGTGCATGTTAATCTGATCATTAAAATTTACAATTGTGACTCAAAAGCAAAGCAAGCAGGAATAAATTATAAAACCCAAAAGAAACAAAGGTGACCACAAACAAGACAGGCTTAACAAGAGGAATGTTATGCTATTCAAGTTTTCCTGCCCACAGGAATTTTCCAGAGATAATACAATTGAAAGCACCCCATTTTATTTTTTGCATTTTGATAAACACTAAATTTAAAAAACCTAGTACATCTCATATCATCCACAATCAACAATCCTTTGGACATTGATAAACAATTGGCCATGTGTGTCTGCTACTATTGTACAGACCATTAGTTACCAAACTCAGACTCAGCAAAGACTTGGAAAACTGATTTTTGGCTTGGAATCAGACTCAATACAAAAACTCAGCACTCTTAGAAAAGCATGATATAAAAATATTTTATAAAAAACACAAATTTTTGAAAAAGAAGGCCTAGACTTGGCTAGACTCAACAAGTATAGGAAATGAGCCAACAAGCCTCATTAAGGCCAGCCCGAATCAAGACTCAAGAGACTCACTGGGTGGGTAAGAAGCAAGTCTGGTAACACTGGTCTAGACTGTGAGCAGTACAAAGTAATTGACACTCTTCACAAACAACATGGATATGAGGTTATAAGTGCTTTTGGGGATCAGCACACAAATTTATCAACATCTCTAGTTAGCAACTACTGAGAATACCAGCATTTGACTCTGTCTATGGCTTACGTAAGTTGAAAGATTGAATCAATCAATCTAGAAGCCTAAAAGTTCCCAAGAAATATCACTGTAAGAAAGCAATAACTACTTCTTTAAGGTTAAGGATCAATCACCTTTGATATAAGAAAAAAAATAGTGAGGGATCCACCCAAGTATTTGTGAAAACCAAAATATTCCCCTTAGAAAGTTAGAATATCATGGTAACCAAGGCATATAAAGCATTCTTCTCTCTCTATATTCTGTAGCGAGCAAAAATAACTACTGAGGGTTCCTATCAACTTGCTAAATATGGTGTGTTTCTATTTGTAACAGATGAGCACATGCCCTCAAGTAGACAAGGACGATACTTAGGCCATGTGACCAAAGATGCCAAAGGTAGTTGGGGCAAACAATGGTGTCATCAACAATCAGCGAAAAAATGCTTGGCATGAAAACCCATCATATGCTGAGAGGCTGCAAAGGAAGATTCAGGTGAACTCAGTGTCTAACATCTTTAGTTAGTGACTACCGGGAATAACCAACATCTGAGACCTTCTATGGATTTAGATAACTTAAACGATTGGATTGATCAATCTAGTGGCATCTAAGTTCCGTAGAAAGCCCAATGTATGAAAGTAACAACTACTTGAATCCTTTAATCTATAAACCAAAAAAGATAGTGAGGGATCCTCCTATTTATCAGTGAACACTGAAAATGAAAAAAATTCCCATTGAATATCATAATAGCCAGTGCACATAAATCATTCTTCTCTCTCTGTATTCTACACAAAGCAATGATCACAGATCCTATCAACTCCCTAAATATGGAGATGTGTTTCCACTTGTAAACTGGTAAGAATATGTCCTCAAGTGGACAAGGAGGATCCTTAGATTATGTGACCAAAGATGCCAAAGGTAGATGAAGCAAACAATGGTGTCATGAACAATCCACAAGAAATGCTTAAGCATAAAGACCCATCATAGTGCTGAGAATCTGTAAGGAAAGATCCAAGTGAACTGATAGCATCCAAACACATGCAAACTGAAGGTACTATGGTTGTGGACACCGCTAATGTCATTCGACTGCTTTACAGAGTACTAACTACAGATTTAAGAAAGCAGTAGAACTACAAAGGTTGAAGCGATAAATTTGCCAAAAACATGTTACGCATAAAACGGGAGACCAATATCAATACCAGTATACCATTTCTTTACAAATAGGAGACAGGTACTTGGAAACACCAAAAATATATATATTTCTAATATACCTTGGTTAGGCACCCAGGAGCCACTAAAAAAGAGCATTTTCTGATGACCAACTGGTTCACCAGAGCCATCTAAGAAAAAAAGAACTTCACTTGATTCCAATAACACAATCCCAATATAAAAAGCTTCATACTTCTCTAACTGAGGCTGAAAACCCAAGGACTGTCAAAAACTTTTCAGCTGTCAAGGTAAAAAACTGAAACATTCACATTTTCCCAGTGTACGTAATCACGCCAGCAGAGAGCACCATTATACAGACTATGCTACTGTTCATTACTTCATTATATAATGTTCTTCACTGTTTCCCACAAACCAAAAAAATGCAACTGAAACTAGTTCTAGTTCAACCAGTCATATACCATATACTGTATTACATATGACAAAAAGGAGGGCAAATTACCTAAGCGCTCCCTGCATCTACATTTTCATTGTATTGTAAAAACAGGGGATGGCTGGGAAAGGAAAATTCACAGGCCCCTCCCCAACCTCAACCACACATTTACATTTTTTGCACGTTTCCCCCTTCACAGGTGGGGAAATTTCACTCAATCATACTCAGTATCCTCATCACAACAACAACTAGAAACCTTCATTGGTCTAAGGTTTACCTGGAGATGCTTGGCAATGTCCTCCATTGCACAGTGCAGCCTGCAAATGTCTTCTTTCAACCTATGGAAATGCCTCAAGTATTTATTAAATAAAACCTCTCCTTGAGCCTCCAACCCCTCAATATCATCATGCAACAAATAGGTTCCCCCCACCATGGACATTATCAAGGCACAACTCAAGTATTGTGCAGAATTAAAAACATTTCTCCTTCCAACTGATCGGCTGGGATCCAGGAGAAGCTTAGCCATTGCCTCCCTTATACCCACACACAGCATCCCATCCATGTTCTTGGCCAGATACCAAATACAAAGGACCAAAAAGCGAAATCGGGGTTTGAAATTTCTTTCTCCAAATATGCAATGAAGTTTTCAATCATATATTCTCCCCTTGCACACTCTTCACTCCTCCTCCCTCTTGCTCTTGGCTTCCCTTTATCCTCCTGACTTCTTTTTCCTTTCCCAGTGCTGTAGGCGGTAGCCATTCTGTTCAAAAAATGTAACTAGAGGGCAAAGTACCCTGCAAAAGCTCTCCCATGCTGAAAACATCCTCTTTTCTTGCAAAACCCTTCTTAATCCCAAATTTGCTAACTGCCCCATCATTAATCTTCAGTTGTGCAAAGTGATTATTGCTATTGTCTTCCATTTTGTGGCTATGACAAATACCATAAATGATTTCCTTACCTATGTGTAAATCTTTCCTTTGAGCATGTTATCAATGTGAAGTTCAACAACAGGAAAAGAATAATTGCATTTGTATTTCCTTTGACAATCAACATCATGACATAATGTCATGAACAATTAAAGTTTAAAACATTAATCACTATAAGTGAATAACACATAAAGACCAATAGTAAATGTAATGTCAGGACTCTTGGCTTAAGAGTTCATACTCTATATTCAAATGCAGATAAATCTGCATACAAAAAAAAATCAATAAATTTAAATCATATGTCATCCAA
>VDFB02261231.1:0-32285 GCA_007258455.2 Sequoia sempervirens | reverse complement strand
AATAATTGTCCAAAGATAGTTATCTGCTTGAGTGGCTGGTTTTGATATACATCTGGCACAAGCTCCAATATTGTACGGATTTTATTGTTGATGTTTGAAGGTCGTACCAATCAGCTTGAGGGTTGTACTTTTTATTCTAGCCTGGACGCCTTGTCTTTTGGTCTTCTTTCTTCACCAGATGGGACACCTTGCACTCTGGGTCAGTCTGCACAAATTTCGAGGCTGGAGAAATGTCTTCTGAGGTTGGCCGTATTAAATCTTCACCTTTTTGGGGCGGCTGCAAATTAGAAATCAGGTTTTTAATTATTACAATTTGCTTTGCCTTTTTGTTTGCATGTTAGGGTTTCATCATTGTAAGCATCGAGAAAGAATAATAAACTTATATGCTATCGATTCAGGAGTCCATCTGCTTCAATTTTACTTTCCTGTATTTATTTAAGATTTTAGAAGTATTTCCTTTCAAAATCACACTATTATCTTTATATGCAAAAACCACAAAAAAACCAAAACAAGAAGAAAAACAATAAAAAACAATTAGTTCCGAAATCGTGAGAAAACGAGTTTCTACATTGGTTGTTTGAGGAGCTTGTCTTAGTTAAACCCCATATTGGTCTTCTAACTTTCATGACAAACGATTTTTTTGAATGGTATATTAAAAATGAATATGTGATTGCTTCAAAATAAAAATACAATAAAAAATGATATAGATTAATCTAAATACACTATGCTAACACTTGATGTTTTCAAATGAAAGCATAGAATGATGAGGAAGAGAGGAAAAAAAAAAACAACAAAAATGGAACAAAATCACCTGAAATTTGTGAAAAACCTCCAAAAAAGATATTGATGCTTCTACTTCGTCATCCTTTTAAATCTCATGAGGATGATAATTAGACAGCTTCAAGAAAATGACATACATAATATGAAAAACTTGTTGGTTTGTGAAAATGACAGAAAATTCTTAAGAGTTGTACAGTTCGAATGCCTAAAAATAAAAAAAATCAACTTTTTTCTTTGAAAATAGCAAGTCAAAAGTATTTCGTTCAATGCGGTTCATGTAAGAACATTACTTAAAAAATATCAGTGGGAAGGCAACACACCAACAACCATTAGAATCGTGAATTTTCTTGGAACATTAACGCATCACACAAACATCCCATTCGAAAAATTTGAATTCAATGATAAATAGCATGAAAAAAATTGCAAATCTAATTAAATTAGATATTAAAAGACCATTCTCTTAGCAAGGTTCAATCCATAAAGCTGGATGACAAGAAACAACAAATATTAGAGAGGACCCAGTAGTTGAGCATGTTTCAATAGTTGAGAATGTTTTTGTTAATATAATGCCCAATAGTTGTTTATATAATGTCAATAGTTGTTTATATAATGCCAATAGTTGTGACTTTACTACCCATAATTAAACAAAATGTATTCTTTTGATCTAAAAAGCAACCAATCACGTGATGCCACATCAGCGCTCAACTACTGGTGATGTGAATGCACAAGTATTGGTAAGGGGTCTAGACGGTGCCCTTTTTGACACCTTGACAAAAAGCATGCTGATGTGGCATCATATTTGATGATGTGGCCCCGAAACTTTTGTTATAAGCAGGGGACTTGCCAAGTAAGCTGCTGTAAAAAATTGGAGTGATTTGAAATTTCCAAGTAGGATTTTGAGGGACGCTAAGTTGTGGGTGCAATAAATAACCGGTCCTCCCCTGTAAAATTGTCGGAAGAAGAAAAGGGAATCCCCATTTATAACTTACCATGTTGGGAAGATTATCGTTGGAACTTTCACCAATACAAAAATGTTCAGGCAACTGCATCTAAAGCGTCTTCCAAATCCTTTCCGAAAGACGACAAACGACAAACGACAAAACAGGAAAATATCTTATCCGAGGAGTGCTCTGACGAGAACAGAGAATAACACATGAAGACCGAACAACTAAATTAATTATTAAAACGCAACTACCACAGGATTTCCCAAAAGAATTGGATGAAACGTTTTTGTTTTCAAAAGAATGAAATATTATTAATTAATACAAGTGCCCAATTTCTTCAACTTTTTTGCTGGAAGTAAGTGCACTTGAAAGGTTCGAAATGACAGGCAAGCGGGCAGAGAATTGACCAGGATTTAGGTTATAATATTTACCTATATTCTGCAGCAAAGAATAATTTTCTTTCTCTGTGTAATATGTGCTTCTTACTTAGTATTTTTGTGAAGCTGCAGCTGTTTTGTTGAAATCTTTGTAAGGGTGGCACATGACAAGAAATGAATATTTTCAGAGCAATTATAGGTGCAAGGAAGATGGAGCACTTCAAATTCATTTGTCCTATGGTACATAAAGTTTGCTTCTATAACTGTGCTATAAGAATTTATTTATGCTTGTGTTAATTGAAAGGCCGTTTTCTTGTTTATGTGTTTTGGTGATGGAATTTTGTGCAAGCTTAGTTTCTTTTCTATGGTCCCGGTTGCAATCAATCTTTTCTGGAAGGTGTATGATAAAAATGCCAATGCAGGTAATAGAGGTTTTAGTAAAAGGGAAAATGATAGCTTATGGAAATCTAAGGAGAAATTAAGTGTATGTTTATATGAATTAGTAGGCATTTTAAGTGGGCCATTCAGGCTCATGAGAAAAGGGTTTTTATATGATTTATTAAGTATTCTTTTCATAACGGGCCATTCAGGCATATGATTTAAACTACTGAAAAATAGGTTAATGACGAACATACATTGATTCAAAACTGAAATCATCACATAATCTGATAATTTTATTCGTTAGGTAAACACCACGCGTTTAAAAACTTATTAGACTTCAAGATTGTTTCAGTATGTTTTCTTGGTAGAACACATCCTTTTCCCATTGTCTTTTGTGAGGCACTTGTAACGTCTTGATTTGTTGTGGCAGTTATTTTTCGATGGAATATAGCAAACTTTATGAATATTACTGTACGTAATTTTTTGACAGAACACATCATTATTGTAGCCGTTAATTTTCCATAACTGGCTAGCAAATTGAACCTACGATTTCCTATTAGCTGGGGCAGTTATAACTTTTAAATTATTGTAATAGTAAATATTCCATAGATAAGTCAGGATTTGAACCCAGGACTTTCAAATTGCAGTTTATTGCAGTTTTTAATTTGTCGTGGAAGGAATAATACTTCAACTTAGGAAACCCTATTTGTTGAGGCAGTTATAATATTTTGATTTATAATTCATTGTAGCAGTTAATTTTCCATGAACTATCTAGGAGTTGAACTCAGGACCTCCAGTTTGATAAGGAACTCTTAATTTTGTGGTTAATTTTTCATTCACCAGTGAGTATTTGAATCTAGGACCCGTATTAGTTGCTGAGTGCTGTACCACTGAGCTACTCCTCCCTTTGTGGTCTCAAGTGTGAATTATTTTCTGATGATAGCCTCTCCCAAGCCAAGGTCTAAATTTGCTCAGCACAGAACATGTTATTCATTGTTGTAGGGTTTGACTTTGAACTCAAATTATTTTCCTTGGATATTTGAATACACGTGATAAGATCAAATCCAATTGGGTTACTACTTTCTGATTTGTGTAATGCCCCACCCCAAATTGGAATTGGAATTTGCGATTTCGCTCAGATTATTTCAGTTTGACATATGGGACATTTTGTCAAACAGTTTACATTACACCAATTGGGTTTGATCTTGAGTATAAACCAAATGATAGGGACTCAAATGCATAAAATAAGATAAGTCTGAAATTCAAATTCTAGTAACACCAAATGAATTGACAAGTTGTTTATAACAGTAAATACAATGTTGCAGCAATATTCATTCAATGATTATTACATTTCTGACCTGAGACATATGACAGTCTGCAGCAACCCAGAATGAATGAACAGCAGCATTTGCTCACCCTTCAAGGCTATGCTGGAAAATACAGTCAGTTCGGAAAACTCACATGATTCCTTTAAATCTAGGTCCACTTCAACATACAAAGAAGTAATGTTTCCATTGCTCAGCAATAGCTAGTTGGCGGCCAGGAAAGAAGACCCCTGCACACCCTAGAACTCATCAAAATATGCCACGTCCCATTTTATTACCTCCTGACTGGTATGGCAGCATTCATCAGGCTGCAGTATGAATTATCACTGCCACATGAGGAATAAATAGTCAATGTATAACAGAATATGGCGCCTCCTGATGAAACAATGAATTGTTGCCAATCTTGACACCTTGAACAAGGGAAATGATCCTCAATCCCTCTCCCAACTTTAACGTAGCCTCACAGATAAAATTACCCTTAACATTCAATTCAACCTGCTGATGTGTGACGCCAAACCCTGAACTTGGGCGTCCAAATCTCTCTTGGAAAACTCACACAAGTGATCAACTCTGATAACTCTTCATTAATTCTCGTAAATTCCTCGATTCTGAGATGATGCTCAATATATCTGCAAACCCTTTCAAAATTCTTCGAATTCCAGATTGAAGCTTTTCCTGAATGTGTTAATGTACAATGCATAACCCCTGAATGGAGTTATCTGCAAGCAGCCTTGGGAGATCTTTCACTCCTGTAGCATACTATTCCTCATGAGGGTTTTCGTCCTCAATGAAGTTGAGATTTTTAGACTCTCGAGTCCAATGAGCAAAACCCTTATCAATTTTCTTCTCAACATGAATGATGCAAATGAGCTCACAAAAGGGCTTTTATAATTCCCTCCAATTCCCACGCCCAAGTTGGCAATTTAAAATTATTTTATTTCCCACCTTATATCTCCCTTAAGTTGGCACCACTTTATGATATAAAATAATCTTTTTTTAAAAACCCCTTATATCGCCTCTATCATAAAATTAATAAATAATGCATTAAAGTTAAAACTTTTAATTTAACTTTAATATTATGTTATTTAAACTTGAAGCTCTAAACCATGATAATTGCCAAGATAAATCCATGGTAAGAATCCGCCAACATTCTCGATATAGAAAGACTGCCAACTGACCAGGACGTTGAGCACCTTGTGACTTACTAAAAAAAGTAAGTATGGACAAAGTGTCCAAAACATGCTCTGGAGGTACACAACAATAACCCTAGAAACACTGAGCAATAACTGTCTCTTGCTCTCTCTGTCTCTGTCTCTCGCTCTTTGTCTCTCTGTCTCTATCTCTCTCTCTCTCCTTGTCTCTCTGTCTCTTTGTATCTCTCTATCTTTCTCTCTCGGGTCCCTCTCTCCCTCTATTCTTCCCACCCTACCTAGACTAGAGGTCTCTCCGTCCCACCCTAACTAGATAAATCTCTCTCCCTCTCAAGTCTCTCTCTCTCCCTCTCAGCTCTTTCTCTCTCTCTGGATTTCCATTGATAAATGTTGCCAAGCTTCTTCCAAAGACTAGTTGTGGTATTCTCCTCATGGACATTCAGGAGCACAAAATCAGCCAAACAAAGTCTCTTATCGGACCCTTGCCTTTTCGATTCATTAAATCCCAATCAGTTTGGGACGTTGTTGCTGGTTTTGTATTGGATATTGCAGCCCAAAGATCTCGGTCTACGAGCATATCCTCCATTTTGAGTTTCCACAACTCAAAATTGCCACCATTGAATTTCTCCATCTCTATTCTTCCAGATGTGCTTGCCATCTCAAACCTGCAATAAGATTTCAAAATTCTCTTTGCAAGAACTCCCATTGAATCAAGATATGCACAAAAAAACCTTCTTACCCACCAAGGATAACAAAGCTGGCCAAATTCTGATACCAACTGAAAGGAAAGTCGATTGTGGAAATGCTTCCCTAAATGCAAATCAATCAGGAGAGGGCTGCAAATTTTTTTTTTTGAATATTTATTTTATTATAATTTCTGTAAGAATGCATAGGCATTAATTTAATTTAGATTTAAGCATAAAACACATAACACAAAATTTTACATGGGAAAACCCTTTCGGGGAAAAAACCCACACACCAAAGTATAGATCAATTGTATTACTGTAATATGGCAATTACATACAATGCTTAGAGTTTGCTCTTGCAGATGCAGTTTCACTGTGATACAAATTTAGAGTGATTCCGATAGTATAACGACATATAGATATATCAATCACATTACAATTACAAATGCACTACGGCATAAATATATATCCTTCTCATACAAGGGCATTGATTTTTTCCATGTGTCAATCTCCTAGTCTCTGCATGCATGCAAATTGAAAATCAACAACATGCACAAGTCCCAATTGACTCGAATAGCAACTTGTCAAACATGTACGCACATGCGCCAACATGCAATAACAAATGACTTGAGACCTTTCCAAGAGAATCTCTCCCGTACCTGCCTGTAGGTCTTAAAGTAACCGGGATGTCCTGCCATAGGTGAATCGTGAAATGATCTCAATACCCTGTCCCTCATCTAAGAACCTGGGACTAGAAATATCCTCCCTTTGTAAATGATAAGATCATCTACAAGTGAGTATCTGCCATCCTGGACTGTCCCATCCACTATGCTAGAAGCCCACGGGTTCTTAGCATACTCTGCAACTATCATGTGTCTCCAGTCCTCGGCAATCTCTGTAATGGAGCTCAAGTGTGGGCGGCAAGATAATGCATCAGCAACCACATTCTGTGTACCCTTGACATAGGAGATGTCAAAATCATAGGACTGAAGTTTGTTGACCCATTTCTGTTGTCTTTCATTCAAATCTCGCTGTCCCAAGAAATGTTTCAGACTATTGTGATCGGTTTTAACACAAAATTTACTACCAACCAAATATTGCTTGAACTTGGCCATGGCATGCATGATGGCCAACATTTCCTTATCGTAAATGCTAAAGCTCCTCTCAGGACCTCTCAGCTTCCTGCTCTCAAAAGCTATAGGATGTCGGTCCTGCATGATGACTGCCCCAATACCCTCACCATTGGCATCACTATGTAGCTCAAACGGCTTGGTCAAATCGGTCAGTGGCGCTGCATGACGCAAGAATCCACTAACGAATCGACGATAGAAGGCGCATAGACCTACAAACCCTCTGAGCTATGTCAATGTCTTAGGTGTAGGCCAATCAATGATAGCACAAACTTTCTCTATATCCATACTGACTCCCTCACTGTTGATGATGTGACCCAGATATAAAAGTTCTCCCATGCCCAGTGCACACTTGGATTCCTTGGCGTACAAGGACTCCCTATCAAGTATGCTCAATACTGCATCCAAGTGAACTATGTGTTCCTCCCAAGACTTGTTGTAAACCAGTATGTTATCGAAGAACACCAAAACAAATTTTCTCAAGTGAGGATGGAAAACCCTGTTCATTGTGGACTGAAAAGTGGCTGGAGCGTTGGTTAAACCGAATGGCATAACCAGGAAGTCATAATGTCCACAGTGGCATCTAAATGCGGTTTTCTCAATATCCTCCTCTCGAACCCTGATCTAATGGTACCCAGTCCTCAAATCAATCTTCGAGAAATAGCAAGCTCCATGTAGCTCATCTATTAACTCGTCAATCCGTGGTATGGGATACCTGTTCTTAATAGTCTTCCTGTTGAGCATCCTATAGTCAATACACATTCTGAGTGTACCATCCTTTTTCATCACCAAAACAACTGATGAAGCAAAGGGTGACTTACTCAGCCTAATGTGCCCCATAGCCAAAAGTTCTTTGATGGTCTTTTCAATTTCATCTTTCAAACGTTTGGGGTGCCAATAAGGGGTGATCATGATAGGTTTTGTGCCCTCTTCCAACTCCACAATATGCTCAATACCTGTATCAGGAGGTCTACCTGGTGGTATAGCACTGAAAACCTTTGCTGACCAATCCACCATGTTATGCCGAATCAATCTTTCCATTCTTCAGAGTGAAATTTGAAATTTCTTTTACATTGCTGTCCTTCATGGCTTTAAGAACATGATTTGTGCCATCAACTTTAAATTTCATCTCCATGTCACATAAATTAAGTGTGAACTCTCCTATCACATGAAGCCACTTCATGCCAAGAACTACATCTGTACCTCCCATGTTCACAACATAAAAATCTGCCTTAAACTCAAAATTGTTGAGTTTCATTGGCAAATCAGAAATCATCCTCTCACAATTGAGAGTGTACCCATCTTCAACCTTAACTCTAATACCTTCAAACTGCCGAGTTTGAATGTCTCTCTTCTCCACCAACCGAGAATCAATAAAGTTATGGGTTGCACATATATCCAAAAGAGAAAGGACTCTTTGACCAGCTAGTATCCCACGAAGTCTAAAAGAACCTTCTCTCTGCATATTGGACATATGAGCTTCCTGTAGCTCAATTTCAACCTCTTTTTCTGCCTCATTTTCTGATTTTTCCTCATCTGTATCATAAATTGCAGCTTGCTGGTCTGAAAAATCAGTCAACTCTTCTCCCTCAAAGAACCACTCCATATGCCTATTTTGCCCTTTAGGCTTGAGGGGGCAATCGTGGTTGATGTCATATGGGCCTTTGCAATAAAAGCAGAGTTTCTTCCTACGTAAATCATTAATGGTTTCCCGATCTAAAGGTGTTGCAAATTTTTTCTTTTGATCGGAATTATCAAACTTTTTTGGATCAGATTTATTATCATTGTAGGAAGTGGATGGTTTTGAGCCAAACTGTTTCCAAGGTGCTATAAGCTCCATACTGCGAGCTTTCCTCATGGCCTCCTGTAAAGTAGGTGGATCGAAAGCTTTGATCCAACCTTTCATGGGCTCAAATAAACCCTCCATAAACAATATAATCAACCTCCTCTTTGATATGCTTGTCACCATAACTGACAGTCTCTTAAACTCTCCAATGTATGTCTCCAAATTACCTAACTGTTTCAACTGTGCAAGATCTCTGAAGTAAAGTTTGGGATCACGTTTGTCAAACCTCTCTACCAATCGATTTGTAAACTCCTGGTAATAAGTAATCCTGTCATGGTGGAGTGTTACCATGCCGTGGTGCCACCAATTATGGGCCACGCCATCAAGGTGGAGAGCTCCGAATCTAATAGCATCTTCCTCTGTCATAGGACGCAATGTAAGGAAGGTGTCTAATTTACTCACCCAGGCACGTGCTGTGACTCTGCCACAACCATCAAAATTAGTTAACATAATTTTGTTGGTAGCCTGCCTGAGATCATTATTCCACTATTTAGGTCTCCTGTCAAACCTGTTTCTGGTATGTTCTCTCTTCTGGTTCATGAATCAATCAAATTTAAGGTGATCCTTAACTCTAGGAGGTAATGCATCCCATTCATCATGCATAGTCATGATGTTATCTGCAAAGTTCACGTCACCACCCTCTTCAGCCCTTCCTCTTCATTAGTTTCATTTCTAGTGAATGTAGGGCATGTGGGTCTTTCATAGGTGCATGCTGGAGCAATATTCCTGTGAGCTTCTCCATGAATACTTCCCTCCTGATCTTGATCCTGATTCTGCCTTCTCTGAACTGTCACGTTCTGGACATTGGTACTAAGCTGCTGGAGGATGCTCGCTACCTGTTCTTGGCCTGCCACCATCCCTCTTAGTACATCTCTGGCCTCTCTTTCTTCATTATCAAGACGATTCCTAGAAGGACCTTCCTCTTCCCTGTTTGCCATATTATCGAAGTCAAAATCTTCCTCCTGTTCGTCAAACGAAAACACTGGAAATGGTTCAAAAGTACTTCTCTGATAACTAGGACCCCTGCATGAGTAGTACTTGTCAAACCTATTCTGATGTGACCACATAGAAACTGCTAACCCTCTAGGCTGGTAGGATCAGAGCTCTGATACCACTGTGATGAGCCCAACTGGCTCCTCTTCAAACCCTTGTTGTTTTGATTATCTTTGTGTTCTTTTAAGTTTTTTAAGAAAGTTTCTAGAGAGAAATAGAAGGGGCGCAACATATTAAAGCTCATAAAACTCAGAGCTGAGCTTAAATTTACCAAATGGAAGTGCAGAAGGTATTAAATAACTGAAACAAGAGATTAAAAATTTCAAACATACCCGAAATGCTCCAGATTATTTAAATAAGAAATTATTCCGGTTTGCCAGCCAAGAATGATGAAAATTGACAATTTCAAGCGTAGAATTCAACTGAATGCAACCTCCAGCCTGAAAACTGAAGCAAATGATGGGAACAAGCTAGACGCCAAAGAAAGAGATTAGAAACCCTCAATAAAGAAGGCGTTTCTCCCAAAAAACTCCAAACGCCCTTTATCTAAGAGCCACGCACTTCAAGAATAAACCACACCATCTGCAAGGAAAGAACAGCCATAACAGGAATGATCACCAGATGAAGATAGGCGCCTGTCTCACAAACCCTCCTGTATTTTATTGAAGAACTCTATTGAATATGCACAAAAATTCCTGATTAAGCACTATAGAAACTTTTGAATTGAAGCCCCTGCTGTTGCAATCATTCAACTGATCTTTCACAGTCTCACAATCACAGATCTGTGAAGAGTTTTCGTTCTCCAGAGATAAACAAACTCCTGAAATCCTTGTCTCAGAGAAGCAAGCAAAGCCAAAGCCAAGAGAAAATATCAAATAATCAATGAATGAGTTCGATTTTTCCCTTTGGTTGCTTATAAACCCCAAAAAGGCACGCATTCCTAAAAGTGGCGTCACTTTTCACTTAAAATACATTAGAATTTATTTTATTCTTTTTCAATAGTCAACATATTAAAAAGTGAGCGCTCCTTTTAGTAAAGTGTTTTATTTTTTCCACTTAAATAAATTTAAGTGAATTCTTTATTATAAAGTTAAATCAACTTTATAATATTCCATTAAATAAAGTTAAAACACTTCAATTTCACGAGAATATTAATATCTCGCTCATAACCTGTCGTATTGACGTGCTGTCAGAAGCTGTCAATCACTGAACTGCCAAGGCCTGCTGTGAGCCAATCACTGAAGTCAAAGGATGAGAACGACAAAACCCATCAAATAATGCCACTGACCCTCTAACCAAAACCAATTAGCCTACAAGGGTCCAAGAGATAGGCTAACACACTGCTCCTTAGAACTGACTAGAGTGGGGACATCACAACAGTGATTGCAGACGTAGACAATAAAGTTTCCTAAAGTGCTGATTAATATGTTGTGCAGGTCAAATCCATCAGATAACACAAATATTAAAGCTGATCAGTGGGCTGGAACAAAATGTTGGTGGCTGGTAGCCACCCTGCTACAAATTGATGATAAAAACTAAAAAAAAAAAGGAAAATGCAAACTATCACCAAAATGTGGCATAGCTGTAGGCACATGCACAAACTCAACAAAATTGACAAAATCTTGATTTCCTTGCAATTATAAATTGTCCCCGCTAAAAATAGGTGTTGCAATGAGGTCAATTGCAATTCTAGAATGGAATCGCCACTAATTGGATCGGAGAGTTTTTCGTCCTCAAATCCAATATGAATCAAGAGCATTTCATCCTTTGGATTTTACAAACAAGGGGTTTTTTCCTTGAGAGTCAAATGTTTGAAAATTTGAATTCAATAATGACGAAATGAATCATCCAATTCAGGCACTAGCTTCTCTTATCTAGTCGCCTCCAAAATTGGGCCCCTATTAATTTTTTTTTTTAGATTTTTTATTTTTTTGTCCGAGTGAATTAAAAAGTACTTTAAAAATGTTGTACCCCAAAATTAAATTTTTTGTTACACTTGGACATTTTGAAGAAATGAGTAAAAGTCTTGTTAAAATTGTCCAAAAAAGGTCAAATTTGGGTGTGCATGTCTTGCATGAGGGGTTAAAATGTAAAATTTCCAAAATCTGATGATCTGGGTCTGCTCAGAGCGACTTAATCTACAAAACTCAGATCTCAGTTTTTCATCCCTACTTTTTAGGAAAACTGCTATTTTTAGAAATTTCCTAAAAGTAGTAACTTTTTCTAGGTTTTTCTGGGTTTCTTTCGAAACGGATACTGGCAAAACTTTCTAAAAATAGAAAGTTGGTCCGTTAGAGTTCGAACTGATTTTGATTGGCTCAAAATACTTCCATATTAGGCTGGTGCAGTCAGAATATCAAAAAAGATCAGTTTTTCCCTAGTGGGTCTATTCTGCTTTTTCAGAAGCATATTAGGAGCTTTGAGGTCATCAATGGAGGTCAGTCAGCTACCAGGTGTCAGATTCAACACTCAGGCGTTCAACAAAAGGTGAGTTGGTAAGCAAGCATGAAGAACGAAGAAAGAAGGTGAAAACTGTGGAAAATATTCTAACACTACTTGTCATGGGCGCCCCAGGAGAGAATAGGTGCCCATCTTTTTAAGGCATTAAATGTTGAAATTAGGGTTTGAGCCTCTAATCAAAGTTGCTCAGTTTTCTTCCAGCTTCGCAACGAATCCAACAGTGCAGTCATCGGATCATCCAGTCATCTGGGATTCAAAATCAAATAGGGAAGATTCAAACAAAAGTCAGAATGAAAAAAAATGAAAATCACCAAAATTTGACTAAGTCTGGTGAGTTTGGGTGCCCTTGGTGAAGAAGGGCGCCTAGCTTTTTGAAGGGGCAAATCCAACAGTTAGGGTTTGCTAAAATACTCAATCTCTCCAGAATTCAGTCTGCTTTGCAGCGGATATCTTTGTCAGGGCATCCGACTGGCCAATCTCCGACAAATCCAGGTCAAAGTGGAAGGTACAGAATGAAGGTTTCAAACTTTGAAAGATGGAAATAAAAAAATGGCTAAGTATGGTGAAGTTGGGCACCCCCAGCCAAGAAGGGCGCCCAAACTTTTGAGGCCTCTAGTAGACTTTAATGCAGTTGCACTCCTAGAGAACTCCCTCCAAAATCTTCTCAACTTCGCGATAAGCCCAGTCATTAGCCAATCCGATCCCTGAAACTCCAGATCCAACGAGAGCATTTGTAGAAGAGGAGTTATTGAAGAAACAAGAAAATTTTCTAAGTGTGGTCAAGTTGGGCGCCATTGGAGAGAAAGGGCGCCCAAAGTTTTGGAGCTTGAGATGATAGAATTCACCAATGCAGTCTCCAGGATCACCTTGTCGATTTCAGCCAAGCTGTCAGTCAGTTGATCTGATTAGCGTAGCTCCCGGAATCAAGATTTCATTAGAAGATCGAAGGGAAAAGGAAGAACTTGAAAATCATGAAAATGGCTAACTCTGGACAAAATGGGCGCCCCTTGAGGAAATAGCCTCCCATGAATTCAAAGGTCAAAATGAAGTTTTTAGCCAGAGGCGCCTCCAAAACAATCTTCTTAGAATCAGTCAGGTTACGCGATGAATCATCCAGCTCGTTCATCGGATCAATCTGGAAGCCGAAAATCAGGATCAAAGTAGGGGGTCAAAATGGTGAAAAGTTGAAAAAACTCAAAAAATGACTAACATTGGGTGAAGTGGGTGCCCCTAGCCAAGAAGGGCGCCCAACTTTCCATGCCTTAGTGAAATTTGCAAGATTTTCAAAGAATTTCAAAATTGCAAGAGGATGAAGACGTCCAAGTTATTTTTGCAGGTAGCATTCAAAGGAGAAAGTTGGAGTAGTAGATTTGAAGTTATATTTCATGATTCAAGAACTCAAGTTTGCTGATTCTTCATTAAATTTTTTAGACCAGCAGTCTAAGGTGTAATGTCCCCAATTTAGCCCTACGCTCTTCATTTGGATTTAGCCTATTTCTGGGAACTCGTAGGCTAAGCAGAAGCTCGAATCAGGGTTTCCAAACTTTGTCATGTCCCCTTCCAGTTGACATCTCTCAGAGCTTATGATTAGCCTACTATGCGACCCTCGTAGGCTGATAGGATGGATAGAGGGTCTTGACGGAGCTTGGCTTGGCTTCGGTTGTCAGTTTTTTATCAGTTGGCTTTCATTCGGGCTCATTCGGACACCATTTGCCTGGATTGCTATTTTTAGCAGTATTTGGCACTCAGCGGAGCACCCCTGCTATTTTTAGCAGTATGATTTGGTCACGTGCAGATCACTCCCTTATTCGCCAGCTTCAGACGGTTCGTGAATCGGACATATTTTGAGGGAGATATTAATATTTAATTGATTTAATTAAATATTAATTATTCGGAGCTTATATTATAAAGTTATAATATTTTAATATTATAACTTAAGTGAATTGCTGAAGGGGGTCGACCATCATTGAAGGGGCCATTTTTTATTATAATTTATAATTAAAAATGTGATTGAAGACTATTGAAATAATTAAAAGAAAAGTTCGAATTTATTTAAATGATGCTCAATTGAGAAAAGTCGCACTTTTCAAGAATATAAGGGTTTTGCCTTGGGATTCGAGCCATTATGTTGAATATTGAAATTTTGATCACGTCTTCTTCCGGAGAACAAAGCCTAGGGTTTCTGTTGTCTATAGGCATTGGAGAACGAGCCATCTTCAGTGTTGCAATTCAGAGACTGTGAAATAACAGTTGATCTATTGCTTTCAGAGAGATATCTTCACTCAGAAGCTATCACAGAGCTTTCACAGAGTATTTATCTTCAGGGTTTTCAGTCTGTATCTCTTCCAGAAGGGTTCTTCTCTTGAGGCGTCATTCTTTTTGGAGATTTGGAGACTTCTAATCAAGAGCCGTACATTTTGTACTTGCTGTTGCTACAGCCGTACCTTCTACAGCAGATCCGTACTATTAAGGGAGCCGTACTCTTGTTTAAGGCAAATCGCCTTCTTGTCTGGCAATCTAACTTCACCACTGGAGGCGCATTTCTCACTGGCATCTCATCCTTTCATTTGGTGCAGGAGAAAGTGGATCTATATTTCAGCCGTACCATTTCATGAAGTTTATCAGCTGGCTGCAATATCAGGTTTTCATCAAATAAAGCATTGCTTTTTAATTCATCTGTTATCAGATCTCTTGTAAATCGCTCCAGTAGAATAATATATTGATTGGCATCATTAGATCTCATATTTTCCCTCAATATTGGCATTGTAGTATTTTATTTGGATTTTATATCATTTTCTTGCAAAATCGCATCATATCATTAATGCACAAAAACATCAAAAAAACCAAAAACGTCAAAAACAAGCAAAAACACAGACAAATCAGAGTTCAGTTAGAACAGGGGTTTCTACAAACTTCTTGGAGGACGTTTTTGTGTTTTTGCGGAGCTTGCACTTGGAAATGTTGAACTTGAATTGCGGATTCCTTCTGGGTTTTCTGAGAGCTTTGCGTTGGTGGTTTCGGTTCGACATTCTAAGCAATTACATGGATTTACTATTTTTAGTAAATTCTATTTTTAGCAGTTGACTTGTTGACTCTTAATCAGTAGGCTTCACTATGGCAGTCTGTTCAGACGGTATGGTTGAATTTGGCTTCTGATGCATTTCCATGGTGATATAAGATATTTTATATTATAATGTTATAATTTAACATTATAATTCCTTGTTCTAGCATCATGAATTAATATTGTCTTTAAAAGGGGGACATTGAAGGGTATTTTCACATGGAGGAAATATTTTAATATTTCTAAAGCCAAATATTGCTCAAGGAGTTTGGACGCCAACTTTGGGTGAGCCAAATATTTTATTTAAAAAGTGAAATTTATCTTCTTAAGCAAGTACGCCATCCTGAGGGTGAAGACAAAAGACAAGTCAATGACCTAAAAGAATCTTTGAGGTGGCGCCCTTCTTGGAGGTTTCTAGAAAGCTCTTCTGAAGTTATAAATTGGAGCTCTGGGTCCTCATTTTGTTCATCTGATGAATTTGCAAAGTTATGCTGCCGGAATGGTGTTGGAATTGCTTCGAGGAATGCATACCTCCTAGCTTGGCTCTTCTTCTTGCTTGAAAGACAGCAACTAGTTGAGAGGTTTAGTTGTAGTTGGTTTCCTTTCATTGTAGTTGGTTCTTCTCACATTCTGTAGTTGAGTTATTGTATTTTCTGTCAATTTTAGAGTTGCTGGTTTGTATGGTTGTAGGTTGTTTTTACTCACAACTCAAGAAACAGAAATAATATTGTTCTGGGTACTGTTCCAATCTATTTTCCTATGTAGGGCGACCATATGTGCAAGTTTCCAGAATTTTATTTGAAGTCTATGAATTATCTAAAGTAAATCGCCCTTGCTTGCAGGCAATTTCACTTTGTAAGTGCTTTGGAAGTCGTGCAAAATAAATAGGGGTCTTTGTGAGAAGTTTTTGTGATCCATCTTCATTGTCATCATCATTAGAATGTTTTGCAACTGATTTCAAGTTAAATGAGTGAGTATTGAGAGAGATATGAGCATTTAAGTGAGTTCTGGAGTTGCTGGTTTCACCATTTTTAACTGCAGGTCTGTCATATCAGACTTAGTAAAATTATTAATAGGGCTGGGATTGTCTGTCTTAGTCATATTAATCATTCTCGAGCAGCTCTACATTTCAGCAGTTTGATTATCATTCTAATCCATCGTGCTTGCAGGAGATATATTACATTGTAAGGCTGTTAGTAGTACTAACCAGCCAATATTCACATTTGTAAGCTCTTTATTATATTTCCCACTATTAGTGGAAGAGGCTGGCTATGCCACCTATTTACTTGTTTAAGAAATCTACATTTCCCAAATTTCGTGGAAGAGACTGATCCTTGCTCAGTCTATTGTATTTACTTTTTAGTTGCTCCGTCATATGATAGCGCCTATCCATCTTGGATAGGAGTGCACATACTTGGCGTTGAGCTCCATTTTCAGTATTGTATTTCATGTAATTGCTTCGCCATATGGTAGCTACGTCCCACTCTGGGTTGGAAAGCACATTCTTCGCGTCGAGTTACTTTCAGCATTGTAGTTGATAGGGATCCTCTGACCATATGTTCGTCCATCTTGGACACATTCTTGGTTAGAGTTACTTTCAGTTGCAGTTTGAATTAATGTACTGACGATCTTCTTTCCATATGACAGCCTCTCTCTTGCTGAGATTGAGTGCGCATTCTTGGCAACGAGTTATTTGTAACTGCTGGTTTGATTGAACTAACCCTAACGGGTGCTTCTGCATTGCTGTGTTCATTTACAAAATTGAAAAAATTGGTTCGGTATATTTCATAAGGCCTTGCTTTTTCATGCTTTTTCATCTAGAAGATCAAATTTTTCAAGGCGGCGGCCAAGATTTTCAAAATTTCAGCCATCTGGGTTTTATCATCTCATTCTTCTGAAGAAATTTTCAAGAACTTCATCAAGTTGCAGCAGCTGCTTTTTGCTTTGCATGCAGTGAAATCCTCAGTGCATTCAATTTTTGATCATCTGGGTCCTCTCCAAACAGTCTTTTGAAGAAAACCCATATCACAGCTTTTTTCAAGCAAATTTCAAATTTTAGGGTTGGCTGCTTTTTCGATCAGCCATCAGTGTTTTTCAAATCTGATCAACTGGGTCCATTTCTAATTGTATTTTGAACAAAACCCAGGTGCCAACTTTTTTTATGAAAAATTGAAGAAATTAGGGTTTGCTGCTTTTTCAGTCTAGAATCAAAATTTTCAAAAACGGATGATCTGGGTTGTCTTGCAACGAAATTCTGAGCAAAACCCATATCTCAGATAAATTTTCAAAAATTTGTCCGTTGGAGGAAGGAAAATCAGCATTCTAAAAATAATAAATTGCTCAAAACTTGTCTGAACATAGGCGAGTTTACAGTCATTCTTCAAGGTTTCAGAAATGGAGTACACTCCAAATGATTTCAAGGTCAAATTAGCTCTCTATCATAAATACATCAAAACAGCTGAGACGGACTTGCATCACATCAAGCCAGTGTTTGATCTACACGCTTTAGAGAGCGCAGGCAACACTTCAATCAGAAACCTGGGACACTCTGGACTCCTTGTAGCAGCGTTTATTCCTATATCAGTTTTGAGTCTCGAGTTTGTAATCGCTTGCATTAAGCATTACAATCCGGCTACAAGGGAGATCCAGTCAGTTTATGGCAGATTGATCTGTAGTTTGAAACCTGATATAATCGAGAAATGCTTTTCCATTCCTCCTTGGCATGAAAGTGTCACTATCTCAAAGGGGCGAATGTGAAAGGATATGGGAGATGCATAAGGAAAAATGCAACAAGAAGATTGTACTGAAGTGAATGAAAGAAAAACATAAGACTCTGCCAAGTCACACTTCCATGATGTCAGCAAAGTTTGAAAAGCGGCCAATGAGGTCGAAGATTTCCTGAGATCAATTTCAAATGTAGAAGATATCTTGGAAAAACGCAACTTTGCTATTGATGGGATAGATGCATCGAACCGGGACACAATTTCCTGCTTTTTAGCGGATGTGATTGAGATTTGAAATGGCTTTCATCTAGAAGCTTTCTTTCCGCTTTCTTTCTATTCTTGGAGTGATTCTTATCCATTCTTTGAAGAAGAGAAAGAAGATAAATGTAATAGTTGGCGTTTCCCGCTTTTCCTGCTTTCTTAGGTGTTAGATGGTATCTTCTTTCTAGATTTAGAAATAAAGCTTGCTTGTTGAGCAAGCCCTAGATTGTGAAAGCAAGGAGATTTTAGGGTTCCCTACTCCTCTGCTTGCCTATAAATAAGAGCCTTTGCTGATTAGTTTTCTTTAACCATGCTAGTGATAACAAAACGCTGAGCCTATTGTGCCTTCTATTTGCTACTCAAGTGTTGTTCAATTGTTTTATGATAGCGAATTGTTGAGTCTCTTTTAGCCAACAAGGAGTTGTTGTAATTGCTGTTCCTATTGTGTAAGAACAAGATTACAAGCCTCTTTAGCTGCAAGCTCTTGTTCGAGGCATGTTTGTAGTAGATTTTGTTCCAGAAGTTTGAGAAATAAAATCATGAGCCTCCTTTGCCCTTATATAACTCTCAGATTTCCGTTATTTGTGTTATGCTTTTATGATCTTAATTTCAGCTTACATTGAAGTGTGTAGATGTTTGTTGGAAAAGAGTTTATTGAAGCACTTTGTCAAAGATTCAACCTTGTTCATTTCTAGTTTCTCTTGCTCTGCATATTACTTGAGAAGTTAGAAACGTCTTTAGCTTAAGTTAGTCGTAGTTGAAGTTCTTAAAACAAAAAATTGCAGCTGCGGCGTTTGTGTTTAATAAACCTTGTGCTCTAGCTGATCAAAAAGATAGGCAACTTAGTTCTTAGTTCACTTTCTTTCAACACCATCAGCAAGAGGGAGCTTCCCCTCCTAATTTGAAGAGCAGTTTTACTGTGCATAGCTGTCCGTTTCAAATACGTATTCCAGAGGTGCGAATTTAAACGCCAACAAAAAAGAAAAGAGAAATACATAGGCCTTATAATGTCTCATTTCGACCACCAACAATGATAGCATCTAAATTAATTCTTCATTTTTGAGAAGGGGATATGACAATTTGTCACTGTTTTAATTGGTACACAGAACTTGTGATTGTGATCAGTGTGATACTACTGAATTAAACATAAGATTTCCATCCATGGCAACATTTGTACTAAACATAATCTAGTTGATATCAAGGTCAAGAAGGCTGTAAGCATTATATTCATTTCTGTAGCTCATAAACAAAAGTTTGCTATATTTTGAATCTAATTATATTCTATACTGAAAATCTATAACTGGAGTGTGCTATGTAATGTTCATTTTCATTTGATTTTTTGATAACAATGTCATTGTGATATGTTGAATACCCTTGCTTTCTAATATGGTTCTCTTTTTTCTTCATTCAATCCAATATCAAAGGTGAAATTTTCATTATTTAAATAAGGTGCTTTGAGTCCATCATCTTACATTCTCTTAGAAGTCAAATTCAGATTGATTCTGCTCATAGAAGTTTAATACTATCTTATTTCTGTTATTTGCAGGTCTGGGATGGATATGATTTCTCACCATGTTTTGAGAATGTATATCCTTTAAATGATAATAGAACTAGTTACATCCTTTTGCTTCTGCCTAGTGTTTTCAAACAATAAATTATCTATGAAGTTAGAGACAAAAGATGAAATTTGTTTTACGTTTGGTCTAGCATAGTTCTTTGTCATGATCAGTTGTTTTGCTTGACCATGCACACTTTTTTTGGATTTGGGGCAAACATTTTCACTTTATTCCTTTTTCTTCTCAGTGCAGTGATTAAACGAAAAGAGGTAAGTAGTTTACAATCACTGGTATGTGGGAGCAATTATTCATCATATATCATGATTAACTTGCATTCATGACAGATATGTTGAACCTCTTGTAAAAAATTATTTGTTTGTAACTATAATTATATAAAGTTATCATGATTGGATACAATATTTGTTGCACTTGATATGGTCGAGTAACACAATTTTTTGGTTGAAAATGGTAACATTTGTTGTATGCTATCAATGTTTGTCAAGAATACTCATCAGAATCTTGATTTAAAAATTGGCACATTACCATTCAATTGTGTATAGTTACAATTATCTACATATATTGGATATTGAGTGAATAATATGCAATATAAAAAATGGGCCAGCATCCCCCATGATACAACCCAAGAGAAAATAAAAATCAACACATCATTTACACTTTGTTTGTTAGTAAGTTCTGCACTACCAGAGAACATCAATTGCAATAGTAACTGAAATAGTTGCACACAAAGAGAATATAGAATGATCAAAGCTTTCATAAATAGGTTCTGAAACAATCCCTGTAGTGTTTGTATTTGACTTTCTGATTTTTTGTGTTTTTTTGTTTTTGAGTGTTTTGATGCCGGAAATGAAAGTAATAAAAGAATACCAAATGGAAAGAGAAATACATAAACTGAAAGCAACCCAGATGATTTTTATTGATTTCAAATGAAATTACATCATACCCATTTGCTGGTTTTGATTGTCATAAAGTTCTGATTTTTGAGGCAGCAACCTGGGAGATCCAATGAAATGCATGCCTTGCTCTTGGAAGCCAAAATCTGATCGTGGGTATGTTTTCAAAACTCCTTCTCAGCCTGGGCGACGAAGACAGGTACCAAACAACAACCAAAGATGCCTTATTTTATTTTATTTTGATGGCACAAATCCCAAGGAGGTACAGCTGTACCTGTAGCTCACACGTGCCAATCTGGGAAACCTATAAACTGGTCTAGAAGCCTGTAAATCACTGCAAGAGGTGACGCCTAAGCCACAGAGAGCAAATGAGATGGTACGACATGATGTAGGAGACCCTTGTGCCTTGGAAAAGACGACTAATGGCTCCCACGTGCTGGTTTATTGATGTGCAACCTGCACTTTATTCAATCTGCAAACCTTTACTTCTAGATTTACAATTTATCAAACCCCGATTTATTCTTCACTTTAAACTTTGTAATATTGCTCAATTGTTGATCCTTGAATGAGACCAATCAAGTAGGAACCTTGGACGATCTTGCATGCCTGCAGAACTTGTTCTAAAAGAGGGTATCCATCCTCAATCAGCCATGAAAGACAAAATTTGCAGCAGCAGCAACTCACAAAATTGATATAATATTCTGAATGTTGAATAATGAGCTCATATCCTTGCCTTAAGGAGAAGTATGCCCAAAATAGGGTTTTGACCTTTGACAAAATGCAAAACATAAATCTCCTCTTGAAAATCAACGCCACTTTCAATAGCTCCTTTAATATAATATTAAATCATTTGTCAAAAGTGATTTTCACTTAAATACTTCATAAAGTGACTTTTCACTTAAATATTCCATAGTGACTTATTTCACTTAAATACTTTATAAAGTGACTTAAGATATTCTTTTAATAAAGTCACTTTCACTTTATAACATTAAATCACTAAATCACTTAATAATAGAATATTATTAAGTAACGTGACTTAATAATTCCATAACTCCTGGCCTGGATATTGAAATGTGTTAGAATATTATATTCTTCTTTTATTTAATGGTCAATTATCTACTGTAGTTTCTACAGTAGTCAGTAGGTAGATAGTAGTTAGATATCATTAATATCTACAGTATTATGTAACTTCTATATATTGTAAGCTTTTTTTTTCTGTTAATAATAGAATAGAAGAATGCTTTTACCATTCACATGGTATTAGAGCGTCTAGGGTTTCTGGGCGATTTTTTAAGTCTGTAATTCGTGAAAAAATTTCATGTGAGACTTCTGTGAATTTTTCGAGGTTTTTTTTGTGCAAAAAATTGCGAGTCTTGTTTACTAAGAAGATTAAGGGTTTATGTTTTTGATTTTCGTGAGCATCTCACTAAAATCGTGACCCTCCTGTCGCGGTTCTTTTGAAAACGCGTTTCCATCTTCTTTGATTGCATTTTTTGCAGACCTAGGCGCCATTTGTTTTGGTTGAGCAACCTTCTAAAACACATTTTTTCGCTTTTTTTTTCTGTGTTTTTTTTTTCTGGCGCTCGCACGACCTCTACTGGGTGCGATTTAGACGCATTCTCCTGACTTTTTTGCCTGCATTTTGAAGGATTTTTGTGCAAAAATCTACTTGCGTTTTTCAGACTTCTTTTGAGCACGTTTTTTTGTGATTTCGTGTTTGATTTCTGAGCTTGAGTTGGTCGTTTCTGCCTGTACTTGCGTCGCCTAGGGTTCTGCCCTCTGTTTGCCACGATTTTGTGTGGATTCGAGTTGTTTTTTTGCAATTTTTTTGGTCTTCATGGCGGCTAGGGTTTCCAGAAAGGTCGACTAGGGTTTTTACGCTCTTTTTCAAGTTGATTTTTTTTTTCGTTTGTAGATTCTTGGTGGGTTTTCCGAGATCTCAACTGGGTTGTCGTTAGATTTTTCTGGGGGTCTCAAAGTTCGTGCCTCGGAATTTGTGCAAGTGGGTGTTGATGAAATTTTATGGATTTTCAGCAACATTTTTTGGGTACTCTTTAGATCTTCTAGGTTTTGTCTTCAAAGTGCCTCGAAATCCGTGATAGGGTTTCTGCTTTGAATTTGTGCTGTCTCTGTTTTCGTTTTTTGCCTTCACCAGTTTGACCTCAGGGTACGTGATGGCATCTCTAACAAATATCATGTTTGAAAGCAACCAAAAATTCAACGAAAAGAATTACAACACTGTTGTACCCCAAAATTAAAATTTTTGTTACACTTAGACAATTTGAAGAAATGAGTAAAAGACTTGTTAAATCTGTTAAAAAGGCCAAAATTTGGGTGTGCATGTCTTGCATGAGGGGTCAAAATGTGAAATTCCCAAAATCTGACGATCTGGGTTTGCTCAGAGCAACCTAATCTACAAAACCCAGATCTCAGTTTTTCATCCCTACTTTTTAGGAAAATTGCTATTTTTAGAAATTTCCTAAAAATAGTAACTTTTTCTGCGTTTCTTTTGAAACGGATATTGGAATTTTTTTCTAAAAATAGAAAGTTTGTCCGCTAGGGTTCAAACTGATTTTGATTGGCTCAAAATATGTCCATATCAGGTTGGTGCAGTCAGAATCTCAAAAAGATTAGTTTTGCCCTAATGGGTCCATTCTGCTTTTTCAGAAGCATGTCAGGAGCTCCGAACTCATCAATGGAGGTCAGTCGGCTGCCAGGCGTTAGATGCAATGATTAAGCATCGGACAAAATATCAAATGATGAACATGCATGTTGAATGAAGGTGAAATTTGCCTAAAATTGACTAAGTCTGCTTGACATGGGCACCCTAGGAGAGAATAGGCGCCCATCTTTTTAGGGCATTGAATGGTGAAATTAGGGTTTGAGCTCCCAGACAAAGTTGTTCAGAATCCTCCCAGCTCCACAACGAGTCCAGCAGTGCAGTCATCGGATCATTTAGTCACCCGAAATTCGAGGTCAAACAGAGGGTTTCCAACCAGAAGATGAAGTGAAAATCATGAAAGTAACAGAAAATTTTCTAAGTCTGGAAGTTTTCAGAGCCCCAGGTGCTCAGGGGCGCCCAGTCTTTTGGAAGGGAAAATCCAGCAATTAGGGTTTGCAATTGGGCTCAGTCTCTTCAGAATTCAATCAGCTTCGCGACGGCTGTCTTCGTTAGAGCATTTGACTTGTCGTTCTCCGGCAAATCCAGATTGAGTTGAAAGTATGGAATAACGGTTCAAATGTGAAGATAAAAATCAGGTAAAATATTCTAAGTCTGAAGCAAATGGGCGCCCCTAGAAGTGAAAGGAACTGATGATTTCGAGAGCCCAAACGAATGATTTTGCCAGTGAAGCCTCCAAGATCACTTCCTCAGAACTGGTCAGGCTTTCCAACAAGATCTCCAGCACGTCAATCCAAGATGGCAGTCATCTGATACAGAAGGCAGAACAGAGGGAAAAACAAGAGTGAAAATTCATAATTCAAAAGCAAAGGTAAAATTTATGAAAAATATTCTATAATTCAAAAGCAAAGGTAAAATTTATGAAAAATATTCTAAGTATAGTGAAGTTGGGCGCCCCCAGCCAAGAAGGGCGCCCAAGCTTTTGAAGGCCCAAATTCAATTTTCCGTAGTCAGCGCTCCTAGAGAACTCCCTCCAAAATCTTCTCAGCTTCGTGACAAGCCCAACCATCAGCCAATCTGAGCTCGGGAGCACCAGAACTGACGAGATCGTCTGTAGAAGAGAAAGTGATGAAGATATCATAAAAATGACCAAGTCTGGTCAAGTTGGGCGCCCCTGGAGAGAAAGGGCGCCCAAGATTTTGAGCTCTAAGATGATGGAATTCACCAACGCAGTCTCTAGGATCACCTTGTTGATTTCAACTAATCTATCCAGTGAGCCTGTCAGCCAGTCAATCGGATCAGTGTAGCCCTCGGAACAGAGAATTCATCAGAAGATCAAAGGGAAATGAAGAACTTGAAAATCATGCAAAAATGGCTAACACTGTGAAAGTTCAGAGCCCCTGGAGGAAATATGCTCCCATGAATTTGAAGGTCAAAACAAAGTTTTTCGCCAGAGACGCCTCCAGGACAATTTTCTTAGAATCAGTCGAGCTTCGCGATGAATCATTCAGCTCGTCCACCGGTTCAACTGAACATTCAGAAATCAGGATCAAACCAAGGGTCAAAATGGAAGAAAAGTTGAAAAACTCAGAAAAGTGGTTAAATCTGAATGAAGTAGGCACCTCTAGCTAAGAAGGGCGCCCAAATTACAATGCCTTAGTGAAATTTTCAAAGTTTTCAAAAGATTCAAAATGGCAAGGGAAAGATGAATGTCTAAATTCATTGAACAAGCTGTGTTTAGGGTTTGAAGATTAAAGCAAAAGAAAGCAAATCTATTTCAAGCCCTAAATCTATTTAAGACATCTTTTCCTTTCAGTTTTCATCATTTTTGCAGGTGGCTTCCAAAGAAGAAGAGTGGAGCAGCAACTTTGAGGTTTTATTTCAAGATTCAAGAGCTCAAGTTTGCTGATTTTCATGAATAATTTTCAGACCAGCAACATAACCTTGCTTTTTCATGCTTTTTCATCCAGAAGATCAATTTTTTTTTGAAGGAGAAGGTCAAAGATTTTTAATTTTTAGCCATCTGGGTTTCTTCATCTCATTCTTCTGAAGAATTTTTGAGGAAATTTATCAAGTTGCAGCAGCTGCTTTTTCCTTGCATGTCAGTGAAATCTTCAGAGTTTGCAAATTTTGATCATCTGGGTCCTCTTGAAACAGTCTTCTGAAGAAAACCCATATCACAGCTTTTTCAAGAAATTTTCAAATTCTAGGGTTGGTTGCTTTTTCAATCAGCCATCAGTGTTTTTCAAATATGATCAACTGGGTCCATTTCTAATTGTATTCTGAACGAAACCCAGGTGCTAGCTTTTTAGGTGAAAAATTGAAGAAATTAGGGTTTGTTGCTTTTTCAGTCAAAATTCAAGATTTTCAAAAAAGGACGATCTAGGTTGTATTGCAACAAAATTCTGAGCAAAACCCATATCTCAGAAAAATTTCCAAAAATTTGTCCATTTGGGGCCGAAAAACCAGCATTCTAAAAATAGAAAGTTACTCAAAACTTGTCTGAACATAGGCGAGTTTACAGTCATTCTTCAAGGTTTTCAATATAGAGTACACTCCCCTCGAGTTTAAGACCAAATCAGCACTATATCAAAACTTCATCATCTCAGCTGATGAACAGGAGGTGTGATATGAGAAAAATGAAAGGTATCAGAAAAGAGTTGTGCAATATTCTTTTGTTGGAAATCAAGAGAGGTGCCAGAAACATAAAGTTGCAGAGTGAAATATTCCGAGCCAATTTTTTCGATTTTTCAATTATCAGATTACAACATTACAATCAAGTACCCGTTAAGGTTAGAAGATAAACCCAAACGTACTGAAACAACTCTAACCAGTATGGCGCCGATGATGGCGAGCATTGGTCAGAGGGTCTTCTACTTTAAATGCTGGAAAGGGAACTCGACGTCAAGTATGTGCTACCCAATCCAATGCGGAGTGAGGGGCGACCATATGACGGAGTGATTACAATAACAATGCTTGAAAGAGAAATGCTGAAAGATGAAACTACTCAACACCCAGAATGTGCTTGCTAACCCAGAATGGGAAAGTAGCTACCATAGGGCGGAGCTATAACTATTACAATAACTTTAATTGAAATTGAGAATTACAACCAGATTTGAACAAGAAAAGAATGACTGCCAGTACTACTGTCAGTTTTACAAAATAAGAAGTATTCGCCTGCCAATATCTTGTGAAATTAAAGGATCAGCATTACATCATAGAGAACCACTTTTATCTTGGATAGGAATACCAAAACCAAAATGCTTTCAAGGATCAAGATTCTGATTTCTGATTTCTGTTACAAATCTGCTTATTAAAGGAATAAACAGCAGTCTATGGAACTACTCAAATGCTCATATCTTTCACGTATGACCCCCAATTGACTTGAAATAAAATGCAATATGCTCTAACTGAGATTACGCCTAAGATAGAACACAAAAAACAGACTTAAATGCCACCATTTAATTTTGCACAAATCCCAATGTAAACTGCAGATGGTACGGCCTCTAGAAAGGGCGATCTGCTCTTAAAATTCAATGCCTTCAAAATAAAATCTGCAATTTTGGGAACTAAGGCGCCTAGACCCTACAATGAGAATCGAATGATACCCAGAACCATATTTTTGTGTTTTTTTGATTTATGAATTAAAACACTAATCAGCTGTAGCAAACAATGCAAATACTGGAAACCCTCTAATATGCAAACTGACTTAACAAAGAACAAACTGAATACTAAGCTCAATTACAAATGCAAACTCGCAAATGAGACGATCTTCACCACTAGTTGTTGTCTTGCAAACAAGAAGCGATGCCCGAGCTAGGAGGCCTTCATTCCTCAAAGCAAATCCAGAGCCAATCCGGCAGCATAACAGTATATTAGACCAAAGATGTCAAATGATCTTCAAAGCCTTCCTTTTATAATTTCTTGTTGACTTCACAAAACCCTAAAATCCACTTCCAAGTCAAACCCTAATCCTTTCTCAAAATTGGCGTCCTTTTCTCTTAAAGCTCATCATTGATATTTTAAAATAAATTTCATACTTTGATAAATGCGCCCAAATTAATCTTGTTCTGACTTTGGAATTTAATAAAATAATCTTAAATGAAGCGCCACCCTCAAAAGGCCCACTTTTCAAAACAACATAAAGTCATTAGACTAGGCCAAGGGGTCAACGATCAAATATAAGATTAAAATGTGACTTTTTAATTAAATGACTTCACTTATCTCTCCGAACGTGCCCTGAAGCCAATAATGACCAAGTCAACTGACCCAACTGAAGCAGGAAGTCAACCAAGCTGAACTCAACTGAAAAGCTGCCAAAAATAGAATTTACTAAAAATAGTAAATTCCAGAAAATGCTCTGAATGCCGAGATGATCATACCGCTGCGAAGCTCTCTGAAAACCCAGAAAGAATCCGCCATTGAATCTACCAACTCTGAGCACTGACCTCCTCAAAAATAGGAAACCCTAATTTTATCTTCCGACTAGCCTTCGGGTTCCCAGAAAAAAGCCAACGGTCACTGGAAATATCAGGTTTGAGAAGGGGACATTACACAGAGCCGCCAAGTTATCAATTAGTGAGTCATCTTTTCAGACAGCGATGTTTTTCAAGAACATAACTCATAAAGCAGCCAAAGAAGTGAAGGATTCTCTAAGTTTGATCACAAAAGGCGAGGAGATCTTGGAGAATCAGAATATTGCCTTAGATGGTATCAATGCACCTGACCGGGACACAGTTTCTAATTTTCTAGTGGATGTGATCGAGCTTTAAAGCAGCTTTCTTCTAGAAGCTTTATTTCTCGCTTTCTTTCTATTCTTGGAATAATTCTTATCCATTCTTTGAGAAGAGAAAGAAGATAAAATGTAATAGTTGGCATTTCCCGCTTTTTCTGCTTTCTTAGGTGTTAGATGTTATCTTCTTTCTAGATTTAGTAATAAAGCTTGCTTGCTGAGCAAGCCCTAGATTGTGAAAGCAAGGAGATTTTAGGGTTCCCTACTCCTCTACTTGTCTATAAATAAGAGCCTTTGCTCATTAGTTTTCTTTAATGGTTATTGTGATAGCAAATTGCTGAGTCTCCTTTAGCCAGCAAGCTGTTATTCAGTGTTAGTTCACTTGTGTTTATCATGGCGAATTGTTGAGTCTCTTTTAGCCAACAAGTAGTTGTTGTAATCGCTGTCCCTTTTGTGTAAGAACAAGTTTGCAAGCCTCTTTAGCTGCAAGTTCTTGTTCCGTGCATGTGTTAGGATAATCTTTGTTCCAAAAGTTTGAGAAATAAAATCATGAGCCTCCTGTGCCTTGGTATAATGTCTCAGATTTCCGTTATTTGTGTTATGCTTTTATGATCTTAGTTTCAGCTTACATTGAAGTGTGTAGATGTTTGCTGGAAAAGAGTTTATTGAAGCACTTAGTCAGAGAATCAACCTTGTTCATTTCTAGTTTCTCTTGCTTTGCGTATTACTTGAGAATTTAGAAACGTCTTTAGCTTAAGTTAGTCGTAGTTGAAGTTCTTAAATCAGAAAATCTCAGCTGCGGCGTTTATGTTTTATAAACCTTGTGCTCTAGTTGATCAAAAAGATAGGCAACTTAGTTTTAGTTTACTTTCTTGAATACCATTAGCAAGAGGGAGCTTCCCCTCCTAATTTGAAGAGCAGTTTATCTGTGCATAGCTGTCCGTTTCAAATCCGCATTCCAGAGGTGCGAATTTAAACGCCAACAAACACCTGGAAGCAGCGCATGATTACGATCTTTGAATATCATTGCCTCGATTAGGTCGTTTTGGGAAACTCAACTCGTCCCATTGTAGCCGAAAAGGACCAAGACAAACGGGATGAATGCAACCGGGAAGCTGTCATGCTAATCAAGCTTTCAGTCACTGACGACCAACTCCCACAAGTGCCGTCCGACAAAATAGTTGCTGAGGTCTGGACGTACCTGAAGGATCTCCATGAAATGTCAGATAAGAGTCTTAGAATGATGAACCAAAGCAAGTAGTTGTTCGCTGTCCCAATCATAAGTACAAAAGAATGTATAAGAATAGCCACTAGTTAGAGCTTGAACACTTCCCAAACACGGATATTGATTGCCCCAACTCGAGATACCTCTCATTTGAGACCATAAACTAGTCCTACTAGGAGACTGTGAAGTCTGAAAATGAGTACACCAGTGGCCCACCAAGTCTGAAATGGTTGACTTAAGGTCTGATTTAAAGAAAATCAGCATCCAAAAAGATGAACAGTTGCTGCAACACTGAAAATCATCATCCAAAATAACACATTTGCTCATGTCTAAGGCTGGAAACATCCTCTCTAGTGACTCCAACACCACATAGAATCATCCTTTGCTCAAAATATCTCTCAAATCCACTAGTTGATGAGAAAAAGGAACCATCAAATGGCTGGTAAAGAAGGGGACAACACCAAGAACTCTTATAATTTGATCCTTATCCCTCCAAAGATCCTTCTTTCCACATGTGATAAGCTCCATCAAACCATGTTGAGGATCCCCAACATGGATACTCAACTGAAACTGATCTCCAACACACCAGAAAGAATACTAACATCCCCAAGTGCCAGTCAACCAAGTGCATACTCAAGAAATTGGTGTCTCCTCTAGTGAACCCCTGAAGCCTAACCATGAAAGCTTCAACAACAATGGAGCATGGAACAATTGTTCTCTTCAAACCCAATCCCCAAAAAGGGCTAGTATGAGCTAAAGCATCACTCAACCCAAAGGATGGACTGTCAAACATGTAAACACCTTGTTTTGGTCCTTTCTCCCATACTTCATGAGTAACAAGTCTGAAATCTTCACTCCTTGTTGTTGTAATGAAACCTTCAACAACTACCAAATCATGTTTGAACAACACCTCGATTTCAAAGATGTGGAAGTCTCCATGATTCAACACTTCCCATGTGGAGACTTTATCCTCAAACCCACGTATGCATTCACTATCAAGCAGCCTCGGGAGTTTACCAATCACAATTTGTGTCACGTTCTCATGGTTTGATATAAAATCATCAGTAAACTGGAAAATGTACTTGGTCTCATGCTTGGTCACTTCACCACATGTCTCATTGTCCATCACAAAGAGGGGATTGTTATAAGTTGCTTCTGCACTCAATTCAAAGAGAGGATTGCCAAGAACCTGGAAGTCATCCCTTTCCTCTTGCTCACTTCCATCTTGCTGATCCAAATCTGCACATTCAACTTCTGATTTTTGTGGAAAATTCTTCAAGTCAACCTCTTCTTGAAGGCTATCAAGTTCTTCATTTACTTGCTTGATTTCTTTAGCTCTTTGTTCATTCTCTTGCTCTCTGAAAAGTTTGAAATCAATAAACTGATCTTCTGCCTCCTTTAGTGCCAACTGAGTATCTTCTAACATAGCTTTTGTTGATTCAAGCTCAAGAGTAAGCTCATCAACCTTTCTCTCACTTCCTTGGAATGCACCAATGGTCTTCTTTACAATTTCGAAGGCATAATCTTGATCTCTAATCAAGTTTAAATCTTCTGATTTCATAGTCTCCAAAGAATCTTTAACAAGTTGCAACTTAGGGAGAGTGAGTCCATCCCTAATTCCTTTCCGTCTCTCTTCAATCTAAGCCTTCCATAAGAGTTCTTCAATCTGAGAGGGTTTTCGTCCTCAGGTGAGGAGATGAACAAAATTCTCAAGATCTACAAAAAAGTGTTTGATAGCAATAACAATGGATGCCTTTTTTTCCCTTCTAAACTCTTCTTTTATATTCACCCCTTTTAATTTCAATTTATTTATTTTCGTCTAAAATCATCTCCAAAGGTGTTGAAAATACATGTAACTAAATAGTTTATTTAACCCACAACAATAAAGTAATAATTATATTTAAGTTGCCCCTTTTATAATATAAAATAAAGTCACTGGAATATTTAAAATATTATTATTAAATTATTTCCACAACTTTATACCTTAACCTATAGGAAATAAGGAATAGGCAATAAGGCAAAAATAGATGTGACAAAAACATTTCCGCAATGTTTTATAAACTCATTTGATTCATTTTGTAACTCTATTTTGTATAAAATTTATGTTTTTAAGGAATTTAAGTATTTTTAAAATTTGCTGAGTTTTACCAAGTCGCTAAGTTTGAGTCAAACTTGGGTCTAAGAGGTTTAAGTTTTCGAATAATGGTTATACCCATATGACTTTTTTTGTCATAAAATCACTTTCCAATTTGATGTGTCAGCATTTTACTCAAACTGCAACAATATGTATGGTAAAACCATTCTTCATATTAGAAGGGGAAGCTTCCTAAGCCCTAACTAAATCTAAACTAAAACTACAAACAAAACTTACAAGTATGCACACTGTACAAGATTTCAAAGAGGGTTTTGCATAAATGTAAATACGTAATTGACCATGTTTTTGTCTTAGATGCATGTGCTGGATTGTTAGTGGCAAGCGTTGTAGCAAGAATTTGAGATATGAAAAGAGGGTAGACTGTTCAAGCACAAATGAAAATAACTTCCTATTGGCTAAAAAATAAAACCATATTCAGCTGTAAACAAAGATTTGAAAGAGTAACATGGACAAATATTGACTACTCGCTAAATCGGAGACCAGTAAATCTGCATCTATAGAAAAGAATTAGATGAGTGAACACCACATGGTATCATGAAATAAATAACTAGATTGCATACAAAGCTTACAACTTAGAGAGATGAATCTCGCCAATACTAAGCATGACTGAATATAATCTTTTGTCAATTTAATTCATGAAATTACAAACATGTAATCACAGTTACAATAAATTTAGCTGAAAATTCTACAACATAAGTTTGATTTCAACTATCATTCGTTAATTTTCATGAAAACACGATAACTTGACTTCAAAGTTCAAATGATAGTTTCTGCAGCATAAGTTTGACATTAACTATCAAGTTTCTATTCCTCCTAAAGTCTTAGGGTGCCACTAGACTATGAAAATTGAGCTTCACTTCCATGATGGCATAGAATTTATATTAGGAATTGTGTGGATAACATTGTCTTTGAGTGACCAAAAATATTTGTCCTTTTTTTGCAGACATGTCATGTTTTTAAAGTACAAT